>OU015463.1:55959502-56559502 GCA_907164805.1 Brachyptera putata
AAACCAATTTTATGGCTGCAAATTATTGGATTTCCTACTTATTATAAGCTATAACTTGCTATCTACCTTATTAGCCACTCCATGTGATATTTTGTCACCAGATTTATGCTAATAGATGAGATCACTCGGTTAGGGGGGGGGGGGTGTTCGAATTAATAGGGGGGCGCCACTTCATTCAGGAACAAAATTACTAGAACTCGTGAAAATAACGCCACACGTAGTGTATATAAAACGTTTACAAGTTTGAAAACTCCAGCACGATCAAGTTATTCGGCGTGTTATCAACGTCTCGACTCGCAGCCTGCAGCTCGGATCTCCCTCCTCAATAAATCAGAACAACATGGGTATTCAACAAATACAAATACTAAATTAATACTTGATTATCCTCGCTCACGTTTCACATATCGTTCCTTTCCAAAACATACGATCCGTGATCAACTCTGTCTCTCTCCCTCTCTCACTCTCACTCTCACCCTCACTCTCTCTCTCACTGCAGCTCGCTGATAGGGGTAGGGGAGAACATTCCAGCGGTGATCGGTTGACGACACGGAGTTACGTCACAATTTACAATTTTAATTACAATTTGAATAAAAATTCAAGTGAATTAATTACCTCGAAAGTTCCAGGAACTCCGCTTGTGGTGATCTATTTCTGGATTCCTTGTGATCAAAGTAGTGAATGAAGCGAGTCTCATGCTTTGTCTCGATTTGCAGGCTGCAAGATGAATTATTGCTGTCTGATTCCACTCTAGTCACCTTTTTTGTAGCTGGACTACCTTTCGTCATAGGCCTACATATTACACATAGCTTTGTGTACTTTTGTCACGGAAAACTCGTTAAAAAAACGAAAAAAATTGAAACTTTTTCGGTTGAAATGTAAGCAGACTGCAATTTAGTGTATGATTTTTATGCGGATTTCAACAATGAAATTGCGTATATTTTGTATTCTAAACTTTTCGTCCTGTGGGACTGCCCCTCTTCCCTCCCTGTCCCCCTCCTCCCGTGGTTTTGGTACCTTTGCATACATTACGGATCGCTCTTTAATTGGTACTATTTTTTTCAACATGTACACTATACAGCTGTATTTATATATGAATTATTTCAGCTAGGTGTGCAATTTATCGTTCTCGTTTTCATTACCTAACCGATTAGATGGAATATTACACGGCCACTAACTGTGACAGCACATTTTCAACCATAGGAAGGACAGCGAAAGGCGAAAGACAATTATTTGTCACACAAAATATACAATTAAATGAATAAGCAATTTATTTTCAACGTCGTGATTTGTTAATTTTCTAAATTGTGCTGCAGATAACCCAGAATATTTTGATTTTGCAATAATTTCAGGTTTTCGTTGAATTACGAGTTCGGCGAATCTACTATACTATGATACTTAGCACCCTCTTGTTAGAGAGATTTTCCCGGTAAATCAACGACAGACAGTGGGAAAGCTGTAAGATCTTAAAATAGCAATACGGCAGTCTGTTTATTGAGAAGTGTTTATTTATGAATATAAGTTCAGCTATTCTTGAGGAAATCATACAAATACTTTCAAAATTGGTTTACCTCGTTCATCCATTAATGCTACGAAATATGTTGAATTTACATGGAGATTATTTTCTAATAAAAGTACACTTTTTGATACATCTATTTGGACGTATCATTTTGAAATTACATTATTATGGCTATTATACCTGATTATAGGCCTACCATACAGGAATTGTTGAAGGTAATTTATGTCTTATTTTTTATAGCATTTATATTTTTATGTTGATATTTCGTATTCATATTTATTTTTGTATGTTATGTTTCTTATATTTTATATTTGGGTTGTAAGATCGCCCTTGTTCGAATGTCGATTCATACAACTTCAATAGTATTTAATAAACAAGGATATAAGATTTTCGTGCTATATCCTGAACCATGTGCATAATCCCAACCTTGCTGATAGAACCATATGTGTGATCTAAATGTTCAAGGTTAATATTTTGCAACTAATGAAATTTATATCATAAATTAGGTTAACCTATTTCCACTTAATAAAGATATTTGATTTTATACATAAAAAATGCAAATTGCTCGAACACTCGACATGATTGTTTCACTTCTGCTTGAGGTATTTCTTATGCGTGATATATATATATATATATATATATATATATATATATATATATATTCATTTTTACCCTTTATTCATATTCGTGTTCAATAACAGTGATCGTGAGCACCAGATGGCTTCAGGCATGAATAAGCTTAGGCCTACTATACTATGAAGTATTAACCACGTTTAAAAATCGTAATTACTGGCACATTTGTTTTCACGTGCTAATTCAATCGTAACTTGTACGTAATACGTTCGATATACGATTATTATAAAACCTACTCCGGTATTTCTTATGAGCACCTTAATGCTACTGTCAACGTCTGCAACCACGTCAAGACCTAGCAAATATACTCTTTCACAGTTTCATATAATAAACCAGCAGTTTAGCTAATAATTAATAAGAAATAAAAATATGTTCATATAGTCTGATCTATGTTATTGGAAAATATGCATGCCAAGTAGTCCATACTTATAAATGCATTAAGAGAGTAAATGGCGATCAAAAAGTGGTGACCCCACCTCAATGGTTGGTCATACTGTACCTAGAGGGCACATCCATTACATATTATACGTCATATTGTTGTTACATGTACTGATATGTTCTGTTCATTGCCCCCTCAAGTTCGTTACTATGTAACTTGCAGTTTGTTATGAGTTACATTTCAATAGATTATTTCCTTTGGGGTGATATGATCATCCTTGTCAGAATCAAGAAATCAATCTTGATCAACTTTAAGATGAACTATTTTTATAAATGACAATTTTCATTCATTCATTCTTATTCATGTCGTCACATTGCAGTTTAACACTATTTGTAAACTATTTATTTCATAACTCTGACTTGGTTTATACATTTAATCATGTTTCCATAAAACCACGAATTAATACAAATACAAAATACAAATACAAATTCTACCTTAGCTTACATGGACAACAATGACTCAGTTTCAAATTTCAAGTATTGATTAAAATAAGTTCCGGCAGTTTGAGGCAGATCAAGTTTGAGTGACAATAAGCTCGGTGCCTTAACAACCATAACGACCAATTACCAACTTTCATTATCACCTAAACTGAACTTTTCGATCAGCTAATTGATAGTGTACGTATTTCTCTCCTAATGTTCGGTGACTGTGGTTACCTTCAGATTAAAGCCACCGGTAACCACCTTTGAGTCACTTACCACCTGAAGTAAGCTCTTTAATTAGCTCTCAAATGACGTGTTTCCCTATTCCTGCATCCTTGATGAAGGCTTATTATTCCATTGCCTCTACTCCAGGCCACATGATGACTTGAAACCACCGACACACACTCGAATTAAACCACCCTCTCTCATTACCAAACACCGCGTCGTCTAACGCACAAGGCTGGAAGACAGGGCATTGACCTCGAGAAATGCAACACTTGTACATTTATTATCACAGAGTATGTTCACACGATCAAGCTGTATTAATAAACTGACAGCAACAGCATCTGTTTTGGTGACACATTTTTAATCAGATGAGATCGACGATAATGCGAAAATCTGTTGTCATCGTAGTGACAGAGGTAGATCGTTTCCGGTAGGAATAGATTCGTAAATAACGAAGTTAGAAGTTTATTGGCTCAGCTAAGATATTTGAAAAAATATACAATTTACGAAGTTTGAAGACAAAGTGACTAGATTCGGTCCAACCCCATGTTTAGACTGGAAACTTTGCCTATCTTACTGACTGTACATGTAAAAAATTTCAGTCCAAACATATAAGGTATGTATGCATACAGAATGAGAACTTATGGTTCTTCAGTCTCGGTTTTTTCCGCATCATTTGGTGTACCATTTCACGTAAAAAAGAGCCCATTTTGGGTAACACGCATCTTGACAAATTCCCCAATTTCCCCCAAATGTATGATATTTATTCTGAATCATAGCATGTTTCCGTACAACATCGTATTCAGAATGTGCGCAGTTTTTCCTACTAAGTGGTGTTCATCCATGTAGGCCCTCTGAGTGTACCTGGGACATTCTCGGGCCCTTCCTCAGGCGCAAAATGACCTCGTTGTCGACGCGCCTCAAAACCCCAACATTCATTCATTCATTCGGGCCCTTCCTGCCAAATACCCGCAAAGTGGTTCGTACGGCGCGCATATCTTGTCTGTACTCAGTAAGAGTCCATGGGAGTCGATTTATCGGAATAGCAGTGTTTTTCTGGCGAGAACTTTTGAAATGTTACAGAGGGAACACAGATATGTTCAATGCCTTCAAGATAGAATACTAAAATATCACATTTTCGCACCGTATACGCCTGACAAATTATACGATATGAGATGAATAGTTATTACTCACACCGTCTTGAAGGTATTGACAATACCTGTGAAACACTTTCGTCACTGCATGGCTCCCCGCGTATATTTCGTTCTTTTATTGAATTGCCGGGATACTCATTGTCTTACTTTGCAAATATCGTGGTATTATCGCGTTCCAAAATAAATACAATCTAGGGTTTCTGTAAAACTTGCGCCGCCCATTTGGCAGACGGTTGAGGCATGTAGGCATACACTTGAGTAAACGTCCTTTCACCTAGATCATCACTAATCGTTTCATTATCATCCACTCATTCGTACCCCCATGCAATTTATGGCTGTTAGTGGGGTTGTTTATAAGCACCATTAAAAGGTGCAAATGAAGTAGAACGCATGAAATTGCAAAATTATATCAATTTTGTTCAAATGCAGCACAGCATATTTGGGGAAGTTGAGCAATTAGAAATTCGAAACAATTGTGTACGTGTTATCACTTGGAACGATGTGATTGGCTGACAACATTATCGTTTGAATAACCTTTGATACTTGGATAATGTATTGCTATCGTGAGGAGAAAAGCGTGATATTTGAGACCCTTCTTGTCCGAATTGACATTTACGGCAGTTGATTACTCTGAGGCCTGCACTACTTTTACCTCGCGCATTCTTCCGACAATTACGGGATCGCAGACAAACGGTTCAGGAGGTAATGACAGGAACTATACTCGTATCCACGTAAGAACAAAGTCGTCCACCAACAGAATATTTGTTTAATATTCTCTTTATTGAGGAGTTGATTAACACACTTTTTAAGTGAAGACAATTTTTGTTTCATATTTAAATGGCTGGGAAAATGTGTCGCCTCTTGAATATGGTGTCCTAGGCGCGGGACTCGTGGACTGTCGAGAGGTAGAAGTTGGCCTGTTTGGAACAGTTGCTTTTTAGTATGGCCAGGTGGACGGTACCTTCTTCTGGATGCCAGCCGAGGGGTTAACAACTCCTGAAATCCGGTGTACAGTTGTCATGAAATCCCATTGAAATCCCTTTGAAATCACTTGAAATCCCCTTGAAATCCGTATGATATCTCTTGAAATCCCCTGAAAATTCTTGAAATCTCTGAAATCAGGTGTACATCCATGTTTCGAGTTGTAAACCCCTCGATGCCAGCGTAGGGCTCCAGTTGTTTCGTGCATGGCTGCCTCTTCTGCGGGCAATCAGGCTCTGCCATGCTGCATGCACCCCAGATTGATCGTAATAACTATTATAGTCGCCTCCATGGCTCAGTCAGCGAGGCACCAGCTTGAAAAACTGAGTCGAGTCAGGCGTGGGTTCGAGTCCCGTATAAGGCACATGGGGTTTTGACCTTTTGTAAGCATCATTCATCCATTATCCGCTCATTAGTACCTCCGCCTGCGAATAACCTATCTGTTGTTGCAAACAATAATCGCAATCACCTGAAGCTAAGTGAGAATCGCGGCATGAAAGCACATGTAGGCCTATACACCAATACCAGTACCACACACCGCATTTACTTCCGGGCCGATAAATAGCCACCACGATTCTTTCATGTTTACTTGACGCTGACCACAACTGCTTCCTTACAACTATATTAAAAACTCTTAATTGCCGAATTCCTTTGACTTCGTTACTACACTGAACCGTCATTCAGGAGACCATGGTTCGATTCTAGCCATGGTCGAATCGGACTGGGTTTTATGGTGTGGTTTTCCTCAGTTGTCTATGTGAGTAGTGAGATGGTTCCTCGAGATTTAGAAGGCGGAGACGGAAGAGGGACATTCAGGCGCGTAGGAAGGGGGGAGGATAGTGGGGAAATGCCCTATCTCACTCTCTATTTCTTGACACCCTCACAATTCACTTGCTCGCATCAGAACACATGCTGTACATGCTAAGTCATGTTGAATATCATTCTAAGATGGTCATAGGACAATAAAAAGACCCCGTGTGCGAGAAAACCTATAGATATGAATTACATCACAATAATACCCCCTTCCCCCCCCCCCCCCCACCACACACTCAAATCAAAGTTCCTTTACGTGCCTGAGGATATCCACTAGAGAGAGAGATTTGCCCTACATTGGTGTATAAAATACAAGAAAATGTGTTGTGCACGAGCAGGCGGCGAGAAATGTGACGCGTTAATAGGCGGAGTGCCGAGCTAGGGAATATGGGCGACAGTGGGTGAAGAAGAAGTAGGCCCGTGAAATAGACGGTGTCAAGTGTCTAGTGACCCACCCCTCGCCATGCCCGCCGAATCGCCAGCAATTACAGCGGATCAGTGGTTGCCAGAGAGATACGTCAGTTGATTGCCACGCAGGCTTGAATAATAAACTTGTATACATTGAAACCCACCCTACTGAGAGAAATGCACGGTTAGGATTGGTAAGTGGATTGTAACACTTGATGAACCTGCATTAATAGAAGCCTAGGGAGAAATACATGCATTATTTATAATTATCACATCAAAATTATGTGATACAAATATGTACGGTTTATTATAATAGTTTCAATAAGTACGCTTGATTTGATTTTGAAAATATTTTAAAAAGAATATAAATTTTGAATTGTATAAAGAATTGTTATGATACAGTCTCTTGTAAACGCCATGCCTTGAATAAATATCTTTTCGATTTCACGACGAAGTGAGAATGTATTGAGCGATATGCAGGTTACTCTCACGATTATTCGATTTCAAAATTGCTTGGTCAGTTTATTGCCAAGACTTTTCTTTGCGAGAAAAAACATTCGACGAATTCGTGTCTCTCCGGTGAGAATTCAAATTTTCAGCAGAAATGGGTCACAGGAAAATTGACTTATCGTAATAATGAATTTTAGTATTACATAAACGTGTAGGTCAATAGGCCCTATATGAAAATGATGGATGGACCAAGATCAATATTCGAAAGTTTTTTATAAGCAATTTAGTCCTCTTCTCAACTCCAGTCTACTGTAATCAATTTGATTATTTTTACACTAGATTTAAACGAATCCGAAAATTTCAAACTTCACTTTTTGTTCAGACGTTGTACCATATGATCTTGTTCTTTAATATCGCGTGAAAAATTGAGAAAAACATAAATATCACACATTTTTACCGGCCTTTTTGCCATTCATTTCTCAAACTATCATTTCTCAAACTATCATTTCAATTATTTTGAGGATCCTGTGTAGTGTATTCAAATGATTATATTATGTTCAAATTTGGACACAACCAAGTTTTCAGTATGTGGCATCCTCAATTTATGGCATTACCAGCTACAAAACGCGGCCCGTACAAAAATCGTTAAACCACCCCCTGGCCCAGATACATTTGTCGCTGGTAAAATCTTCGCCCATCCATTCGATATTTTACGTTAATTATCCAAGTTTTCGTATTCCCTAGATAGTTAGTGGGGGGGGGGGGGTAACTATTTGTCCATGAGTTGCAACCCGTTACGAGTGTGGGTGTGTGTGTAGGGGGGGGGGGGGGGGGGGGGGTACTGAAGAATGGGGGCAGATAGCTGTGCTTCTATGTGATGTGCACCCAGCTCTCGTGGTAAGGGTATTGATTGTAGTAGTACGACCAGCTGGGCTCGCTAGCGCATGCATGAGCCTAGCCTCCTGCTGGCTTGCCGCCTGATCTTGTTTTGGGCCTGGGATGCATGCTTTGCTTAGCTTTCCCTTATTACATTTCACACGAGTCGCAGACAACTGGCGCGCTGGTAATTGCCTGTCGGTACAGGCCAGGGTTCGATTACCTGCTGGGTTACCTGCTGGCCACAGTCTACAGGTAGTACGGCCGCGCTACAGCACACGGGACCATGTACAGTGGCAGAGCAAGGCGAAATGACGCCGTGGGCAGCCACTCTTGACAAATACAATTGATTCAAATTGATACTTTCTACTAATGCCGTAATCATCGTATTAACTCTGTTTTTCGTATTATTCTCCATATGTTATATCTATCTTAGAATTATTATATTTCAAGGACAAAAGAAGATTCTCCAAGTAGGCCTACGTTTTAATGCTTGATATATATATATATATATATATATATATATATATATATTTATATATATATGATAATAAGTCACTTTTCGGTAATTTGCCCTTCCTTGAAACAACTGGTGGCTCTAAAAAGAGCCTTGGGTTTCGACGTTTCGGCTGAAAACGTTCAGCCATCTTCAGGAGTCGTTGTGGTGTGGTAGCCGGCAATCGATTGCCGGCTACCACACCACAATATTAGAGAGCGTCTAGATGAAAGTTTACTCTTATTTTCGACCAAAAAAGTCGGAGAATCGGTTCTGAACCGGTTCTGTAAATCGGTTATCCGGTTCTGAATGTTTGGAACCGAAGTTATCCCCAATATATATGTACTATGTATGTATGTATCAAATCGTATCATAACAAAATGTACGTATGTAGGTATATATTGTTCGAGAAGAGGAGGAAACACCGTGGTGGAATACGGTGCACCTACAAAGATAACTGTGGAGTTGTGTGCAGTGCAACGTAGGGAGGAGGACAGATGGTTCGAGGTAAAAGAAGGATGTGTTATCACCAACTGTGTTTGGTGCTGTAATGGACGAGATGTTGCGTGAAGAGGAGGAAGGTGAAGAGGAAGGATCGGACTCGGAGACAGTCATCATGCGGACGACATTGGGATTCGGAACGAAGAGATACAGTCGAGAGTGGATAGGTGGGAGGATGACAGAGAAGACAGATGAAAGAAGGCAACATGCAAGTTACAAGTGTGACAGATACCATTCTTGAGCTACGGAGCCGTCACATGGCCAATGGGCGGAAAGAGGTAGCAGACATCCAAGCGGTGCAGATGAAGATTCTGAGAGGGGTGGTGGGAGTGACCAAGCTGGACAAGATCAGGAGCAAGAAGATTAGAAAGGACCTGGTAGTGGAGAAGTTTAGTGGGAAGTAGGGCTGATTGAGATGGTTTGGGCATATGAAAAGAATGGGAGAACAGAGAATCCCGAGAAGAGAATGATTTGAAAAGGGTAGGGACATGGGAGAAAGGAAGGCGGGTCGTCCGAGAAGTGAGTGGATTGACAGCATTGAAGGAGCTGCTGAAGAGAGGAATGAAGAGTGGTGGAGAGAGAGATGGTGGGAAAACAGGAAGTTGGAAGGAATTGTTGAAGCGGCAATTGGAGGACGAAGAGAGCTGAGGATAAGGGGATGACACGTGGCAAGTGACACGGTAGGAGTGGACAGTGGACACAGTCAAGTCAAGACACTCGCTCAATTCTGTAGAATGCTCAAGTCTGGAAATGTATACAAAAATGTTATTATACATTCCAAATATTGAACACATAATAAATAAAAGATGATAAACGCCAAATCAACAAATAATATTTTCACTCGATTCAGTTCTCTGTCGAATGGACACAAAGTCAGATTGTATTTACTTCGATAATTATTCAGCAGGGAATAGATGGATAAATGGTTTGCATGACCATATTCATTGACTAAAGGTAATAATGAAATCCAGCGTCCATTGAGCTCTGCTCATACAACATACCGGCACTATCAAATAGTTCAGGATTAATTGACCGCAATGGCGTTGCATCAACGTATGTTTTACAGAAGCTTTGATCAAGTATTCCACAAATTCCTATGTTACGTGCGCGCCAGAGGTCAAACGGTTCAACTTTACGACCCTTTTGCTGTATTGCTTGAGAGCATGCACAGATTCCAGCCTTGTTGTCGATGTGTTTTAATCATCTCAACGTAGAATGAACGTACTTTGAGAATGCCATGCAGATTGTTGTCAAAGCCCAATACTTGGTAGCTATTATCCGGAGGGTCATCCGCTCATTTTAAACAATGTAATTGATCAAAATACCAACATGTGGGCGAAAAATGCAACAAATACTTCTACATGGATCTAGTACGAAGGGCGTCGGATCACTCAAGCTATTCATTTCTCAAAATTATAAAAATATTCGTACTCAAATAGTTTTACAAATTGCTAATCAGGCCTATAGTATAGAGTATCATCATTGACTGAAGATACGTATATCTCTTTGGTCTTTGGTATCATCGTGATCACAGAATTAGGGATCTATTCATTTGTAAACGTATACACACACACATATATATATATATATATATATATATATATATATATATATATATATATATATATATATATATATATATATATATATATATATATATATACATATAAATAAAAAGATCCTATACATTATAATATATGATATTTAAATATATATTTTAATTGAATTTCTTTGATACGATCCAATATCCAGATATCTGGGATGTTTCGCCTCGACCGGGACTCGAACCCGGGACGTTCTGGGCTGCCGGTCAGGTGCTCTCCCACTGAGCTACCGAGGTATTGCTCTCAAGACATAACTTTACTTAGAGTGACTACACTTCCTGGGGCTAGCCCTATATAGGGCTTAGATTAACCCAAGGTGTAACGATGGCACGTTACCACAGGTCCTACTGTATATTTCATGACATTTCAACATATTTTGTTTTAAAAAAATCCAAGCTTATAATGTTATAATTATAATTACGATTGAAAATATAAATATAAGTAGGGCCTATAAGAAATTATAAGTATAAGAAAACACTTATAATTACGCTGCTTAATTTCCATACAACCCAGTACCGTGTTCTACCTGTATGCCCGCGACTTCCCCCCCCCCCCCCCCCCCCTGCCCCCCCCCCCCCCCCCCCTCCCCCGAACCGTATCTAAGTGAAACATGATACTATCATCTGTGGCGAGTTGTCCAGTATCTCGAATATCTCATTAAAATCCTTCCCATGGCAACAACTATGGCGTTGACTTCGAGCAACCGTAACAGAGAAATAGGTAACTTCAGAATGCCAAAATCAATGTTCGACAGTCGTTGAAAATAAATCTGTGAAATAATTAAATACGGTAAGATAACTTTCGAGAATAATATGTATCTTATTATTTTAGTTCTACAGAAGACGACTTTCCGGGGGGGTAGAGATTCAGGCAACCCACGTCCTTCATAATGAGAGTAGATACGTTCGCTGTAACGCACAATAATATAATAATCGTACGTGCTGAATAGCATTGGCAAGATAGGACATTCAAACGCGGGTACAAACATCCCACTTCAAACGTCGCCGCTCTTTCATTTTCAGAAGGGTCCATTACAAAATTACAGATTTGTGACAATCATATTCTGTTACCGACTAATACATGACATTATGTGATCATGATGAGTAGTATGTACCGTTTTAATTGCTCCCATATACGTTCAGGGACGGACTTGGTTAAACGGGTCGGGGGGATCATGAAAAATGAGAATCCGGAGAGAAAAAGAGGTGCATTGATCTTTTGAAAAATTTGCATGGCTGCAATAAATAACATTTTAAAATTGAATCTATAAGACGTAATCCGTAAAGGAATATAAAATACGATATATTATACCAATACTGTAATCACCAATATTGAATGAATTATATTTTATTTTCTGAATAAATAAAGTAAATTATAATTAAGGCTAGAAACCGAGTTGAATGGGATGGGACCCGGCGGTGATTGCCGCCTCGTTACCTGGCCAGTCCCCCTCTGATATGATAATACTTTCCAAGACATTTTCAACTGTATTCTTCTTTTAGGTTGGACAAAACTGAGGTTCCGAATGTGGCCCCTATAGGTTGCAGCTTTGCACGTCGTGTGAATGTATCTTCGAACGCCCATCTCATTAGAATATAGTCAGCTCTATCTTTCACATGTCAGAAACGAGCTGGGTACAACTCGCAATATCATAAGATTGTGAAGCAGTATACAAGAAAAGGAAGACATTCATATATTTTTGAAAATCTAACTTGAAAAATTGTCAGCTGTGTTGACAAATCGTCAACATATTCACACAGTTCAAAAATTAATTGGAAAAAAAATACCATTTGAATGGAAGAATAGTGTTTTCTTCAAAACTTTGAAAAGTAGCCACGATTCAGCTCAAATTGAAACTGAATCCGATCCTGTGTTTTGACCGTTTTTCAGCATAATTGGTTTGATGTGTCTGATTTTCTATGACTGATCGAGTGAAATTGACTGGAATCATGATACTGGATGGATGTCGAATTGTTGATAATTTATGTTATTAGAGGAAAGAGGTACGGCTGGTTTTAACATGCGTATTGAAGGCTAGACAGCGATGCGCGATAGGGGGACAAAAAGACACAAAATCCACTTCAAGTCAGCAGGTTTTGTTTTCAATATACCAATATCTTTTTTATGTGTTATCCTTCCACTTATGAAATGTCCAATAATTAACTAAATTATGAAATTACATTATCAATCCCTCCTTCGGGTATCCGCTTTTTGTCGCTCAAAGTGTCCAGTCATTTAGAAACTTGGTGGTTTTGTCGCCTCGGTGTCCGTCGCCATTATATCCGTGAATCCTCAACAACAAATGATAGAATTTTTCACTATCCACGAACCTTTTTAGTTTACTATTTACAGTTTGATTACACTAGTTACGTTTTTTTTTGTTTGTAATGCTGCTTAATGACCCCACCAACAGCTAGGTTATACGGGGGTACGAATGAGTGGATGATAATGAAATGATGAAGTGATGATAGGTGAAAGGACATTCACAAAAACCCATGCCTTATGCGGGACTCGAACCCACGCCCAACAGTGACTTCAGTTACTACCGCTAGCGATAATTGACTTGGCCACCGGGGCGGCCACTAGTTACGTATAGTATGAGATTGAATATGAGATTATAAACTATGAGATTGGTATGTCAGCCCTGGAGGATTCCATTCGAATATTCGGAAACCATCTATACAACTGTCACAAATCACAATACAATCACAGTCTCATCTGGTGACGTAGTGATTTCACCCGCCGCTTCGCTCCGGTAGAAGATGAGACTCCAATTTTTTTAATTTAATAATTTGTAAATAATTGGAATAAATTTGGAGAATGCATTATAAGATAAAAAGAACGACTTCCTATCGGAAACAATTTGTGATGCAGGAAGGTCGGTAGGACTAACGATTGGGTATACTGATTTTTTTTAAAGAATGTAAAACACTTGTGGTTAACTCGGATTACATTTCAAGTTGAAATTTACTGATTTCCAAAAGAAAATACAACACAATCAAAATGAATGAAAATTGAATTTAAAACCAAACGAAAAAGACAAACAGTGGGTGAATTTTACAATTGTTACTCGTCCAGTTAACCGAAGGGTTAAATGCACAGCTTTGGCGCCCCACGTTGGGCGCCAAATGTCACAATACAATCACTGTCTTACCTGGTGACGTAGTGATTAGCCTCGCCGCTTCTCTCCGGTAGAAGATGACTCAAATTTTTCGAATTTATAATATAGTAAATAATTAGAATAAATATGGAGAATGTATCAATAAGATGAAAAAGAACGACTTCCTATCGGAAACAATTTGTGATGCAGGAAGGTCGGTAGGACTAGCGATCAGGTATGAGTATTTTTTTTTTCAAGATGTGAAACACTTGTGGCTAACTCAGATTAAATTTAAAGTTGAAATTTTCTGATTTTCTAAAATAAAATACAACACAATGGAAATGAATGAAAATTGAATCAAAAACTAAACGAAAAAGACAAACAGTGGGGAAACTGTACTACTATTATTTGTTCATTCAACCCGTCGGTTAACTGGAGAAGTAATAATGAATAATTACAGATTACATGAAAATTCCTTAAAATCAATTTCAACTTAAAACCCCTTTTTATGTAGACAATACTTGTTACAGAAGAAATTAAAAATAGGCTTTTTAAATATGAACTTGCGGTACCGTATACCTATGGCATTGTGATGGAGATCCTCTAACCGTCCGCCGTCGTGACGCGTAGTCCCCAGCTGATCGAGGGCGTTTGTTCGTCCACAGAACAAAACCCCCGGCTGTAAGTCGCTGATGGCGGTCATTTCTTCAGGTACATTGTCGAGACTGGTAGCTTTTGTTGTTGAACGTATGTATTTAGCCACCCATCGACGCACGTCCACGCGCGACAGAGGGCAGATTGGATATGTCCTCTGACGGATGTGACGAACTCCTCTGTCTTTCTCCAAGCTTTCATTGCGCACACAGATCTAGCAATTATTGTATCAGACGTAATGTAACACCAATGAATCAACAATTGTCTGACTTAATCAGAGGTTACCTTTTGGGTTATGAACAGATTGAAGAAATAAATTGCCCTTATAGTTGGAAACTTTAACAATAGAATATTATAGAAACAGAATCTGAACAAAATTTACATTGCATTATTACCAAATTACTTGATTCGTTACACAACCAACTACTATCCATCAACGTTTAGATTCATCTCATTTTTTCAATTATCATTAGTGTCCTAATTTCTGTATATGTTATCGTTAATTATTTCAATTTTATTTCAATTATATATCATTTCAATATTCAGTTATTTAATTATGGTCTATCACATTTTTCCATGTATTCTATATTGATTGTTATCTCGTGCACTTTGATGTCAGGGACCAATAAAGGTTCATGTATATAAGTAATTATTTTCTTGTGGGTGGTACGATCGCTCATGTAAGTGCTCCATCTAAATGGTGCCACCTTGTCATTCATAGCCATGATCGGGAAACTAGGACTTGCTAGTTCTCCGGTGTCCAGACTTCCCGATGGTGAATAAAAAATGATGGAATTTTGTCATACGGTGTATTATAGTTGATCCTACTAGTTGTCGTGTCAAATATTGTGTAAAAACTTCTGCGACTGCGATTAAATGTGCCCTTGCGTTGTGAAGAAGGCTTAGCTGGCTCAGTTGATTCAATGAATTATGAATTAACTGCCCGAGTGTTTTTATAGCATGCAGTTCATGTATGAAATTATTGATATATGGCCAATGATCAGATAAGCTACATATGCTTTTCGATTTTTGGGAATATTTCGAAACATTCGCATTTTTATTTGATGATCGTTTCAAGTGAGTGATATATCGTGCTGTTATGATGTTTATTTTTATTATTTTGCTTGCGATCATTTTGCAATGTGCATAAGATTGTAATATTGTGAATAAAGGCAGACGTGCTAACGGAGCGTTTTCTTGGAGTCACCTTCGATTCTAGACTCATCAGCATTGAGCTCGTGTTAACAACAAGCAAATCAACGATCAAATGCCAGTTTAGCTTGGAATGGATTGAGAATAAACGTTTTGGCGTGGCGTCGAAAAAGAACCAGGACTTGGAGAGTATACAGTTTCACCTAAGAGGCTTACCAATACTTACGTTTCTTACCTAATCGTATTAATTACTTGAAAAAGATATTTGATTTTGACAACGAATAACAGTTTGAAGGTTCTGTTAAAATTGGATTGTCATAACTAACATGACCCCCAAGGGGAACCAGGTATGCCCGATCTTGGACCGTTTTCAATACCGACTCGTATTGAAATGCATTGATGGCATTTTTTCAAATGTTGACTAGAATATTCAACTGATCATGGTTGATCACCCATGGAATTCAAATAAATGCTGTTATACACAATATCACCTAAAGTGCATCATTGGTACGTGAGTGACCCCGCCCCCCTCCTCCTATCCTTCCGTGAGATCGTGCACGTTGTCAAAGCTTCCTTATCAGGACGTAGAGTAAAACCCAGCACTTCTGCGGCTGTGGCTCGCGAACTGCTCAAAGGCAAAACAGAAACAGGTTGTAGATAATTGTTGAGTAAGCTCCTATTACAGTACATCCAACAATATTCTTAGATTGGAAGTTAGGTTCAACACTCGAGGATTTTCTCTTCACTCCATTATAACAACAAAGAAAACATCAGCTATGTGAGAGTATCTACGTTTGAACTCCCGATAATAGGAAATTCGAGACCTGTCAACTCCGGTTTCCTCACGGTGGAAATAAAAGGGGAAATATCACAAGGATTGTGGACGTATACCTATAGCTCGCTATCTATATCTCTTCGTCGATTAGATTTGAACCTGCTTCTGGGCAGAAAAAAGTTTTTCTTAAATTACCATTTGCACAAATATTTATATCTGAAGAAATTTGTGTCAAGTTTGTCTAAAAAAAGACGTTTTATTGTTTAGATATATTTGAGAGTGAATACTGCGATTTTATGTGGTTTTACTTTATTTGATGCTCTAAAATTGGTCAAAAATAAAATTTGGAAAATATATTTCTTTGCAATGGTCAATTTGTGTATACCATAAGAATAATCAAATCGAATAGACTATCATAGACATGTAGATTAAACATACATTATGTTGTCGTTCAATTGATATTCGTATTCCATTGGTAGTGACTGACTATGGTGGGCCAGCTTGAAGCGCCTCAAACAGTACATATATCGTTAGTTTGATGGTAACTCTGTTGAAAACAAGCCAGATGCAGAGATGAGCTATAGGTGCCAAGCATTACATTGCAAGCGAAAGTAATTTGTGCAAATTGTAGTGGCTATACATTATAGTCAATGTTGTTTTAATTAATAAACCCCTGAGTAGAACAGCATGCCAGTGTTACCCATGGTGGCGACTGCAGTGTTCACAGTTCGACACCAGCTAAGCCCACCAGTTCTGCCCCAAATACCTCCGCCATCGCGTTCTTTGCAATCATGTAGCCATGAGGATACATTGAGCAGCGGGTACACGAGCGGGCGTGCGAGTCGAGAGCAGTACACATAGCTGGGTGGCAAGGAGATTCAAAACTCTCACTGAAATAAACTAACAAAAGTTTGCGCATAAATATAGGTATTGATGGTCGACGAATCAAGTATATGTGTATTCATTGCGGACTGAAAGAAGCAGAAGGGTTGAACAGGTGGTAGTTCCCTTCCTTCCTGAAACATAGGATAGAACTTGAACTTGAAGCAGAATGATGGATTGGAAATATCGACCGACAGGATATACGCGAGGATTGAGAGAGAGTGAGAGATACGGCGATGAAGAGAGACAGAGAAGAAGAAAGCTTTGACGTATAATACATGTATTGGAACGATGTTTCCCAGTAGGTTGAAGTAGATATTCAGTTGCCAATCATCTGAGGCCAAATTGAACTACATCCATGGGTTAGTTGGGGTAGCTGTGTGCTCGCGACGATTGCACGCTCTCATTATGCAGTCGCCGGTCAGAAAACACCAGTTACCGAAAAGTCGCTATTACAAATGAGACCAATTCGCCGACCTGCCGTTATGTCCTCCTCAGTGATCAGCACAGGATAAATAACACTATGCGAATAGTAGCGTGAACTTGAACTAAATCTATCTGATGTGTGGCGTTATTATTTCTTAGGTTCAGCGAATCCCAATCGTCGAAGCGGAGTGGGGTGACTTCATCTGCGAATACCGAGGAAACGCCCTGGTGAGTTGTGGCGGCCAGGCTTTTTAATTTGGCATCATCTCTCATGGTCCAAGGGGGGTTCTATTAGGTTCTTGACTCTTCTCCACCCCCGATTCCATTCCCCACTGCTTTCTTCTTGCGCTTATGTTTCTCTTTCGTTACCTTCCTGCTTTCTAGTTTCACCGCTGCTCACGAGAAATGTTTTGGCTACACTACTCGACTCCTGCAACAGTATTGTTGACTCGAATCCACGACAGGAGAAGGTCGTCTACCTGCTAAATGATTGTAAAGACGTGGGTAATTGTAGGGCAACTCACTGCAACTGCAAACATTGAACGCTTTTAGAAGATTTACTCGTGTTTCTGATCGTAAATCTCGTACTGACAAATCATTGATCTTCAAAATACTGCAGCTATATAAAGAAACGTTGATATGTATTTTTTGTTACGTTGGTAGACTACCTTCTTCTTTTGTGGATGCAAGTATATCACCAACAGCCTTCATCATTTTCCCATCACTTTTACAGGCTTTCCAGAACATATTCCATTATGCTCCAGTTTGCGGGTACCGAATAATTTCTACGCATAATTTACGTAAAAGTCACAGGAACTAGGCTTTTTTCTTTTCAAATTGAATTATATTATTTTCTTTTCAAATTGAATTGCTCATTTATATACTTTTGCCTTTATACGAATAATCATAAAATTGTAGGGCCTACACGCCGTAGAAACTTGAGAAAATCTTTTGAATAAATTGTGTCCGCTAGTGACCTCACAACAGTAGATGACTCCGTCAGCTTCTCACTTTCGACGTGAGGCAAAGAGGTCCTTGTGCGGCATGTTTCATATTAAACATTACAAATCTAACGAGATCAACTATCTGTCCAAACCCAAGTTGGTATTCAACCTGACACGAAGTTGACTCGCATACATGTCGGTACTTCCTCATTCACCGCTTCCTTCCGCTCTCGCCTTATTCGGCGTACGAGACAATTCCATTACAGGAGACCAGAGGGTTGGATCAATCTTTTATCAGTTGTGTCGCTGGGCATTCGATCCCCCCTCCGGCTCTATCTCTTCACTCGCCGCTAAGATAGGCCTACTTGTAGTCAACTGTCCACTCCGTGCGGAGAGTTCAATATTAATTGGTTCATTCAAAGTGTACATAGCAATGAAAGTTAGTTTCAGAGTGCTATTGCCCCGTTTCACCATCCCTCACGCCTTGTCTATTAGCTCTACGCATGTCTGCATGGTAATCAGCCTTATGCACGCTAGATCACTGCAAAAAGGGGATGGAAATACGGTGGGAGGGATTTAGAACTGGTGTTCAATAGATTGTTAATTCATCAATGAGTAACAGTGAAGATGCTAATGCAGAGGGACTCAATTAAAGAGTGAAATAGGGGGAAAGCTCGCGAGTCTGTTTACCCCTCCACAGTCTTAGTACTCACTCGCACACCGCATCGGCTGCTACGGTCTTTCGATCTTATACATCTTGATTACTTATTACGTTCATCTGTTCTAAAATTGCATAAGTTAACAGCTATAATAGAGCATTAGGCATTGGGCTAATTGCGCCCAAAGGATCTCTCCTCCATTACTAATAGTTTGAGCTAGTCGTTCTGCATATTCATTCATCAAGTTATCCGTATTGAAAAATGATAGATATCTTAATGTAGAACATTTAAAAGACTTGGACTAAATTGTTGTATTAAAAATAAGTCGCCAGCACGTCATTAAATAGTTCGTATATTTCATCGTGTCTGAACAGTTCTCAATCGAGACGTACGTTGGCATATATTTACGTGTAATTTGTTGCAATCAGTTGCAAGCTTTAATTCGTTATGGCTTGTAGATATCATACATGATTTTCGAACTCAAGATAGGATAAAATGATGGTATACATAATACACTGTCATTGAAAAGAATGGTGTTTTAATCCGGTGAAAGAGCCCTAGTGCTTGGGGAGGTTATCTCTGTTTATACAATGACCTCAGACATCGTGTAGTGTGTTTTCTCTATTTCGACGTTCTAATGCCAGCCTTTGTAATCTATTCTTCGAGCGGACCTAGCATTTAATCTCCAGTAGTTGTGAATATATTGGCGTTGATCTTGGGAAGGGGTCATTTATGAATGCAATGGTGGAGTAGGGTGAATGTTTTGTCGAACGCAATATTTTGAATTCCATGGACTATTATTCTGTACAACACTCGACTTGAAATGACTCTTCACGATCACTCGAGTTTGATCCTATTTTCTAAGAACACGGCTTATCGCCATATCTGCTCTACGTCAAATGTGGTGGTGGGAGCTTGGTTATTAACACTTAGTACCTATACTGTAACAGGCTGTAACTAATATGTTGGTGCACGGTATCTTCGACTTCAATGCAGTGCATGTATTAACGATTTCAAGATGGTAGGTGGTACTTTTTTACTTTCCTGCCAATAACACAAAACTGATTCGTAAAACTAAATAACTCATAGTTATAGTTTTTCAGTAGCTAACCTCTAGTATACATTTTTTCTTGCACAAAACTGACTGTTTTCTTGTTAGCGGCACGAAGAAACCACAATGATGGATGTCAACTACTTATACACTGTAGAATGATAACAGCACCTAGGTTGGTCTACACGATACATTTTTGTATTTTCATGACTGATTTTGTACATATTCACCTAGACATGATATGTGTTAATTTCTGTATGCGTAATGCTAGACCGATGGTATTGTTCACGCGAGCAAAATGTCATCTCGGATTTAAAAGTGAGGCAAATATCTCGCTTTTAATATGCATTCAGTGTAATAGTAATATTGTCGGCTTCAATTGTCAACCACTTTGTATAAGGCTGAGTAGTAGCATAGGAAAATGGTTGGGAAATTCGTATTGCCTATATCTATGCTTGTCTCAAATCAACACATTGGTTCCTAACTTGTGTATTGAGACGAAGGAACGAAGACTTCCATTCAACTCGAACGGCTCGAGGACGTCGTACTTTTGTGTCACCGTGAAGCATCATTAGATCATCGTTTGACTTCGAGTAGTGCGAACTTCTGTCGTCAATCAATCAAATGCATGACTGTCCCAGTTGAAGCCACTGGGTCTAACGCACAGTGGTGGGACAGTAGCTCAATCAAGTCTGCGCCACGCTGATACTAATGAGCACCTTTCATTTGTTTCAGTCAAGTCAGAAATGAAAGTGAAATGCCAAGATGACCCATGGATAGAATGTCAACAACATCGTGTTGTCAGATTCGAAATTCATTCTCGCATTAAACTTAAAAACTTCATTTTCAACCAAACTGTCTTTATTTAACGTAAAACGGGTCTTTTTTCGTTCGACTTTTTTTTTGTGTGCGCTCATAATGTCAAACGGCTAATTCGATCAATAAATGACTAGTTTTTATTGTCCAACTTTATGTTTGGTTGAATGTTTATCGTATTGATGAAACATACATGTATTGAGTGAAAAACATTTCAAACTGTTGTGTCAACGCGAATTTAACATTTTGTTCTCTCATGGATCTTTGGCTTATAATGAGATGAGAGTATGAAGTTTTAAAATTGTTCAAATCATTTGGTTTCCTACATGAAGCAAGTCCTTGTTTGTTTGAAAATCGAACACCTAGCCTAGCATGTGAAACGCCTAACTTCACGCACACATCACATATCTGTCATCGTGGTCATCGTCTTGTTATCGTGCCGTTTGTTTTTAGGTTGAAACATCCAAATATTGTGCAACTTTTGGAGACATTCGAAGACAAGCACAAAGTGTACCTCATCATGCAACTGTAAGTAACACTATTATATTTTCAAGTTGATATTTTGTTTAAAATGTATTTTGATGTACCATCCGGTTCCTGGAAGACTTGATTATGGTGTGTTTGATTTTGTGCGTCAGGGTACAGATCGTCCTGTTTTTTCGTCATTTGCCGTATCAACTCGAGAGCCTGAAGAGCCTATACTGGAATAAAGTATAGTCGAACCTTATCTTAACCCTGACCACATTTAACAACCATCCATTCATAAGTAGCCCAAGCCCATGTCACATAGCCAAGTATCCTTTATTCCGGTATACGCTCTCCAGCGTCCCTGAAAGTGGCCCGTTGGCCCTTTGACTCGCACTCGAGGCAGCGTGAGCATGTATTAATAGTCGGTCACATAATGCAATTAACGAATTATGTTGCTGTGGGATGGGAGTATATCTCGAACAAAGCGATTTTAAACGGATTTAAATGTTGGCAGTACAGGGAAAGGCTTTGCCACACGATTCTGAAAAGTAATTGGTAGTAAAATAAAAGCTATGCAAACATTGACCCAGGCTTAGCCATGTCGTAATTAAATTGAATTCCACAATTGCACGTGGTGTAAGTTGTAGCATGGACAAATTTCAGTCCAGTGAGTGCAATACAGATGTTATCCAAATTGTCTGCATATAAAATAATCACTCCTTTTTGACATTGAAAAGATGTGTGTAGTGTGACGTCAACCTCATCTACACAGTGATGATTTGATGTAATTCCAGCACTGAATTGACTAAATGCTTGGCCAAGTTTTATTTATGTAGAGTTGTAGACCTATTACTTTCTATCAATTCAAATTTTTCTCAAGTAGGCCTAAGCCTATATATTTCAGTTTGTAATCATACATGGGATTAATCTCGGCTGTAATTATTATAATTGTATCAAATTATGCAAAGTGTTTTTTCTCAGATGAGGAATCAACCTACAGACATAGAATAACTGCATATTCAATTGACATGAAAACTTTCACTGAATACTTTTGTGAGACTGTTGGAGTAATTTACTTTTGCCCCGAATAAGTGATTTCCATCTTGCATCCACATAGTGGTTTCAACTCTGCGTAATATTATTCTCAAATTGTATTAACCTTTCATAGCCTTAATGATCTTTGTCTCATAAAGTATATAAACAAGTTGATCTCGCAGTCTCGTAATCTCGTATCAACGACCTTTAGAGTTTCATTCAGAACGATGTGATCAATCTTCACGAGATTCCAATCCTATTATGTATGATCTGTTCAGTGGTGCACAATCCGCGAGTTGTGCACCCGGCGGCCCCGTATATTGTTTGCCAAATAATACCACCATTTTCCCACCACCATGCAATTCTTTGTGGCCCGCCGACTAAAAGACAAATTCTTGAAATTTCCGTAGCAAGTCCCAATAATTTAACATCTTACTATTTTTGTCCCGCTTTTATTGTTAGTATTATTTTAGAAACCAGTAATAAAACTTGACGATATTGTGCACGCGTTTCTGCAGATGGCTTGAATTGCATTGAGATGCAGATGAATTGTGACAGTATTCAGTTGTACCAACTCTCAAAAGTACGGGTCTGATTTGGTTTTCTTGGATTCCAGTTTTCTTCAATTATTCGGCAATTAATTGTCAGTTTAATATAGTTCATAAATGTGATTTATTTGTAACATCCTTGTATAGTAACTTTCTTGTATTAAGCCTAACTGTGATTTTGCGTGTTTTCGTGCAAATAAACAATGGTAAAATGTCACTGTAGGCCCTACCTAGTCGACGGGTTTCAATAAAATGTCGATAATTTTGTCCTAATTCAACGTGGAAAGTGACTAGAGTTGGTCCTAACTGGTAACGTCTAGCCTCGAAAGAGAATGCATATAAATTCCGGGACAATTGTATTATAACCTGTGCGGCCCGCGAACAAGTGCAAAATGGATCAAATTAAAATGACCCTTCACTGTTCGTGTGTATCGAAGTTATCTACTTATGAAATGATCTGTTGGTGTCAAACTTATTTAGAGTTTATTTAATAGGCCTACTCCGCTTAATATAGTGCTGCAGAGTACTTGGCTATTAAAATTTGAGTTACCATCGCACGAGAGAATCGATCAATCAATCGATCGATCGATCAATGTTACAGAAATAACTTTTTAACGATTAGAGGTGTGGAAATTCTGAATCAGAGGGGTCGTCGAGTAAATTGATGATTATGTACTAGTAAGCTTAGCGACTGTAAAATGTATCCCTGGAATTGTAGACATGTGATCGAGCTTGCTTCCCTGCTCCTTCATTCTTGCTGCACTGACTGACAGCACACACTTGAGTGGTGAGAACAAATATCACTTGAGAGTTTAAACTTGACATACATCATAGTTACCAATCCTTAATTGGAAATTAGAACAAGGAGACAGGAGGGATGTTTATCTATGAACTAATTGGAGTTGCCACTTTATTTTCATTTTTCATGATTGGTGAATGTAGTTAATGGTAGGCCTGTTGATAATATACTGGTATTCCAGTTTCCAGAGTATCTTGAAGGACATCAGAAGCCTGAAACGAGATTTTAATGAATAATGACGATATTTATTCCCCTCATTTCAGAGAAAACTAGAAATCATCTCAATTTGAAAAATAATAATAATTTGTTTGTCCTCCAGGACCATGAGTCATGACGTAGGCACTACGGATTCTGTACAGAAACGTAGACAGAATCGAGTAATAATGTCTACCTCATGCTAGAGGAAGAATAAATTATTTTTTATTTTTGAAATTGCGATAATGATTTCTAGTTTTCTTTCAAATTAGGGAAATGAATGGTGTCGTTATTTGTTGAAATCTAGTACCATGGTTGTGATGTGCTTTAAACTTGTTTTGAATCTCTCAGTTTTTAGACCAGTAACAATTGTATGACCCTCCTGCCATCCTACTCACTGATTTGATTGCCATTTCCCCAGTATATGTTAATGATTGGACTCGCTGACCCAACTGGGGATGTCTTATTAGGGCTGTTACATCAATATGTGTGTCTTTGCAGAGTAACTGGTGGTGAATTGTTCGACCGTATCGTAGAGAAGGGCTCGTACACGGAGAAAGATGCGTCTGACTTGATTCGACAAGTCTTGGAAGCTGTCGATTACATGCATCAGCAAGGAGTCGTCCATAGAGACCTCAAGGTAGATGTGGTTTTCTCATTTCAACGCAAAATTCAAAATAATTATCTAGACTTGACTTACGGTACATTGAAAATAATTAAGAACTTTGTTATCAATTTATGATTATTGCTAGACCATAAGGTATTCAACATTAGGATAAACAAACCTGTAAAATCATGGCAATACTACGACTCGCCTTTGCAGGTAGAATATTATTTTATATTATGTTCTATTATTATATTATATTATTATTATATTATTATATTCTATATTATATTCTTCTATTCTATTCTATTCTATTCTATTATTTTATATTATTTTCGGTGAAAACGGCATATCTTGAATAATTTTTTCCTATTTATTACAATTTTTTTAAGATTATAAATATCTCAGGAAAGCCTGTATGCCTACCTTCCTTAGTCGTGACGTCGACGACTACAAGCCCCAGTTAGTACTCGCTGCGGCCGAACGATGTCACACATATTCACGCACGAGCCTCATTCTGCATGCGTAGTCATTACGCTTGCAGCTTGCTCAACATTGAACAGCATCATCATTTTCTATGATCCTTCCACCACATTACAAATATCTTCAATATACATTGGGGGAACATGTCACTTGTTTATGTAATAATTGAACCAATATGTGATTTTTTTAAAATATGAAAAATGTTCAGAAAAATGAACAAAAATATTGTATTTTGTAATTACAAGAAAAAAAGAAGAATAATGTCAGTAATAATGAAAGTATCTGGAGAGAGCTGTAAAATCTTTGTGTTACCTTATAAAATGCTAGGATGTGGAATAATTTAATGCAGAATGCTTATTTCCAAACAAATTTGATAACACTGCAATTTAGTATTCAACAATTCTAAAAACCGAACCACTCCATTCTCATCTGAGTAATTCATTTCATTCATTGTTTGTGTTGCAGCCTGAAAATCTTCTCTACTACAGCCCAGACGAAGATAGTAAAATAATGATTAGTGATTTTGGACTTTCAAAAATGGAAGATTCTGGGATAATGGCAACAGCGTGTGGTACCCCAGGCTATGTTGGTTAGTTTGATAAAGTACTGTATTCAATTCAACATGTATTTGTATTTTGTATTTATTGAATATTATCGCTGACTGTACAATACAGAATGATAAACGTCAATGAAGTGAAATAAGAAGTAAAACTGCCTATGCAAACAATTTGAAATTAGATTAGTACAAGTACATTATGTTAAACACAATACATGGAAGTGAAGATTATTGCCAATTTAAAAATAGTTGGTACATTTAGTGATCAAATACTAGGCACTATTAAAATATTCTAATCGATAATCAATAATCGCGTATTTAAGAAATGGGACAGCTAGATTATTTGGTGGTAAGAATGCGAGGATGGTAGCTGGAGAGATGGACCCTGTTTTCATTTCTTTTACTTCTGGAATATTAGGAGAATCAACTAAATCAAACCAATGATTTCATTACCAGTATATGTTTGAAGTAAATGGTCCATTTGTGGTTTTACTAGGCAGAAATATAGTTTGAGATCACACAATGATATCATTCATTTCTTGAGGATATTGTTGATGAAGATGAAGAGAACGATGAAGGATGAGATGGTCATCTCAAGCCGTGATTGGTTTGGTTTCAGCTCCAGAGGTATTAGCACAGAAACCGTACGGAAAAGCTGTCGATGTCTGGAGTATAGGTGTTATATCATATATTCTGTTATGTGGCTATCCGCCATTCTACGATGAAAACGATGCAAATCTATTTGCGCAGATTTTGAAAGGTAGGCCTGCCTTTTGAAGCACATCTGTAAATAACCTACCGTCACCAGTAGTAAAACTATCATCATTAGAGAATTATTATTATTGTCATTACTATTATTATTGTTGTTGTTATTATCTTTATTATTATTATTATTTTAATTTTTAATAATAATTTAATGATGAAAGAATGTAATTTATATAGAATATCAAATTAGTACCGTATTTCAATGGGCCGATGTGTGTTACAAATGTGTTACAGCTATAAATCTGTGAAAGAAATGTGTTATCATTTTGAAAGAAAAAATAGAATATAATCTGAGAGTGTTCAGGGATAGAACCTTGAAGAATTATATATATACATTTTAGTCATTTTGCTCTGGCCACTTTTCATTAATACTAGGAAAATAATATGTGTTAGACAATTTTAGACAAAAGACAAAAGTGAAACTAATCATTTCTTGTCAGTTTAGTTAATCTCGTCGTTTGTTTCTTTCACATGTTGATTCTGTTCTAGGGGAATTTGAATTCGACTCGCCATATTGGGATGACATAAGTGACTCTGCAAAAGAGTTTATTCGCCAACTTATGTGTGTTGATGTAGAGAAACGTTACACTTGTCGACAAGCATTGGCCCATCCATGGTAATTATTGTCATATCTATATACAAGCTAAACACATGAAATGGTATTTCTCGATATTTAAATCTGAATGAAACTACGCATATATTACCAGTAAATTTTTCACACACTGTATGCCGAATGCCCGTGTACATTGGCTACTAGTTTTCGTGTGTATCATGTCAATAAATTGTCTTCAGGATGCATTTTAATATGTCTTGATCGACGACTTTATGTGATCGCAAGTGTAGGCGTATATTAGTAATAGCATTTCATATATTTATTTGCTTATAGCAGAAGTTGCATGAAACAGATGAGAGTGACAAAAGAAACGATTAGTATACTGGAATATATCGGCCTAGTTTACAAAATCAAACAAGTCACTACGGCTGTAGTTCGTAGTTCTTTGCAAGCGGGAAGACGTTTGAGATAATCATTCGCATTGTCAATCGTGCGTCGAGCTCAGTATGTGTATTCGATCAAAATTCTGCATTGGCATAAGCCTAGTTTATTTTGCTGGTTTGAAAATGAACGCTGCCGGTGTGAATGTGTCCGTTCGAAGCAGGCTCCCAAGCTGGCCTCGGTGAGAATGTGTTGATGGTGTTGTTGGAATGCTTGAGTCGTGACACGGTCGAGAATAGGAGAGGTCTTGTATCGGGCTATCTCGGTGCGTTGCGGAACACTTGTTGACGAGAGGCCAGTCACGTGGTACGGTTGACGTTTGACAGCTGACGCCTTGCTGCCAACAATGACGTACATGTGGTGCGCGCATGCGTGGCCCGTTGGCCTCTTCTCACCGAGCGTAGCGCACGGACTTTGGTGGTGCTTCGACACAAGACCTCTCTATTCTCGACCGTGGTCGTGAGTCATCAAGATAACGTCAAGTGTAATACAAGTTAATAATCATGCATGTGTTACAGGATCTCGGGTAATGCTGCCAGTAACAAGAACATTCACGGCACAGTGTCCGAACAGCTCAAGAAGAACTTTGCGAAATCTCGATGGAAGGTTAGTCCCTTTTATTCAAACTCAAGAGCATCTCAAATTGTATCTCAATTTCAGAAATTAAAACTAATCTATTCATCCTCCAGGACCCGGCCTTTTCTCCGAGTCCTGAGGGACCCATTACTCGATTCTGTTTATGTGTCTATACAGAATCGGTAATACCTACGTCATGATTCTGGTCTCTGGAGGACAAAAAAAATGTACAATTTCTGAAGTTGAGATGATAATTTCTAGTTTTCTCTAAAATGGGGGAAATAAGTTTTGTCTTCATTAATTTAAATCTAGTTTCTGCATTGTGATGCCCTCCAAGGACTGAGATTTACCAGAGAACTGTATGAATATAATACGGTATGTGAATATAGTCCGGAAGTCAGCCTTGGTAAGATTTGAATGAAGAAATAGTTTCACATGATGGATCATTGAATTGATAGAGAAGCTAATATTAATTCCAGTCCAAAATTCCAGTTTGAAACCTAACAGATATTTCAATAGTTCTCAGTCATAATTGGTTAATTTTTCAAAATGAGTGTCATATGATTGTGGCAAGTCAATAGCCTAGTATAATCATTATTTCACATTGTCATTAATTATGCATCATCGTTGATCCTTTCAAGAGAGACTCGACTCACCAGTGTGCCTTTCGTGTGTAGTTGAGCAATCTGCAACTGATGAACCTGATGTTTTCTCACCCCTGCAAAACCTGATTATAATAATATAATAGGCCTACATGATACAATTTTATAATACGTTTGTTTTAATCTTTACAAAATGACCACTGATACATTTCATCATATGAACCTAGCATAAAAATATTATTAAGGGCTTCCTCTATAATATTACAAACATAAATCTGTATGTTACAAGTTGAAAGACAAAAGTGAAAGATATCTCTTGAACCCTTTTGATTGAATGAGATTATAAAATAGGTAGGCCTACTGTTAAATTGTAACTAAATCTTATTGAAGAGATCTAGATTTCCTCCTTGGACTACTCTTGTTGCCAGTCAACACAAGTCCTAAGAATAATACAGAAACCTTCATATTGGCTGTTCAATACTTGTACTAATACTTGTACTAGGTCTTATGAAGAAGACTTGAAGCTATGTAATATCACATGTCTATAGCTGTTCTTCCATGAACGCGAGGAGCGATTCGCTTAGCGGTGGAGTTGGGCCGAGCTCGACATTGAGAAACGGCGCTGCTCTCGTCACCAATTGGTCGTTTCTCCAACGTGGCGACTGAAATATCCGCTTTGCGAATTAGCTTGACAAATTCCGCGTTCGTGGAAGTCCAGCTTATGTAGGAAAAAAGATAGGCCATGTCTTTATATAAAACCAAAAATGTAGAGTGGTGATGAACATCAAAATGATAGCATATTATCGAGACTCATTGAGAACCTTGATCCATCTCGAACATTTATCAATATTATCTAGTAATTCTAAGCTTCTAGTAACGTATCTAAAGACCAAATACTGTATGATTAATGAATTAATATATACATAAATAATAGATATTATTCTCCAGGTTTTACTTTCGTGTTTTTCTTGGTATTTTCGCTTGTATGAATGCTGAGACAATTGAACCGAGTTTCTGTATGTTATCTCTCTTCACAGCAATTGATGAACGCTATAGCAATGGTCCACAAGATGCAGAGATTAGCTCTTAATAATTCTAGTACCGGTAGTATGGAGGTTGATGAAGCACACAAGTGTACAACTATTGAGGAGGAAGCTGAAGTGGACGAGGAAGGTCCGTTCTCTGTTAATTAGCTCTTTTAACGTATGCTGCATTAAGGGCCCCTTCCCAGGCTGGACTTGAGTCAATATCACTGTTCGTTCGTTCGTTCGTGTTTGTTTTTGATGCCATGAGTTACTCTGGACAAATCAATAGAAGTACAAACAAGCTTGACATTGCGTTACATATTATCTGTCGCTAGTTGGTATGAGCCAAGGTGTCGATTATTATATTATCAACTCTCATTTGAATCGCTCACCTCTAAATGTAGATAGCTCTATTGAAAATTTTGAAACTAGTGATGCATATTTCAATTTAATACATAAAGAGTCGAACAAAATGGACAATGATAAGTCAAGTAACTAATAGTGTTCTATGTCAATACATCAATTGAAGCTAGCTTTACTACCTCTACTAGATACTATGGGTATTTAAAATAGTGCTCAAATGTTTAATTCAATTCAGACTCATTTATATATCAGCGTAAAAATAGTATCATAATGTAACGTTGCAGTGAATCATTCTTTTCGTAATGGGTTATGATAGAAATTTAATGTAAATATCATCTAGAAATTTGTTAATAGTGGAGGAAAAATATTATGAGCCATCAGATTGTTAGTTACATTGCGTGTCAAGAAAACATTGTCAAGGTGCGCTTCGGTCTATTCAAGTTGATGTGTTGAATAAATTACATGTGGGTGGCTAGGCGTATGACGTGTTACAACGATAGTCATTCAACTGGTTTCAAATATCACAATATACAGCATACAGCTTTTATTGATTTGTTTAATTGAACTTGTCACTCAGACTGCATCTTTTAATCACTTGAACGTCAATTAATTGCTTCTATGCAGTCCATATCTACTTGCATGGTTGCAAGAGTGGGCATGCATATATGTATGTGTGTATGTTTCAGAAGATAATATTGTACGTTGTTAATTATTTGCTCTCTACGTGTCAGTTAAATGTATATTGAAAGCATTGATTTACGACACTTAACCACAGTTAACATATTCACAGTTATTGTTTTATGTACCGGTAGACAGTATACAAGGTTGTGACTGACGCTAACTTAACCATGTACTTTTGTCTCTAAACCATTTCAATGTTGATGTGCGTAGTTAGCACTAGTCTAATGCAGGACATGAAGCAACGATACAGAATGCACGTAGGAGCTAGTGGAAATAATTTAGTGAACTCCTATCAAGCTGGATGACCATGGTAATAGTTCCCATTTCAATCAGGAAACTAGTGTTCGAACACTTCTCATGAATTTCAAGTCGTAGACAGTGCCTAGTTCTAACTACGTATACCTAGAACCAGTGCTCGAAATTGGAATTTGATTGCAGCTGGGCTATGCATCATTTTCTCTGAAGCAGCTCACAGGTTTCTCAGATAGCCCGGTAATATTTTATTGAAATTAAATTGTCTGAATTTATTCTTGCTGTTCGCCCTCAGATAGGCGTTGCTTTATTTCAAACCAATGTGTAGGTACTAAGGTGTACATATTTTATGAAGATTGTGTGTGTCAGGGTATACAAGTACAAAATACAATAAGTTTTTGGCATTTGCACTGTCATACAAAGTCATTGAATTGCCTATCATTGTACATCCATCCATGAGAGGTAAGAATCAATTTAGCGAGATGTTGATAATGTACATTTCTAAACGTTCATAGTATAATTGAAGCTTGCGTAGACTCGTGTCTTCTCTTCCGTCTTTTCTACTAAATCAGGAGTTGTGTGTGATTTCGAGTCATGCGTCTTTATTACCTCCCGTTTATAGATCCCGTATAGATCTGACAGTCTGCCCCAGTGCAGAATTGACAAGTTTGTTTTATACGTTCTATGCTAGTTTTGTATAGGCTAGTAGCCCATTGGGCCTGGGCTGCCCGGCACATAGCATCGGGCAGTAGATTCAGCAACTCATTTTTGACTCCAATAACACTAAAAATAATTACCCTTGCCTAAAATGAGACTTAATTTGAAAGCAAGTAAGTATGATAATCTCTGTCTTGGTCATCCTTGAATCCATCCAAGTCTAGCGTTAGTAAGCTGACGAACTGTACACTGTGGTTACGCTCTGTATCTGCTTGTGCTTCACCACTTGGTTTCAGTAGACAATTGGCATATGAGCGTCAGTGCGCGCTGCTATTGCACCTTGCTACACGATCACTTGTTGCTGGATATATCGAGTAGAAGTGTTGACTAGTCATTGTATTTAGTGTGTTTACTGTTTTTGTGTATTGTTTGTTCTGATCTAAACTGTCAATTAATCAAGTCCAATTCTTGTTGTCACCTTTCCTTTGACTTTGAGAATACTTTTACCATAATTCCATGAATGGTCACATTCACTGGAAAAGAAAATCTTTGGAAACAAAATCAACTCAATTGGTTGTCTACCACGTTTCTTTCCTTGCCTATGCCTTGAAATAATTTGTTGTATTTCTAATATGATACTAAAATGAATATTTGATGGCTTCTATTGGGTAGGTTAATGAACAATTTAAAATATGAACATATGAAGAGAATAATCATTGTTACGAGTAAACTGGTTCTAATGAAAATAGTGTTTCCTTTCCCGCTAACTAATCAACCGGGACGAATAATTCTCGTATCTTGATTGTTAACTTGTGTTGTGATTATGATTCTAGCAAGCTTATCACGCGGCGACAGTAATCCGTCAGATGCAGCGCATGGCGTTGACCGGGGGGTCGAGTAGCGCCACCACCAGAGGCTCCGAGCTCGACCCTTCCGACCTTCCCAGCCAACAACTGAATGAGCCCAAGGACAGTCTGTAAAGCCTTACATTTTATGGCGGAAGTTATTTTTATTTGCAGTTGCTGCATGTTGGTGCTTTTGTGGATATACCTTTTTCCAAACTAGTAGATATAAAGACATGAAGATGTCTGTCTTGTCATTGAAAATGTTCAAGCCATTGGAGCATATACAAGCCAAACGGGACTTTGAAATAATTGAATTCACTTATTCTGGTTGACTAGCCCTCTGTCAAGTGTCAAGTGGAGCAACTTATTTTAGTGAGGTGATAAAATTGAAGAATTTTTCAAGTAATGTACAATAAAACCAGAGAATTATGACAACAGACCCAGAATATATACTTGCATTGGTCAAACACCTCTTTTCATTGAATCATTGCTTTTGTATCCTTGGGGAATGTTTTTGAGCCCCTTGTGAAGAACTATGAAAATGTTGCTTTAATACAATACACTGCCTGTAGTTCTGGTTCGTTTGTAAAATCAGTGGATGAAATAGTACATTCATTGAAAGGAAAAAATTGCCAATATGTTGAATTTTGTTGAACAATTTGTCATATTAATTCATATTTTTAATCTTTTTATCAATTCTCTTACCAAACTGGACATTTTGTGATGGAAGCTACGAGTAGTGCAAACAAATGTTATTTATAAATTGTGTACCCTAATGTGTTTTATCCAACTAAGTACTTGTGATTCATGCACTCCTCGGACACTGATCTGTTTTAATATTCTTGGTCGGCTGTCATTGCCTCGATCTTCACTTACTGCAAGCTGTATTGTGCTCCATTGTTGTGAACAAGTGACAGGGATGCATGACTATGGTACCGGTACCGTCTGTTCCACCTGTTTGCCAAACGAATGTTGATGACATGGGTTAATCTTTTTAACGAAAATATCTATTATTAATATTAAATAGTTACCTAGTTAATATATTATGAAAGCATAAATCAAGAATATAAAATTGTATGGTTGCAGAAAAAGGAGAATTATATAAACAGAACAAAACTATTTAAATTTAACATCATGTTTCCACTCGAACGTACACAAACCACGTCGTCGATGTAATAATATGAAATACATCGTTGTAATACAGTTATTTAACAATTCAGATATCAAGTACTTCAATAAAAGTTTTAATAAATAAATAAATTAATTGTAAGAAATAACGTGGTTAAAGCGTTTTGAGGTAATTTTACTAACTATAGTGATCCATTTAGAGCCTTTCTTCTGCCCACAACTTCTCATATCTAGGGCTGTGCAAATAAATATATCACTAGCAAAAGTTGGCAAACAAATATTGTTAGCATTGAAAATTTTTATCTAAGAGAATGTATTACACACACACACATACACACACACATATATATATATATATATATATATATATATATATATATATATATATATATATGTATATATATATATATATATATGTGTGTGCGTATATATATATATGTGTGTATATACATATATATAAATTTATATATATATATATATATATAAAATTATAAACTATTATCTTGAAACCAAACATGAAATGAAATATAGTTGTTTAAATTGTAGAATCACAATCAGGAGTCCCCAAAAAACATTATGTGCATTCATGGTTGGTTTCAAACTTTTTAGAAATATATGAGCCATGACATTTGCAGTCTTTTGTATTCTAATTTGTCCTTTCAGGAGGCCTAAAGGACAAGTGTGATCCTAGCTGAGTCAGACTGTTGATTGGCATTATAGCCAAAAAAGACAATTTGGTTGTATATTTTATTCTTCAATATGATTTAAGTTGAATCAATTTTGCCTCTAAATATTGGTATTTTTGGTACAAATGTATTTTAATCTTACAGTTAGTGAAAGAGTAAATGTTGATTATCAAGATGAACTAAAAAGCTAACTGTCATAATGTGGTCTCTTTTGGCCAACAATCATGAATTACTATTAGCAATCGTAATGTGTTTTTCCTGCAGTTTTATCAGGTGAGGTTGTCTTTCGCAATAGGCTATGATGTACTCTTGCCAAATCTGTCTTTTTTTATACGTAAATGTTTTGCTTAGCCTAAAAATACTGTAAGGAACAATGTGAACGGCAACCAGATTGTGTAAAAGTCAAATAAGTCATTATTTTTCCTTCATATTTTATATTCAAAATGCTTGTGAATTCCAAAATGAATCTACTCGACTCAGTTTCCTGTGAAGTAACAAATAATACACTTTTAACCATTATTCGATTTCCAGAAAATGCATTTTAAACAGTACTTGAATGTTGGGTATTGGTCTCATTAAATATTCATTTATATATATTGTTTTGTTATTTTTCTATCAATTCTTATTTTTAGTTTGATTTGAGATTCGTTGCTAGTTGACAATTGTACAGCATTCAGTTTGATAGTAACATGTCAGCTTTCAAAGTTTATCCCAGTATGGAATGTATTGTATTGATACTTATGTATAATGATGTGGGAAGTAATATGATCCAATTGTTATAATAAAGTACCTCGACATTGGTTCCAAAAGATATCTGCCTAGTGATTTATATCATGGTGAATTGTAAGATGTTGACTCAACGATTAATCATTGATCTACATCAGCCAGTAATCGATTAGTGGTCCCATTCATTCGATTATTCATCGATGTTTTGAAAATACAATCAAAAGTTTGAGCCGTGCTTCCAGTCGATGTAGCAGAGATACTCTTGGTAGCATCTACCATAATTTGTTTTAGGCTGCCTATGTTCCGCCTAATCTTATTTGCTTGGTGTAGCGTGTTGCCATTGGATTGGTGACACAAGAGCCCAAGTATGAAAATAAAAAATGAATAAAATCAGTTGCTAAATCAGGAGACGATCCTCAAATGGTAACGTCTTGATGTATCAATGGCAATGGTCGATGATTTTAGAACAATCAGGAGCCTTATTCCTGAGATGAATCAGATGTGAGAAAATGAAGTGAGAACATTTGCTCATCTCATTTTTCATCAGATTTAGTATTCTTGAGAATGAAATACGATAGAGATTGTGAGAAACCATCAGATCCATCAAAATAGGAAGGAAATACAAATTGAGATATGAGAAAAAAGGGAGAAAAATTGATTCAGGAATAATAATTGGCCATTTTATGTGAGATAAGATAATCATTTTCTCATTTCATTTAATTTTGTCACATCTGATTTATCTCAGGAATAAGGGTCCAGGTAGATGTGGTTGGGTGATGCTGGTTCCTATCCCATGGTGACTTGAACATGCCACTGACTGGTCTGGCTCACCCAGCTATCTTGTACCTCCATCATGCTCCAAGGTAGCGTGTATCCTTCGAGCAACAAAGAGTCAACACTAAAGTGAATAACTTCAGTTTATGGTTTGAGAATAGCTCCGTAATGTTCACACCAAAGTTGAGTTTAATTTCATACTAGAATTGAAAATTGTTCCAAGCTATTTGTGCTCTGAGAAACAGATAAATTCAATACCTTCAAGAGGGTACAAGTAAAATCTACTTGCATAATTTTCATGGGTATATAGCTGGTAAAATACATTTTCTAGCTGTATACCTGTAGAAATGTTCATGTCCAAGGTCGATAATTTCATTCCACATCATTTTGAAGGTTTGTATTGAAAGTATCTGCATTTCTCCCATATTAGAATTTTGATACCAGTTACCATAAAGTTGTCAGTAAAAAAATGATATTTCAACCTCCATGCAAAGTAAATTTTGAAACAGACAAGATTTGAGTTCTAATTTTATTACACCACACATACACCTATATAACTATACAACCAGTGGTTAATTTGTAAATAAAAAGGTGGGTAAGCCCTCCTAAACAATAGTCTATCTTATTTTGGTACGCTTACGCCGTACTTAAAACTCCCGTTTACAATGGAGGTCCCATATTTCCCATATTTTTTAAATCAAATTTGAAGAGAATGAAAGTATCAAGATTATTTATTAGACTCGATATTGGGGGGACAATGAAATGTCCTTATAAATAATGTCTGTACTCACGAGCTAACGACCGGATGTCTACTCACGAGCCAACGACTAGGATACTTTCAGCAACCGTCCAACCGGGTGTCTACTCAAGAGGTAAGAATAGGGTACTAACAAACACCCGCGAGCACCACCAATCCGACCTTGCAGAGTTTATTTTAATTACAATGTAAGTAAATCACACAAAATAATAATCAGATGTTTTTATTCAACAACCAATTAAGAAACACAATAACTGATATACATATGAATTTGAACATTTCAACTGTAATTAATGATATGAGATTTATCCTGAAAATGTACAATAAAAGAGGTAATATAGGTAATTCACATAATGAATTAAACATTATAATTATGATTAATGACATTCAGTGTGGCCCTTGGGCAGGGGCGCCGACTCAGTGGGTGCTCATGGTCCAGAGCACCCGTCGGATCTTTTCGAGGGATGCAGAGAAAATTTGGCTCAACCAATATATATAATTACGAATTTGTATGTTTCATTAAATTTCCGGCAAATTTAACGTTTTATTTTTACTTCCATAATATCAATGATATGTCAATGTTGTTGTTTTGAAGAAGCATTTCTTTAGCAAGAAATAAGAAGAATATTTAGAGCCTTCTCTGATCTTTACTCGATTGCCGGGAGGGAGGGGGCCGGGGAATACCTGTTGGGGTATTCTGCTTCCCTGGTACTTGAGTCAATTTTCCACGAACAAAAGTTTTCGAGCAAATTGGTCAACAGTCCAGTATTCCTACGAGGGTAGCAGAGCAATCGACAAGTCGAGTTTTATTTATAATTTCTTCTTCAAGTATCTCGACAACTTTGCAAGATTCATGGGTCCAGGTAGCTGAGTGGCTAGCGTAGACGATTGCAGATAGTGGTCCGAAGTGGCTCGCTATCGAATCCCATACAGAGCTGCTTTTTTGTTATATTTCACTCAACATTTAATAAGATTAATTCAGTAATGAGAGTTATTACAGTGTGATTAATTTATCCAGTAAAGAGAGGAATTATCTCTGAGCTAATGTCCATTGAGGATTCGTACAATTGCTTATGGGTATATTAAACAAAATATGACAGAAAAAAAGCAGTCCCCAATGGTATTCGATACCAGGACCCTTCGCATCGTGATCCGAATCCACCAACGCTAGCAACTGAGCTACCTAGACATGGAACTTTTGCAAAGTTATTGAGATACTTGAAATGAAATTTGAATTATTACTTAACCTGTTGGTATATTCTGCTCCTCTGGTAGGAGATCTGAGGTTTGAAAGATTATTTGAATTAATTTGAGTCTTGTGGAATACCTGTTGCGGCATTCTGCTTCCCTGGTACTTGAGTCAATTTTCCACGACCAAATTTTTCGAGCAAATTAGTTACAGTCCGATATTCGTACCAGGGTAGCAGAGCAATCGACAGGTCGATTTTTTTTTTTTAAATATCTTCTTCAAGTATCTCGACAACTTCGCAAAATTCATATGTCCAGGTAGCTGAGTGGCTAGCGTAGATGATTTCGGATAGTGGTCCGGAGTGGCTCGCTATCGAACCCCATACAGAGTTGCTTTTTTGTTATATTTCACTCAACATTTAATAAGATTAATTCAGTAATGAGAGCTATTACAGTGTGATTAATTTATCCAGTAAAGAGAGGAATTATCTCTGAGCTAATGTCCATTGAGGATTCGTACAATTGCATATGGGTATATTAAACAAAATATGACAGAAAAAAAGCAGTCCCCAATGGTATTCGATACCAGGACCCTTCGCATCGTGATCCGAATCCACCAACGCTAGCAACTAAGCTAACTAGACATGGAAAATTTGCAAAGTTATTGACATACTTGAAATGATATTTGAATTATTACTTAACCTGTTGGTATATTCTGCTCCTCTGGTAGGAGAGCTGAGGTTTGAAAGATTATTTGAATTAATTTGAGTCTTGTGGAATACCTGTTGCGGCATTCTGCTTCCCTGGTACTTGAGTCAATTTTCCAAGAACGAAAGTTTTCGAGCAAATTAGTTACAGTCCAGTATTCCTACCAGGGTAGCAGAGCAATCGACAGGTCGAGTTTTATTTATAATTTCTTCTTAAAGTATCTCGACAACTTTGCAAGATTCATATGTCCAGGTAGCTGAGTGGCTAGCGTAGACGATTTCAGATAGAGGTCCGGAGTGGCTCGCTATCGAATCCCATAGGGAGCTGCTTTTTTGTTATATTTCACTGGTAGGTTCGAGAATTCGAGAATGTCCTTGGATGTTCAATCACCAGAACAACCTATTTTTCATCTTTTTCATGTGTTTTGATGTCATTTAAGTGATAAGTCTAATAAGTAATGAGCAGGAAAAAAGCAGGAGAAGAGAAATGGAGTCATATGATTCACAACAGATATTTATTAATCAGACACTTTATATTTTACCAGACAGTAACAATAAAATTACAATACAATTAATTATTATTTATGATACTAAAAATTACAACAAAAAAACCATCTACAGTATATATGGCTGCATATATTCCTTCCACATAGGCATTCCATATACACCAGTACAAATTGAAAACAATTGCCAAATAATAATACAAATAATACAAACACGGTGGCAAATTTTTGCCACCGTGTTTGTATTATTACAACTCATGGAAAAAAACATGTTGTGGAGGGGATGAACGGCAACAAATTAATTACATGCTAATTATAAGTTGCTTGGTAGTAATAATCGTAATAACGAAGTGGATTTGAATTCGAAAATATAAAATATAAAAGAAAAAGCCATTACAAAAAGGATATGATTTTAATGATTAATCAATCAACATTTTAATCAAAGGATTTTCATGTTGATGAAACTGAAATTATAATATACCAGTACACACAAAATAAATATATGTATACTGGTACATACATGATTACAATAATAAATATATAGAAACCAAATCCTTATCTGGTGCACAGCTACCAAAAATTCATTCTTTTTTAAATTGCAAAGATATTTTTACAATAGAAGAACGAGTACATATCAAAATCAGAGATGAAATGAATATAAGTGAAACCGAGTAAAATGATACATACGCACGTCAAGACATATCTCTATTGACCATCTAGCTGTCGATTATGCAGAAACAGAGTGAATGAATGACAAGCAATCTTCGAGTGTAAACCCAAGCAAGATAACGAAGACTACAGTAGAGAAAGTACATGGTAGGTGGCTTTTATACTTGAACTCCCGTCACATTATCTCGATGTTGTTATTAGTACTGTAGTAGCCATAACCATTCAAAGATTTGTTGATTTTCAAATAAATTACTTGCTTCAACGTTAACTCTTCGTTGCTTACAGGATACAGCTTACCTTGAAGATTACTTGCATTATCGTAAGCCACACCAGCCAGTGACATGTTGAAGTCACCATTGGGTGCATTCCAGTACGATTTAATCCGGTTTAAGAGGGTTATTACCGGTTTATCAATACAGTTTAGCACAGGTTCAAGTTAAGACTGGGTTTAAGACTGGTTATCTTGTACAGGAATCCCCCCCCCCCCCCCCTCCCAATGTGACTACAATCAGATACTCGATCTGATCAGTGCCCACCTCTAGTTTATTGTTCTAAAAAGATCGCCCATTGGATCGACATTGATTTGATAAATCAACAGGCAAGTACAATGGCATTAGAGCCCCAAATACTTTTGGCACTCTAGCACCTAACCATAACCCAGCACTTGAGTCAACATTTGATAGTTATTTTGCTAAAAAAAAAAGTGTCGGCGTCGGAAGTCGAGCCATGGACCCTCAAAACGCGAGGCAGCTATGCTACCAGTAGCGCCACACCGACATGTGCTTGCCTAATGCTACTTCATCATACAGTAGCACGTGTTGGTAGCCGAGTCATGACGTCACAGCTCGTGGCGTTCCCGTTGGTCCCTTTTAGTCCCATTTAAAAACCGACTTGCATAAAAATGGTCGCGACGCCCAGGAAAGGTCCAAACTGCGATCATGATTATTGTTTGCTCAACGGCCCTACCAACAGCTAGGTTATACGGGAGTACGAATGAGCAGATGATTATGAAACTATGAAGTGATGATAGGTTAAAGGACGTTTACAAAAACTCGTGCCTTGTGCGGGACTCGAACCGACTCCCTACGGTGACTTCAGTTTCTGAAACGAAGCCTCAGCTGACCGAGCTACTGAGGGATGCATGTACGCTATGTGGATGACCCTCACCAATAGTCGAGTTATAATCTGGGGAATATTAGCCAATTTGTTTTGCAATGAAGGAAAAAAAGCTTCCCAACTATGTCACACAAGCAATCCAAGATGTGGTCGAGTCTCAGTTCAGAGACACTTTTTAGATACAGGTAAGCCTAAGCCTATAGCAATCATAATAAGTTATGCAGTTTATTGAATTTATATTCTCAACTCATCAGATAAAATTAAGCTCATTTTTTTTGATGCAGTAGTTCCTTTTAACCATACCTACAGTAATTGTGATCCTACAGGTGTCAAGACCCTCCAACCTTCAGCCAACAGGTTAGTAGGCCTACACGGGCATAAACCAACCTAACCTCAGAACCATCACTCACTCACAATCACCTATCCTAACCATAGAATAGGCCCTAGGTTAGGGCCTAGGTTAAAAACATTCAAAATCAATATTGATTTCCTCATGCATCAATGAATGACCGGAGTATTAGGCCTAGGTTGTATTGACAATGAACGCTCTCATTATCACAGAAATGATTCTGTTTCTTCTAAAGTGAAATCCGCCGTGCAACTAGGTTCGCCATTGTGAGTGGTAATGATAGGCCTAAGTGGAGAGAACGGAACGAAGGTAGCTGCTACATAACTCGCGCGTTCGGTGAGTTCGGCTGTCAGACTCAATTCAATACCTATCTCTAGCGTTATTGGTTTTGTACAGTTGTCGGACGAAAAACTGTCACTTGTAATACGCTCACAAAACTTATCTGGCTGATAGAGTTGATTATTGTTTGCTCAACGACCCCACCAACAGCTAGGTTACACGGGGGTACAAATGAGCTGGTGATGATGAAACTATGGAGTGATGATGAGTGAAAGGACGTTTACAAAAACCCATGCCTCATGCGGGACTCGAACCCACACCCAACGGGGACTTCAGTTTCTGAAGCGGTGCCTCAAGTGACTCAGCTACCGAGGGCAGCGCTCTGATAGAGTTATCCAGTGCAAAACTGTCTGGAGGATTTGTCAGCACATTGTACAACCGGTCCCAAGGGTGATTTGATTGAAAAGTTAATTTGCTAATTATTGCTTAATTCACTAATCAGTTGGTATAACTGGCTCTAAGTAAGATAAACTAGCTGAAGATTGGTTCAAGAAACATATGCAACTACTTTTATTAAAAGGAAAATGTTTTACAAAGTTTCATAAACTCTAACTTTCTACGGTACTGTCAGTACAGACAAGGTACTACTCAGACTACTCGTCGGAGGACTACTCCGACATGTTGGCTATCTTGCGGACAATGTTCCGTAGTGCACCCACCCATAACCGGATGTTTGGGGGAAAACTGATATAAAAAAGAGATGTTCACAAAAATACGTGAATCGTGTCACCAATAGTGCCTGCATCTCGTCTAATGTATCTAATAAAAGACCGACTTGTATCGAAATACTATCACTCTAATTTGCGCTACTCCTATCGAGTAAATGCAAATTCTGTATTCTATAGTGTAAAATACAATGTCAAAACTTGAAAGTGAGATAAAATCTAATATAAAGAGTGGTGTTGGAAAATATAAAACGTCCTAGTTTTTAACGCCAGAGACACACGTCATTTGCGTAAGGCACACTATTTTGTTAAGCTGATATTGATCTATCCCCAAGATGTCAGAGGTCTAATTTCTTAAACGAAATCTATTAAATAACGGTTCATTGGCTAATGAAGTGAGTGAACTTTCCGTTAACGTCATCACTCTTCTAACTATAATCTATAGATTTTCATTGCATGCTCTCTGAAGTACTGCGGTTGCAGATTCAATTTCTTCCGCCGTAAGAGTGTTGTTTACGGCAATCCTTATACTTGGTCTTTTAGAGAACTTCTCAGCATTTTCTAAATAAGCTGCTAAAACCACAGCCAACCCATTTTTCTCGCACTGTAAATAAAAATAAATACAATTATACCATAACTTACAACTATGAAATAACACAAGCCTAACGCAAGCTTTACATGACGTGAATTATCTGCAGGCGTGTGTGGATCTGCTTCTGCGGAACAGTCATATTGGCAGGTGGACGAGAGTTGGGTCGATCTCTACTTGTGCGGATTTACCGTGGAGCCGCGTAAGTAGTTCGCTCTCAAACAAAAATTCAGTATATTGTCTGTTTCAGTAACATAGTAGCTGCCTACTCCGACGTTCTGTAGTCTGTCTGAAAATGGAATATGAACTTGGATAATAGCACTAGCTAGCACAGATCCAGAATCCGCATGAAATACATTGCCAGCAGACCCGCACACATACCTCGTTATGTAAAGTCTGCCTCATAATATATTGCCAAATTACAGCTTAAATACCGGTAGATTACTTTCAGAACTGACATCGAATCAGTATTGACATTTCTTATTACAGTGAAACCTCTATCCATCGTTTTTCAAGGGACCAGAAAAATAAAACCATCCATGCAAGAAAATGATCCATCCAAGAAAATTTAACATTGATTATATGGGAGTGGGATGAGAGAAAATGAATGATACAAGCAGGAAAACGATGGATCCGGGAACGATGCATAGAGGTTTCACTGTATAGTGAAATCTTGATGCAAGTTCCCGCATCCATCGTTTTCCTGCTTCTAGCATTCATTTTGTCCCACTAAAAGTACCACATACCAATGTTGAATTTTCGATCTTCAGAGGTTTCAGCTGTTTATTATTATCGCTTGCTCAACTACCCCATCAACAGCTAGCTAGTTGGGAGAGATTCATTTTCCAACAAAATCCTTTTCAAATCCAATCCTAATTCTTTTGGTATTATTGTATGTTATAATTATTGTCTTAGCATTGTTACACTGGTATCATATTTTCAAGATATAGACCTGATATCTATTTTGATTGAAATGACAATTCGGTCACAATATTAATGGTTGTAAAATAGTACAGTACATGTACGTAAACAAAAATGCGTGCTATTTCCTGATTTCATATTTGACCGCCAAAGCATCATCGCTACAAGATAACTTGTCATTTCATCCAACACATTTTTAAAATGCAAAAATGTTATACAGGGCTTATCTTTGCTTAATATATGGTTTGCGTCAATGTATTCTATACTACCATAGGTACGGTTGATATTTTTTCATTGAAGATGATAATATTGCAATAATATTTACTACTAAAGATCAGATACATTATACTTTCATGCAAACCCATGCAGAGGTAAGGCTTACACGCTAAAGTCCGTGTCAAGGAGAGATGAGTCCGACGTCAGAGCTTTTTCCCCGCCACGTTACCCCACTACTGACTTCGTTGGGGTGAGAGGTCCGAGGCTCTCGAAGCGATCGGAGCTGAAAGGGTCTCTATTACCTGCGCCGAAAAGAACAATAGAAGTTGAATGACCATTAAAGGAATAAATTAAAATCGCCGTCGAAGAATTAAGATTATTATATTCCGAAGATATGCGTTGGAAATGAAAATCTAAGCAATTTACTCTTTTATTGGAAAAAATTCACTCATATGAGGTCGCGATACGTCGATATGTTTGTGGAAGTGATTTTTATTCATCTGTTCGAATTCAACGTATCTCAGCCGCATATGAGTGAATCATTTCCAATTAAAAAGTAAGTTTTTTAGATGTTCATATCCAACGCATACCATGGTGAAAACACCGGTTCTGGTTCTCGTCCGATCACCGCAGTTGAGCAACATCGGGCGTGGTCAGTACTTGGATGGGTGACCGCTTGGGAACACCACGTGCCTCCTTATAATCATCTGTTATGGCCTATCACAAGATGGGCCATCTCCAGAATATAATATTCATTCTTCGACAGCGTGATTTATTTCTATAAAGGTCACTCAACTTTTATTGTTCCTTCTGGCGCAGGTAGAGACCCTTTCCGCTCCGATCGCTTCGAGAGCCCTCACCCCAACGAAGTCAGTAGCGGGGTAACGTAGCGGGGGAGAGGCTCTGACGTCAGACTCATCTCTCCTTGACACGGACTTGACTTTACATTAGCTTCTCCGGTGTTGTGAGTGGATACATTTGACGCCCATCGATTTCCATGTATTTGCCATTGCTTCAATAATTGATGACATCGATTCGATGTTGAACTGGAATTTCAATAAATTCCATATTGAAACAATGATCAATATGATTTTGAAATACCGGTTGTGCAAGAGATAATGTGCTGCTGTCGGCAATGTCATATCGTGTGAACCAAAGTCAAGCCTTGTAGCCACATGTTTCACACGAACGACAGAGCAATGAACGTACCTACTACCTACGCAGTGTTCACTTGCCTGGTAGTAATCTCTTCGATATCGAACTTAAATTTTAATATCTTTCGACCAATTTTCGATTGAGATTTTGCTATCGTTGGTTATTTGTAATGATATGTAGTCGTGCTGTAATACCTAGGACAATAGCTATCTACGATGGATACGCGACATTCCTTTCTTACACAGTTCCCGAGTGACCTTGAACGCAGTCGCTCGTAGATAGCTATTGTCCTAGGTAATACACAGACACACTTCAGTATATGAGCAATACTTGACAATACAATTGAAATAAATGCAATCGCTTACAGGAGTAAGCTCTTCTTGTACGATTATAGTCCCGATTTAAGCTTCATTTAGTATTTAGTATTCATTAGTATTTATTGATTTCATTAGTAGGCCTACCTATGCAGTTCAAATGTGTCTCCAGTAATTTTCATTTCATCACAATTACTTGAACGTGTTACAAGTGAATTGGCCCTTCATCCTATTTCATTACTTTATGTAGCATTTGTGACCTACATCCAATATTTGGAAAACCGATTGTCATAAGAATTTACGTTCAATGTCGATAATACTGGCTTTTCCATATATCTACTACTGATCAATGAGAACCATGACGTTAACACAACTTGAACAATTTATACGTACAAAATGGACTATTTTCTCAAGTGCTGCTCGTTGATTCTCCATTGAAGCAGTTTGATCGGCTAAGTACAGATGTTTGACCGGAGATACTGGATCACCACCTATACTCAAGCCCTTGATTTTCTTCAAACCATTATGCACAAGCCAACACCTTGACTTGAGCCTCTCAAACATGGAGGGATCTTCCTCCATGAGGTCTAACGACGTGATGGCAGCCGTAGCAAGGAGCGGAGGGAGAGAAGCAGAAAAACAATAACCTGAAAATAACGACATTGCTTCAAGGGGCTACAGACATGTGTCAGACATGTAAGCTTCCATGCCGCAAACTCTCACGACTGTAGTTTGCAGAAGCTACCAATTTAATTTTTGTTTGCTTTCAACAAAATAAGCTAGATTTACGCCAATATGGTGTTTTTGATTTAATACAGGAACTGAACTGCGTGCACGATTGACCACACGAATAATTGATTTTGTTTCGATTGGCTGCTCCCTTTACCATTAGGAGCCCACGAATAGAAGCTTTCACACCGTTCATTCCAAGGCGGTAGATTTTACTATGTCAATTTGATTTTAGTTCAATTTCTTACTGAAAAAATAAGCTAGTAATTCCGCTTTTGTGAGGAATTATTACATCATTCTGTCGTAATTGAGGCACACAGGATTTGTAATACCACAACTAAAAAATTAAATAAATCATTAGGGGCTGCCAATCAGATAATCGAATTATTACAAAGTATTGAGTAGACAAACGACTCTGGCAGACTGAGTAGGAGTATAAATTTGCTACAAGCACACATCGACCTATATACATAGATCCTTTACAAAAATAGTTCATTAATTCATTACTCATTCATTGGTAAACTGAACACCGAATTACCTTACATATTACATATTTCTACATACGATTACGTACATAGTTGAAATGTTTTCAAATCAGGCTGACGAAAATGTGTATGCCTTACCAAGTCCAGATAGCCGTTGGTGTTCTACGATGAAAGACGATCCGACGCAAAAACCGCCGATAGTTGCCATTGACGTTTCCATCCCGCTGACAATCAGGTCTACTTCTTCTCTCTGCACAGGATTACAAATGATGAGTCATAGCTTACAGAACTGAGACTTTGAAACAAGATAATACATTTTAATTGAAAGATTATTGAAACTATAACAAAATAATGTTATACATTTATAACATACGGTAAGTCGGTAACTCATAATCATGAACCTACGATGAGAACTTGTTTGTTTATACTTGTTTATACTTGTTTATATATCGAATACAAATTCTGTCTCATCAAGTGTTCCACATTTTGTCGATTATCTTTTCTCTGCAATCTCAGGACTTTCGATACAATACTGGTACCATAGGAAGTATTCAATATGGAAATTGAAAATAAAATTCTATTTCTAAACAAATAAAACAGCTGACCTAGTCATGCTCTTTAAATACTTACAGGAATGTTAAAGTGTTCTGTTATCCCACGACCAGTGGCACCGAGAGTGCCGAAAGATACATTCTCATCTACGAAGATACGTAGTTTGTATTTCTTTCTCAATTCAATAAGTTCTGGCAGAGGACATAAGTCGCCGCTGTTTACGTAGATTCCTTCGACAACGAGGAACCGTCGTGTTTTCAACGCTTTCCTCACATTCTAGAAACAAATTGTATACGTACTGTGATTCAAGGAATAGGCCTACACTTGTTATAACAATAATACAGTGACATAAGCAGATAGTTGAATGAATTGACGGTCATAATCATGAACAAAATACTTGAAGAATACCAAAAGTTCTGATTTAGAGCAAGAATGTTCAAATTCAAACTAGTAGAACTGTGGTTCAAGTATTAAAATAGACCTGTATCATTCATCTGTCACGGAGATGGTTCAAACGACACAAGTTGTAGGAAGAAATAGCACATTCACTACGGACACTACCACGTACCTTAACATCTAGAGATTCTTGTTGAATTAATAATCTTTCCAAGTCAGCCATGTCATTGTGAGCAAAGTACTGTATTCTACTACGAGATGCATCCAGTCCCTTCTGGATGGCAAAATTCACATTTTCATCGCTAAAAAAACCCAAATACACCTTCATACAAGTACGTTAATGTAAGTAAAACAAGCGAGTACAAATCCCCGCTGATTGCCTTTCCATCTGAATGTGGTACGTTTGCCAACAAAATGTCAACATTACGTGAGAAGTCTTGGGTATATCTTTTGTCTATATATATATTTACACAGATTTACACTTATTTCTTTGGAATTCACTGAAGACTGTCCTACCAACAGAAAACGAAAGAGCTATACGTACACAAATATGACATCTGCTCGTTTTGAGTAGGAAGGAATTGCACTGGCTATTGTCGAGAAACCATAAGAATAAACTGCCGCTTCCTCCAAATGCATGAACTTTGCCAGCCGCTCTTCCAATTCCAGGTGAACATCTAGTACCAAACAACACAGTATTAATCAAATAGTGGAGATTCGGTTTCAGATGGATTTGACTTTGTATTTTTTTTCAAATTAGAGATCAATTACATACTTTTTGAAAAAGCCATTTTCTGGAAAAGTGGAAAGAAAATGTTCAAATATCTGAATTTGTTCATGATTTGAATGATGATAAATTATTAATAAGTATCTAAAGAAACCTTGCTTGTAAGAAACCTTGATAATGCATGCACATTTGCCTCACATTCTTGGGCATGGCTTGAAAATATCATTTTGTAAGTATTATTCACAATATTCCAACTACTGTGGAAGTGCTGCAATACCAGACAGAAAAAACTTGAATATTTAGGAATTTCACAGCAACGATTTTGTAGTTTTTTCGAGCAACTTTCATTTTGCACTTGTAGTTCAAAAACTTTAAATACCGGTGGTTCTTTTTCAAGGAACTTAACGAATACTGGCTATTAAAACGATTATATTCTTACCAACAGTTCCATAAAATCCACGAGGTCCACAGGATCCAACGCCATATTTAGCTAAAGTTTTGATTGCATTTGCCTCAATTTGTTTATTTCCAATAAAATCAAGGTAATTGTGCGTCGCCATATTCAGGCAACTCTGTCCATTCAGCTCGACATACTTGCCAGCCTGATAAAAACAATGAACAAGTCTAATTAATGAACTTCAAGTGACTTCAAACTGAGCTGCAAATTGAATGTTGAATGAAGCTCTAGATTAGACCAGAAAGTTCTCTCAGCAAATGAGATATTAATAAATATTGAAATCTCATCTAATAGCTCAAGGTTAACGAAGAATCACTGAACAAAATCAACATACATTCTCCCATAGTCCATGGTGATAATCAACCTTGATATATAATGTAGTTTAGCCAAGTACTTGGCGTTTTCCTTCCGAGTGCTATGCCCGAGCTAGAGCATGCCGTCAGTGCTACGCCGAGTTATCTCGTGTGGAGACGCTCTTTGTTTCGACAATTATTTCCCATTGAGCTGATGGTGCCATTTTTCTCAACTTTTTGAACTGTTGCCTATTTCTAGCTTGCTGAATTAGCATTCGACCACATTGCAGTCGGTGAAATAGATTCAGCGTGAATAGTCAATGTCGACTTTTTGTGGAATAAAATGGCAGTGTCCGAACTCAGAACTTATTTGATGGGAAAACGGTGGTATACGATGATGAAGATGAATGTTAGATGAACATGAACATACATGAATTAGAGGTCACCTGGTAGATTCCAATATGATACAATAATTGTAGCTGAGGCACACAAGAAATTAGTAGGACTACATTCATCAGAGCAATATAGCTTAAAATGTTCAGTAGGCCCAGATAATATATTGAATACACGTCTCGATATGTATAACAAGTTCCCCACAAACTAATAAATCAAATGTTTAGTGAAAAGTGAATGTTCTGTTGAAATGACTCAGCACAGCGATGGCAGGCCACAGAGGCAGAATAGCCCAGCACTCGGAAGATTGAAACACTGGCCTCAGACAATACAGTTTATATCTGTGCTTGGAACATTGCAATCATGAAAAGGAATTAGTCAAATTATTCTGTTTGAAGAATGACAATTCACCTTGCCAGTGATGACTCGAGGTTTCAAGGCTGGATGATTTTGTGGCACCGGAGAGACAAGGGGCTCGGGGCTCCAATCTTGAATAAGCTTTTGCTTCTCCTGAAAAATACCACAACACACACGTTAATGATGCCAACTACCTGTGGACTATTCCAAGTAGGGTTGAAAACAATTATTGATAAATCAATTACAATTAAAATTTTTTCAAACAATACAATATTCGATTCAGGTTTCACTATCTTTTAATCCTTCAAAATGCCCTTTCTTTCTGTTCACATTATTACTCCAATCAATGTCATGGACACAAAAGAATTTGATCTTTTATCAAACACTTTCCAAAGCCAATGAGATACGCTCTTCGTAACAACATCATTGGGTATCTTAAGCAGACTGATCCATTTCCAACTCACGGTCTAGATACATATACAGGCTGTATTGGCTATCACGTGTATATGCACTCGTTCTGGTAAAACTTATCCCCTTAAGATTCAGTGAGGGATATTTTTTATTACAATGCTTTTATCATGTATTTACTATTTCTAAGCCGTTTAATACCGGCACTTGCAGTTCTGTCCCTATTGGTTCCTTCAACTTCCTGTATGATATTCTACTAATGTGAAGAAAAGATGTGTTGAAGTTCAATTTTTGCATAAGATATACACAGGACTTGAATCACGATGTGCAACGTAATCTCATTTTATTGTTGTCTCAGAAATTTGACTCTTCCTTTGATGAAGGCACCTGGGGTTTGGAATGCAATCCAAGTGTCAACATAAATTGAAAATTTCAAGAGGATACTTCATTTGGATATTCAATACGATTCTTGAACAGGAGAAAAAATATGGATATATTGTGATTTGTGATTACTGATCAACCAACTATCGATGGGTTGTGAACGATAATCGATATCAGTTTTTACATTGAGGAACAACCCTAATTCCAACGGTATTCATGTTTATAAAAAAGATAGGTCTAGTCCACAGGTTACTCCCTGTATTCACATTGCAACAGCACAGGAATATGCCTAATGCGTTAATTTAATGTCCGAGATTAGGATTTTTAGGAGGATGAGAGAAGAGAAAAATGAGAATTGTCCAATGTGTACCCGGCCACACTACTGAGGCAGACACCACTAACTGTCTTGACACCAAAGTTTTGCAGTTCAGAGGAAGGCCTACAGCATAGGTTTCTATCCACGCTACCAAGTGCATGTCAGATTGACTTGGTTTTATTTGTTATTTGCTGGAGATTGATGAAAGCAATCATACACCCAATGTTGTTTAAAAAACCAGATCACTTACCTTGTCAGTCAAGCGAAAAGTTGCAAAATCCTTAGGGTTATAGCTTTTGCGAAACAGCAGCCACAACACTCCGATGAGAAGGCCACCTTCCAGAAAAACATGATATAACGGAGCCTAAAGTCAAAACAAGTATTAGGCTACCGGTACCGGTATGTTATTTATACTACATGATTTAAAAGTATTATGGTGCACACCCTTCTCACTGCAGTATGCTAGTCTCACTACCTCTAACCGCGCAAAACACCGGCGCAAAATGACCTTAGATGTTGACGCGCCATTTAACACTAATAATATAAACTAGGCCTAGTCTTATCACTTGTGTTACAGCGTGGTCAATTTACATGTACAAACTAGCCAGTCTACGAATTACCGTATTCCACATTCACTCAGCTTTATTGATAAAGTTGGGTAGCTAGGTTAGGTTTTTGTATTAGGGTACATAACAGAAAGAAACGGTAATTTTGTGTTACTCGGTACCAAATGGTGGGTTAGTTGTTCAAGGTTGTTGTCCTAACCTCCAAAGATGGCTGACTGTGATCAATGTCCGTGTAATTCCGGTATTGTTTAGGACTGTTTTATTTAATTTTAGGATACGGTAACAATTTGATTTGTCAGGCGCCGTTTTTTGATAGATTTAATGTTTATCTATTAGGAAACACCATTTTCAGAATCAAATTTGCAAAATTAGGGATGGTACCGAGTATGACTACCTTACCGGTAATTTTACTGAGACACTGACTATGTATATCACAGTCGGGAAACGGTTTAGTCAAACCGGTTCAGGCTGAAACGGTTTACAGATGGTGATATACCTGTCGGTTTTGGTGTACAACACTTTAGTTCCAATCCAGTTTAGCAAGTGAATTGGAGAACTTGATACGATTGATATACACGTCAAACCGATTCAGGGTAACCTTGAACACGAGCGATAAACCGATCCTTGTTGAATTCCAGCTCTGTTATCGATTATATACCGACTTACGTCACCAATATCCAATATATACCAATATATCGACTTACGTAAATATTAAAAATGGCTGGCGCTGAAACGTTTTGACCGCGGGTTTGCCACAGTGTTTCTGAATTATTGTGATATACACTCATTTGTTGAATTGTTTCAGCCTGAACCGGTTTGACTAAACCGTTTCCCGACTATGTGATATAGGTAGTCACTGAGCATCGTCAATCTGTGTTTGATTTTCTATTTGTTTGTGTTTTCTGAAAGATCTTGTTTATATCTTTCAGAAAAAGTTGCGGGAGGTTGAGAATAGTTGGTTTTTATTGTTTTTAAACTCACTTGAATCTGATAGTTTTTGCATGTTGTTTGGGAGGGGGGGGGGGTGCTGGAGGTTGTGATTTTTTTTGGTTCTGGTTAGGGGGGTGCCGTTGTTGGGGAGGGAGGAGGGCCGGTGCAGGGTGTAATGTGTCGGTTAGGTTAGTGGGGAAGGTTGGGAAAAAAACACAAATAGTCGTGCCAAGTGTCTCAGTAATTTTATCGTTGCGGAGAACAAACATTTCATATAATACTCAAGAACGAAGACAACCGGTAAAATTACAGAGACACTGAGCACGCCTATTTGTGTTTTTTTCCCCGACCTTCCCCACTAACCTAAGCGACATATTACACCCTCCAGCAGCTCCCTTCCCTCCCCAACAACGGCATCAACCAACCCCCCTAACCTAACCACCAAAAATCACCCCCTTCAGCACCACCCCTCCCAGATAACATGCAAAAACCATCAGATTCAAGCGAGTTTAAAAACTAGAAAAAACAACAATTCTCGCCCTTCTGCAAATTTTTCTGAAAGATATAAGCAAGATCTTTCATAAAACACCAAAAAAAAATCGAAAATCAAACACCAATTGACGATGCTCAGTGTCACAATAAAATTACCCAATAAAGTAAGGTTATAGGGTCCAGAAGCCTCCTTACGCTATCGGAACTATATTATTCAACTTACGTCACTTAAAACTTGGAAAACTTGCATAAACACCCACTGAGATGCCATGGTGACTTATAATGAGTAGAGAAGATAACAAAGCTTTATACGCTTCAGTAGGTGAAATGCCAATAGTGGTTTCCGCAACATGGAGAGATAATGGATAACAATTGACACGCCTCTGCGGCTTGCGCCAGCCAGTGCCACATGCCTCACTCATCAACACGCATGACAAACCCATTGACATAACTAGGCCTAGCTGCCATTTGCCACGCACAGTAAGGTCAACCTCAAAGTAGAGTTGTAGAAACGATGACATTTGAAAGGCTGTGGCAATGCTGGCAAAATTTTAATAATGCTCCACATTTTCATTGCCGGCTGTCACCCCCTAATTGTTTAATATATATTTTTTTAATTTAGCCACTATATAGGTCTAGTAGGTCCGCATTGAATGAATCCAATGCAAACCTACTTACTTTAATACAGACCTATAGCCATTGACACCAAGTTAATGTCATAACTCAATAATCATAAAATTAGAGAGAAGCCAATAAAATATTTTAATGAGATTAGTTGTCAATCTTTTTGTGAAGGTTTTTTTCTCATACAGTTGTAATAATTCATATCACTAGTAAGTTTGCAATAATAACTGTACCATAGGGGTACTAATGGATTTGAGGCAAATGCATAGTATGATAATTCTCTTTCTCCTTGTGATAACTACTACACAAGGTGAGTACCATACTTTAAAAAAAATGTATCCATCGAGAACTATGATGTAATCAAGTTTCAAAAAACGCCAAAAGAAGGCAGATTGATCATCTACCTATGGACACATTTATTTATATCTTAAGACATAAAATCGTATCAACAATCACACTTCAAAACTAACAGTCATACTTATTTCACAAATAATGATAAGGTGAGTACCATACTTAACATTTTCAAAAAAAAAAAAAATTAATCATGATAATTCATCTTTTTGAACATGATAAAACTTGACCCTAGTAGAGAACCTATGATGCAATTGGGATTTAAAAACAAGAAAAAAAAGGCTGATTGATTATCTAACAAGACACATTTGTATCTCAAGACATAAAATCATATAAACAATCACCCATCAAAACCAACTGTCATACTTATTTTTATTAGTCATACTCATTCAATAATAAATTAATAATTACAATACAGTACTACTATTTTTTCACCAAAGAAGCTTTTACCACACTTTGCTTATTCTTCATGCTTCTACTTTTTCAAATGTTGGCTAGTAGAGATGAGTGCAAACAATTATTAATATTTATATTTACAGTAAAACAATGGTAACATAAAATTTTATTAAATAAGTGCGATTCTGATCCTAGGTTGCACAACTGTATGATTAAATCATTATACATAAACATATTATTGCAATATTTTCAATAAACATAAATTAGAAAGTAATTATTTAATACACCATTAAAATGTAACTATTGTTACATAATATTCAATGTTTTTGTACCAATGTCAACTAGTCTCAGGCTACAAAACAGTACTAGCTTATATTATTGTCTCGTTTTATATTAAAAACAAATGAGGGCTTTAATTAGATGAGCGTTAGCGAAGATTGCACAGTCGCATGGTTTGACCGATCAACATGAAACTTTTTCTTTATATGCAAACTTATCCAACTTGGATCTGTATAGTTTTGGGGTCAAATCGGTTAGACCATTTTTGAGAAACACTATCTCAAGGTTACTAAAAACTCTTAAGATTAGGCTGGGCAAGAAAATTTTAAAATAAAATTTCTCCGAAATAATTCAAATTTCCGCTGAATGTGAACACAATAATGATACACATTATCAAAAATTGGTATGCAATTCGGACCAGCCGTTCTCAAGAAAAGAATTTCACAAATGTGTTTTATTATTATTATTATTTTATAATGCTGCTTAGCGACCCCAGCAACAGCTAGGTTATACGAGGGTACGAATGAGCGGGTGATAATGAAACGATGAAGTATATTTTATCTGAGTCAAGGTGTATATAGAGTTTTGATTATCCTCTATTTGGATATCTCGCTATCTTACAATGCATATTCTGAGTTTGCCTGGTAAAAACTTTTTTACAGTGTATTTGTTTTTTAATTTATATCTTGAATACCTGGGACTGTGTCTCTATGACTGAGCAATCACCTAAAAAATTTTGATATCATATTCAGATGGCAAACACAGTCATAGACTTTGTGTTATTGAGGCCTTGGTGATCTAGTGTTCAAAAGTCAAAACACTATGGGTGGTTGCAAGAACGAAGTTTAAACCCCCGCCTACTTTAGACGCCGTCTAAGTACAAACTAGCATTGCAGAGGCAATGCTAGTTTGTACTTAGACAGCGTTTAAAGTAGACCCGGGTTAAACTTCGTTCTTGCATCCACCCTATAGGTCGTCCCGATTTGATGTGCTGTTTCATAATGATTGAACAAATCAGCTGTAATTACTTATTTTAATATTATTAATTTCTTTAGCGTTACAGATGATTGCAATTTCGGTGCCAGCTTTCAAGGAGGTATCAGAAAAGGCTACTTTCAGATGTATGTACGATCTTGGACTGTCCACCACTTTATATTCTATCAAGTGGTATAAGAATGGTGCCGAGTTTTACCGTTATCTCCCCAGAGAAGTACCACAAGCACAAGCATTTCCTGTGCCTGGAATTCTTGTTGATGTAAGTCTGTCTTTCTGATTAGATGGATTTATGGATTTAGTGAAATCAGATTTTTATGTTAACATTTCAATGATTACAGTGAAACCTCCATGTGTCGTTCCCGGATCCATCGTTTTCCTGCTTGTTACATTTATTTTTTCTAGCCCCACTCCCATATAATCAATGCTAAATTTTCCTGGATGGATCATTTTCCTGCATGGATGGTTTTATTTTCATGGTCCCTTGAAAAACGATGGATAGAGGTTTCACTGTATTAGATGTGAATCATCCACACATAAATGATAATAGGGTGATTTACCTTCGATCTGTTCAGCTTGGTATCTCCGACGAATACCAAGTGGGACTGGAGAAGTTGACTCTGCTTAGTGGCGGCACGTACAAGTGTGAAGTGTCGGCAGAGGCACCCGTCTTTCACACCGTCGCGGCTCAAGCTGCCATGGCAGTTAGAGGTAGGAACTACACAGTACTGTATCTAGTAAGGAGAACTACAATTTTCAAGGATTAAAATTGAAGACAGGTACAAGGAATTGATTTAGAAATAAATGAATAAATATGCAAAACATGATTTGAGTGTAAAAATCAATGATGAAACATCTATCAATGCTATCAATAAGTTCAATATATGGCCTTCATTACCATGATTTGACGGGATCCTACCAGTATCCAGGAGCGACACCAAATCCTTTGACATATTGACAGATTTCTTTTTAATATCTACAAGTGTTCACTATCAATAGATGATATTGCATTAATGGACTGTATTCAAACCATATACATAATGGGTGTATAATTGAAACTGTGTATCATTAATTACTTTCTTATATTAATTAATAAAAATATAGTAGTCCAATGGAAATGTTGATACATATCGGTTCATGTTTGACTGGTTTTACAGCATTTCCAGTGGATGTACCAAGAATTGATGGACTACAAGGAGTGTATAGTGAAGGAGACATCATTGATATTAACTGTACGTCATCCCACTCGAAACCAGCAACCGAACTCATCTGGTTCTTAAATGGAAAGAGGGTGAGTGAAAAAACAAATTAAAAAATTATAATATAAAATACATAGGCCTATATATGAATTTTACCGATTATTAGTTACCAATATTATTATTATAAACGGCAAAAGGAGTCATATCTCGATGAAGGTGGAGATCAAATTATCGAAACGTAGCGGAAAATACCGTATACACAAAAATATTCAATATCTATAATATCTCTCATAAATTACATAACTATAGTCACCAAAAAAGTGTACAAAGTTTCATATATAAATCAGTGATGCCTTCGGGTACGAGTAATGCATAACCTGGGTATTATTCCGCTACCTGGCCACGGGAAATCGCCTGAACGAGAGCCGATGTTAGGCCTACTTATGTTTTGTCTCCCTCCCTCCTCCCACCACCTGCTCTTTAGTTGTCATGCCAAATACACCAAATGTAAATAGTTGTAAACTAGCCTTTCCTGAGCATCTGCGTACACCTCATAACAGACGATTGACGCGATTGTTGGGGATGGACACATCTGACCTTACATCTGATATTTCATGAATAGGACAGACAGTTGATCAAGTGTTCCATACATTGATATATTCAACGTATAACCCGTTACCACTATGAACTAAAAAATAAGATAATCATTTCAATATATTTTCAAAATGTTCATACATTCTCTTTAGACATACAAGTGAACCCCCTACCTCCCCCTCTGGCAGTACAGATGAAGTTGGGTTATTTGTAAAAAAAATGAATTTGTTTGATCAATGAATTTGCCTCATCACAAACCCTTATTGTACAATTAGAACAGAAATTGAAGAGGATAATGTAAATAGGAAGAAATTGTTTGTTGATTTAACAAGAGAAACCAATAGAAAAGGTTTTCTTCTTACTTGATATTGTTAGTTGCTTCGTTGTAAAGCGATATACATTGAAAATATTGTTCTATGAAGGATCCAACCGAGTGTTGGCCACCATTCGTTAGTCCCAACAGTCTGACGTGTCCTTTCCTCAACAATCGCCAAAATCGTCTTGATGAGGAATAGTAAAAAGCTGTTTGCAACCATTCACAGGTAGTGCATTCGATATGACAACTAAAGAGTAGACGCCAAGAGAAATTCATCACATCTACTCTAACGTCTGATCTGACTTACATATGACAGGCGCTTCACGATAAGTTGAAGGATGTCTGGAAGGGAGGTGAGACAACGTACAGACAAATCTTTCTACCTACAGCGGAAACTTTTAGTATTGTGATGCCCTTCGAACAATATTAATATTCATCTAAAATGACAATGCTCTTTTCTATTTGGTGACACAGGCTGCTCCAAACACACTCAGCGTTTACGGTATCGAGACGGACATTATTTCCAATCTCGACAGTGCAACGCTTGGGTTGAAAACAACGGCCAGTAAGCACGTATTTCAAGGTCGTGTCCTTAGCCTTCGATGCACAGCCACACTTGGTCAACGTTCTTGGCAGCAACAACAGTGGACAACTCTGTACAATTCTGTAACCGGTACGTTCTATTCTGACCGATAACGCTTTATGGACTTCCACAAAACAGAACATTAGGAGGGCCGATTCTTTGTAGCGAGCAGTTACTTGGGATAGAGAAGATATTCTAATGCATGTATTATGAATTTATGAATTGGCACAAAAACCGGCAGTGGTTATATTCCCACGTAATAGAATCCAGATCAACCTGAAATCTTTAATAAAGGATATATGCTTGAAACGTCACCGAGCACAAGATTCTTACGAATGCATTTAGGTAGTAAGCTAGCATGGGCTACTCACATTCGAAACCTTGCCGTCGAATTCACTTTCTTTCGCGTAATCACAGCATTCAAATGGGGGGACAATCCACATGTAATGTTGAAGTTGTACGGTCTCGTGAGGTCACTGATGGAATACGGCAGCTTTTACACAGAAATGCACAAAGTTTCTCTACAGTTTTGACAACAGTTTTTCGTCGAATGTTTCTCAGGAGAACGGGTGGGGTGGGGGGACCAATTTGGCCAACATTTGTGTGACATAGTTTATAGATAGCTTATTATTATAAATGGTGACGTAAACATGGTAATAATTAGCTATGATTTATACAGTAATAACTAGGCCCTAATAGGTAATGATAATAATAATTTTTTATTCATCTTGCATTACTGTTCAATTTCATGTACTATATTCATTATTAGTTTAGCAAAAAGCTAAGTAGCCATGTGGCTACGCTCTTCTATACTTCATGCAATTTGGAATTAAATGAATAATAAAAAATACCAAGTAAATGTGATCAAGTACGGTACAGACGGACGAGTCAAGTCATCACAAGTGCCATTTGGCTGGCCACCTAAAATCACACATATCGTGGCCCAATTACAATCCAACACAAATCTGTAAATTACCATTTCAAGCGAAATAAATGAAGCCGTCAACCAGGAATGAGTAAAAATATAATCAATGGAAGAACGAAGGTTGAAGATTGAAGTTACACATTTACTCTATTCTCATTGGTTGTTCAATGATAGTCAGCTGATTGGGCTGGCATTCCTAGAAGCTCTCTTTATCCTAACCGACCAAACTCTACTCAACGGCAATCGAGTCAACGTCGTAATCACGCGACTGATTTTGTGCTAGTTAGCCACGCCAATTGGCAATTTTAACAACTGGAGCTGCCTACACAAGCAAAGAGTAACACTGTATTGTGATTGTTTCAGGTGTGGCTTCTCGAAGCAGCTTACAGTTGATATGCTGTTTGCCATTGATAGGAACTATTCTTCATTATATTCAACGTCTATGCACAGAGTCAAGTGGGATAAGTGTGATGTTATCATTTATTCATTTCAACTATTCAACAATTGTTCAATACTGTAGATAAGTTGGCTAGAATTGTAAATACTTGTTGGAAAATTATATAGTTATCTCATTCTTTGTTGGAACCAAAGCCTTTGTGTAAGTTTTGTATCTTGATAAAAGGAAAAGAAATGGAATATAAGTAATCATATTTTTTATATTTATTCTGCAAGGTTCTTTGGAATGTATAAAAAGAAAAGGTAAGCTTCAACAATTTCTTCAATTGGGCTGTGAAACCCCACAAAAATCCTTAGTTGTAGTGATAGAATTAAATGAGCAATTATTATTTTATTTTTACTACTGTATTAGCAAATAAAAAGGTAGATTATAGAACAAATCTCGTCTTGTTTCAGTTAAAATGTAAACACTTGATTCTCTGCCAGACTCCGGCCAACATAATCAAAATAATTTCAACTCGGCAAGCATGGTATGTAAATTCGTCCTAGCAGTTACAATATAAGAATTTCCTTCGTGTCTATTTACCATAATTAGCAGCAACATAATAATATGGAGTAGGCTATCTTCTGTATCTATTATAAAACCACCAATTCTAATAAATATTATTTTTAAACAATAATTTTTAATAATAAAAATTATACATTTTAGTTGTTTACTCTGATATGCCCCCTCCTCTCCCCCTAAATCTGTTATTCTAATACCTTGGTACAAATGAGTATCACAACACACCTTTGCACTTCTCTTCGAGGCACCAGCAAACTGAAATACATTCTACAAACACTAGTCTACATACATTGGCTATGGAAGTGAAATAACAACACTAGTTTCAGTTGATACATTATTAAAATAGAAATATACTACTGTGAGTAACCTTTAGAATGAGAACTAGTTCAACTACTAGTAAGTACAGCATATGTTCATAATCTATCACACATTTTTATTTCACTGGTGTATACATCAATACTACGCTTTTATAACAATACCTTGAAAAACATGTGGATATATAATTAATATGTATATATTATTATATAATTTATTATATAATCAAGACAGTGATATATACTTTTCATTTATTATAACACTTGGAGCCCATCTTCCTCACAGTTACAAGACAAGCGCCAACTCAAGACGGCTGCGCCATTATTTGTCAAACTAAAGCCTTCAGCTCTCCTTTGGCAAGGAGATTTGTGTACGTTTAATATCTGGAAGGAAGAAAATCCTGATATATTGATCTCCTAGGATTATTCCAATTATGGCGTGGCTTCGAAGAAATGGCTTCTCTGAAAGACGTTGCGTGTAGTATAGCTGATCAACAAAACATTTCATGTCCCACGTACATGGCAGCACATTCAAATTCTTGCTCGTGTAGACAAAAAACTATTTACTTATTTGAACTTCTTACCAACACCAAGATTAGTAATATTTCGGAGAGTTTCTTATCAACAACTTCATCTTCACGGTTCAAATCGTAGCAGAATTTATAATGAACTATGTTTTGCTGCATCTAATTACAATTCATCTCCAAATAGGTACATGAAAATTATAGGCACAAATCGAAAAAGACAAAATGTACAAATCAAGATGTCAATAAAAATGGACACAATATAAATAAAGCCTCCAAAGGTCTATGAAATTGCATTTTACTCTAGTACATAAGACCACGCGTTTTTAGAGAAACATTTCAAACACATAAAGCAACATCAAACTTTAACAAATTTTGTATGTCATTTTTCGAATCATAAATGATAACAAGTAATGGTCCACTTGCATCATCAATATAACAAGAAGATCGACGTGTTCAAATATTTGAGGCAAGTACTTTATGCACGTGGCATACAAGTAACTGTAATGCTCTGTAAGCATGTGTCCTTGATATATTGGTACTTCAGATTTACAATACCTAGGCCCTCATCGATTGTTGTGAATTGTGGCCGGTAGGGTGGACGATGCAAAGAACAACAGAGCAAAATGATGAAGAAGGATGAAGGTTATCTTTTTGTTATTAATGGACGGTGATAACCTGCATTACATGAGACTGACCGCTACGTTACTGGAACACCTTGTAATTCAACCGTGATTAGGTGCACGTTGGGGATCTCACAAACATTTGTTTGGTAACATTTTTTTTGTTCAACTTTCAGCCACAGTTTCGAATACCACGTGGTTTCCGGAACGATGACTCAGAATGCCATATTCAGCAGAAAACATACAATTCCATTGCGACCTTGAATCGCACCATTCGTATCAGCGTTCGATCTTGATGATTTGGTCCAAGCTGATTTACGTACCAGTATGTACGTATGTATGTACCAGTATGTACCAGTATGTACGATTAAAGACTTTTTCTGCCCACTGTGAATGTTTGAATTGTTTTCTAACCCTGAAATTACTACCTTATTTAAGATTTGATTTGTTTGTTAAATGAGTTATCATATTTTAATTATTCTTTGGGGTGGTAAGATCGCCCTCGTGGTGCCCCGTTCAAACGATCTAATCTTCCATCCATAGCCTTAATTGGGGAACAATGATTTTGTATCAAGTTTCGATGTTATTAAAAAAAAAAGGTATGTACGTATCAAGAACTAGAATCATATTCCAAAGTACAGAGCAGCACTGTTTACGATATGCTGCATACATTACTCGTTATCTAGGCCTAACTCATTTAAAAATGTCCGTTAAATAAAAGTCGGTTACATAGTTCTTACGAATGCAACAGCTGAATTTGTACCGCGCGTACTGAGAGTTGGGATATTGGTAGTTCGCTTTCAACTTGCTTGCAAATAAAACCACCAAGTTTCATATTCGACTTAGTTAAAAATTCGTACCTGTAGTAGTTTGGCTTGAATGGACCTGCCTTGTTCAGTCCCATGTACTTGGCTTGCTCGTCCGACAGCTCAGTGAGATGAGCATCGAATGTGGGAAGATGGAGGCTGGCAACGTACTCGTCTAGAAAACAAACACATTAGTACCGGTACGTAGTTGACCTTTTCACTGAGCACTGCGTTTTCTGACACCTCGTGCCCAGTTACTTCTACAAGAATACAATTTTGATACAAACACTCCATTAAAAATGACATTGTTATTATTGTCATCGATATTAGGATGGCGATGAGAACCGGTATCTTATTTCGACTCTTCTTCAAACTCAAGTGTGAGGATAAGTTCCTAAATATTGGTCGAAGAAAGTATACTGATCAGAGGTTTAGATTTAGATTTAGATTTAGATTTAGATTTAGATTTAGATTTAGATTTAGATTTCTTTATTAACCATAGGATTTACATTTACAAAATGAAGGAGCAAAATGAAATCAGAGGAGCCGGTCCACCCACGTTGGCCATTCTCACTTGTCAGAATGAGATCGAGTCGACAGAATTTCATCTGATAAACGCAACTTAATTGACATAAATCAAAAGCTGGAGTTGTTTTGAAGAAATACATATTAGATCGTCAGACAGTCGTTAACCTAAGGGACTCGTAGTTTTTCGCGGTCGTCGTCAAAAAAATCGAATTTTTTGCCGCTGCACAAAAACGAAGAGTCGGATTACGGTCGAGGGGGATCTACAGCCGATAGATTGCATTAAAGTACACAAATTCAGTTCGATAACTGTCGTTTCAGATCTGCCAGAATACAGTACAACCTTGATAGTACGTCGCTCGATACAACGACGATCGCGATAGAACGTCGGTTTGAGAGTCCCAGCCAATCCTTATAAGACTCAATGTTATTTTATTTAGTCAGTACGACACTTATCATAACGACGATCGCGATAATACAACGATTAAAATAGTCCCCACAGTACCAAAAACGTGTAAATGTATATTTCATTTTATTCAACAGTACACAACATTTGAATTCAATGTTATTGTGGGAAAGTACTTTGCATGCGATTATAGTCCGTAGATAGGCTACCTGAGAAAGAACGACAACTTTCACCTACGCCAGTGCAACTTATATGTGGATGCGACTTATATGCGATTGTCACTTTTACGCAAGTGCGATATATATGTGGGTGTGACTTATATGCGGGTGAAACTTTTGCTGTGTGCGGGTTTACAATATTTCAAAATAATTATTTAAAGCTTGTATTTGTAAATCGTAAGAATGAAAAAATCCAACCACACTTACCCATCTTCTTGGGTAAAAGATAGACATCCGACTTATATCTGCCCTGTGGTGCGTTGAACAGTTCGATGAGTGCAAGGGCCTGAGTGGCGGCAGTAATGGACACTACGAACGACGGAAGACTGGAGCAGCTCAAGTTGACCAACCGGCCCTCGGCCAATAGGATGATGCGCTTGCCATCGGGCCATATCACGTGGTCCACTTGCGAGCGGACCTTCTCCCACGTCAAGTCGGGGGTGCGAAGACTGTTCTGGAAACACAAAACTGTCCGCTCAGTACAAATACTCAACACACACACCATCACAGATATATATATTAGGGATAACTTTGGTCAACCGGAAACCGGTTCTGAAATAGAGAATCGATTCCTTCTGTGATATTTTTTTTATTTATTCATCATGTTGATGAGTTATTACGTATAATTGATGGATGTTTTTCACGTGTGTTGTCGCAATATAAATTGTATAGATATAATATACAGACTAGTTAACGCGTGCATTATTTATCTGTCTTTTCTCCTCCATGCGCAGTGAAACACAAAATGTGAAGGAGGAAGACATGCGCATAAGTTTCGGATACACGAAATTTACCTTCATTGTTTCAGTGTTTGTTTACACTTGCAAAATAAAACATTTCCCTTTAAAGGTAAACAAGGACTCAAATCACTAGTATTTTAGAATAGGGTCACTTGCTGGTCTCTATTGACATTGTCTAGTAATTGAACAAGAATAACCGTCAATGGGAAGCTCAAGGTCAATGGAGAACTTTGAAATAGGTACTAATTGACGGCAAATTGCAATGCCAAGTTGCATTTCGGTTCTGCAAATTTTAAAAGTAAATTTAGAATCTGTACACGGTCCACTTGACACCTTGAGATTAATCAGGCCGAGCATCAGCCAGCTATCGCATACATACTACACAGCATGTGCCAGCTGGCCACGATTGGGTCACTTCTGTTTTTCAATCATAACTCACTGTTTTCGGGGTATTATCGTTTTTTACTAGGAAAACGCCATATATGCGTTAAAATAGGTAAAAAGTAAAAACTGCTTCGACTGGTACCAATTTAGCACACTTGATGTTTTTTCTTCAAAATGGCTGACCCGATCAAGTTGAAAATTTCCAGAAATGTGTATCAAAATGTAATTTAACTTCATGCAAAATTTAATTTTTTGGGGAAAATAAAAATATTTTCTTTTTTTTCCGCTGTGTTATTGTAATGGGTATTTTTGAAATTCATAAAATTCATAAAAATAAAAGTTACCACCCGATAATGCCACAAAACTATACAGAACTAAGTTAGATGAGGAACCATATTGAAAAAAAGTTTGAAGTTGTTAGCTGTAGTCGTTTGACCTGTGGAGAGCCAACAAAAAAACGTTATAAGAACAAACAAAAAAAAATCGAACACCAATTTTTTTCAGTACCGCTATGTTAAATTGAATCCTCGCTAAAGCTCGTCTAATTATCAATAATTAGATACTCACACGGTCAAACGTAATTTGAAATGTAACTCTTTCCTCAAGCGTAGAAGACATGCCTCAATGCAGTAGGTGGAAAAACGTCAACTTACGACATCAATCTCGGTATTGGAATGTCCCATGTTGCAGACGACACAGCCGTTCTTCATCTTATCCATATGCTCTCGAGAAACAACGTTCTTGTTACCAGTAGCAGTGATGACGATGTCAACGTTTCGGATCACCTCGTTGAGCTTGACAATGCGGAAACCATCCATGCTGGCAACAGAACAGAGCGTTAGTCACACTGCTTTGAGCGGTACGCAGCACGCGTGCTTACGCGAGCCATTCTTCTGAGACGCTCAAATCATCAGGCTACTTCCCCATTCCTGCTCAACAAGCTTAGAACTAGGAAAACGCCTTATATGCGTTGTGAGATGAGCTTAGAAGTATGGAAATGTAGAATTAAGAACATTTGGTCAGCTCAATGTACATATACAGGCCATGGATCACTTCAAAGGTTTAAAAACCGCGGCCGTCTGTCGGTACATGGACCTTGGTTTCCCAACAATTGGACCAGTGCCTTTTTCGTATCCACCACAGATTTTAATCGTTCTAATTTATTGGTGACACTTGTTGCTTTTATTGATGCGTAAAAAAGTATATTGTAAATGTGTTTTCTTCGTTATTTCACATCCGATTGTTCCATAAATCGCTTAAAATATGTATGATAGTTCTTTCCACATTCAGTATGAATTTGATAGCTTTTGGAAAATCTTTGTTTTCCAAGTATTTCTCCCCCGGCTTATTCTTATGGGGATTTTCTATACTTTCCAAATTTTTTCCAGAAAAACCGTTTGACCGATTTTTCTGAAAAACAATCCCAACCTATTCTGGTATAACACCAATTTGAAAAAAAGGTTTCGAGTTGGTTGATTCTTTTTCCTTACCTGTATGCCGCGTACGAAATTACATAAAAAAAAAAAGACCAATTTTTTTCGGTATATAGAATGAAAATCTTCGCTACGCTCATCTAATGAACATATAATGGATTGATGTCAATATTTCCAAACTCTAATCCCATAAATTTATCCATTTTTCTAAATTCTTGTTACAAATTTATTCTTATGGGGTTTCATATAGTTCCTACCTGATTTTTCTCAAATGTTGTCCGACCAATTTCCCCCAAACTAGACAGTACCTAGAAGCCTACTCGTGCCCACAGAAAATTGTAATGTTAGACCTTCTTTCGTGGATATGAGTATACAGTATATACTGGTTGATTTGTTTTCTGGAGTGTTAGACATTGATTGATTGAATCAAGAGGCGCTCGAAGCACCGACACACGAAAACAATTAATTATTTAATAAATGAATGATTAACTTGCTCCTGCAGCCCAGACAAGAGCTATTATCGATACAGGTCAATTTTACCTTTTGCCGAACTAGTGAATAAATAAACCACGAGTTCCCAGAACATTTGCGTGCTATCGACGTATGTGAATAATACAAAATTGAAATCCGGAGAGAACGAGGCCAGAGTCAATAGGGTCAAGGTTATATCAAAATGATTCAGGGCTACCATAGAAAAATCAATATTATAACTAGGAATTACTAATTAGTACATGGTACAGGCCTCATAATTCATGGCGTGGTATACACAAAGGCACAAGTGACCAAATTGAAGTAAAAAATGGCAGCGATTTCACCGACCGAGTGGCCAGGCTTGCCGTGCACAGTTTTTCCGCTGAACAATTGTTCTCATTACTTAGATAAGTACGAATAACAAGTCGATAAGCAACGACAGTGGCCTACGAATGTCATTGGGGTGTGTGTGAAAAATGTAGGCCTATATGGAAGAATGTACAATAATAGGGCCTACCTATCAATGTAACATGGCTAGTAAATTTAAAGAAGTCTAGAAATTCAAATGAACAGAAAAAATCATAATAGCTAGAAATAAAATAACAAACGATGGATTATATAGAGGAATTATTATCATTTCATTGTGTGTTCGAGTACAAAATTATACGAGAGTGCCGTAAGTGACCAAATTCCCAACAGTGACGTTTAGTGAAATATAGTAGCATACCCAGTTGTGAAGCCTGAGATCACTTTTCAGGGGTCTTTTTCTAGAAATTCTATTTGAAATAAAATCTGTTCAGTCATTTTGTTTTTAAATGAGGAATTAAAAAAATGTATATTATGGTAGTCCAGCTTGCAGAAAAATCTCTCGTTCAACAATAAAATATATTTTTCAAGTAAGTTTTTCTAAATTTGGTAATTAGATGGAGAAGAGATCAATTGACTAAAATGAAACATCTGTTTTAGCCTAGCTCTGTAATTTTGATATATTTTATTTAAGACAGGAGACTTTTATGAAAGTCAGGTTGGTCCAAGAAGTATCTATCCAATCTGACGAAGTAACAAACTATACTCGACACTCACATTCGCCCACAACTATTTGTAGACGATCAGAGTAATTCAAAGTGGATCTTACAATGCAAAGCAAACCAAATTCATGCAGATAAAAAGTTACGAGGATACACAGACATACAGAAAATGAGGATGAATAAGAACTGCCGAGACTGCTTGTGGCTTCGAAGTTTGAATCGCGGCTTCTAACTCGGAGTTGGAACATGGGTTAATAATTGTATAATCTAGTAGAAATGAGCATACTCGAGTGAATATTAGGGTTTTATGGCGCGTCAACGATGGGGTTATTTTGCATATACAGTGAAACCTCTATCCATCGTTTTTCAAGGGACCCGGAAAATAGAACCATCCAGGAACATTCAACATTGCTATGTGAGTGGGTGGGGTTGAACCAAATGAACGATACAAGCAGGAAAACAACAGACCGGGAACGATGCATAGAGGTTTCACTGTGAACGTAATTATTTCAAATAAGATTATTCAAACTATTGACATCCCATGGGTTGGGCAAAATTCCTGACTGCACAAAATGACGGTGGTATATTCAAATTTCGAGTACGAAGTATATTACAGAAAAGTTTTACAACATAAACACATGCTATTCGAAATGGGTCTTACGAGTGTCTGAACAAGGTCTGATTCGAAAGAGACTAAACCAGTGGCCAGCTTCTCTCGACAAACCTACACAATGGCACTTAGGCCTACTTAATACACAATGTATATTACACAAAACTTTGGGTAGTCATTTTGGCAGCCATGCACTCGATTAAAAAGCCGGTTTAAAACAACAGAGTTATTCATCGGAAAATAATAGTCATCATCATGTCAATAATGATGATATTATTTGCTTATCAACCCCACCAACAGCTAGGTAAATTGGGAGTACAAATGAGCAGATGATGGATGAGGACTCAAGCCCATGCCTTAGTTGCCGTCAGTTTCCAAAGCAGAGCATCAGACGGCAGTAAAACCACTCGAGCAAGCTTGTTTAGCTTACCATGCTTGCAGAGCACATATCGGGTCGATCTCCGTGATGTAGACGACGCAGCCCAAGCCCTTCAAAGCTTGACAGCATCCTTTACCCACTTCACCGTACCCACACACAACCACTTGCTTGCCGCCGAACATCACGTCTGTGGACCGTTTCAAGCTGGAACACAAAACACGGGCTAAACTACAACACTTTCACAGATGGCCTTTAATCAACTGACAAAGATTTTTTTTTTTACCTGATTACCTACAGTGATAAAGGCAACAGCCGAAACGTCAAAATCTTGTGTTACTTCATCTCTATGTGCTCTATCAACGGCTGCAACACCACCATGAGTAGGCCTATCTACTTGTGAACCTCGGTAAGCTGTTGTTCTCTCTTCCCCTTTTACCCAATTCATATGACAAAGAAAATCATTCAATCTGCGGAACTGCCCCTCCTGACACATTCTCGAGAATACGAGAATTAGTAGCACCATTTGTTTTAAATAATGTCCTGAATAAAGAAATTAATACTAAACATGGTGAAGTTGGAATAAAAAACTGGTGTAATTGTTTTAGAAAGAGAGGAAATAAATACTGACTGTGTTATTCACAAGTCATTGTACAAGCAACAATAACATTTGTACACTCGGCCAAAGTTTTGATCAGTAGTCGATTCCTAGACTAGACAAATGCAATATTATCTGCTATTGTACTACGTACTAATGAAAACAAACAAATAATTTTACCTGTCTATAATCGACTCTCGGCAACTGTACAAGTTATCGAACTTTGTTTTCGTAACGGAATCGTTGACATTCATCGCGGGTACAGAGAGTTTACCAGCCTTGGATAGTTGATAAAGTCGATGCACGCCCGTAACGCTCTCTTCAACAATACCTGAAACAAGTAGCAACAAAAACTTATTGATTCGTCTTTTCTAATAGATCAGTATTTACATGGCAATTCTTCAAAATATTTTATTGGGATAATTGATGAATGTTGTTTGCTGAACGCACCCATTAACAGCTAGGTCATTTGGGGGCAGGATGGATTGAAAAGTTGATAGCATATACGATGAACATGTATATTTCCTTTTTTGGTTTCGTTTCATAATACCATACTGGTAGGCCCTACTTATTTCATGATTGAATAACGCCGTCTTGAACGTAAAAGGCATTGAAATACCGTAATCATTTTCCCATACACAAGCATAGACAAACATAGAAAAACCATGAGATCCGTTCGTTAATGATTCGAAATGATGATATCGAATATCAATCAAAATTATCAACATTTCCAAGGTCTGAATCATGTCTTCTTAGCCTTCTGTGATTATTGTGTGACGCGCAGGGAGGATTTGGGATGATCTGACCTTGGACTAGAACACGTATAAAATGGACACCATGATGACTCATTATGGGAGTCGACAGTTGGCTGTTTATTTATACAATTTTGAAATGATCAAAATCAAAAGATTCATCTCGTTATCGAATATCGATCGAAAATATTGAAATCGAGGGGCAACCCTGGTATTTATTTACGATTCTAGACTAATCTAGACTCAACAATTAAGATATGTGAATAAATGAATACAAAGTACATAAAAAATGTACACAAATGAATTTAGCAAAATCTGTGCCTTAGGTCTCTGCACGACTCGAATCCACACCCAACTTGACATCAGTTTCCACGGTAGAGCCTTAGCCTCTTGAGCCAGAAGGGCAGCTATCTGAATGTTTACAGTAGCCTACATCTTGAAATATACAAGAGCCAGAACTTATCACTTTCCGGTTATAGAGCGATTGCCATTTGAGTAAGATCGATCTTTGAACGTAAACGTCACCTTTAATCATTTTAAACATGGCCGGATATTTCTTGAGCATCAGATGCGTGGCGTCGCCACCGTCATCAAGTATCATGTTCGGTTGCCAGTTCTCTGCGTTGACGCACTTGTCGATACACCACCAGAAGTCCTCCTCCGTTTCCCCGCGCCACGAGAAGATGGAGAACCCAGCCTCAGCCAAGGCCGCGCCAACTTCGTTCTGAAACCGAAACATTCATTTATATTAGTGACGTGAGTCGAGAAATTTACCGGTCATGTAAATTTACCATGGTAAAATTTTCAAAATTGGCGCCATTATATTCTATGGAATCAGCCAGGTGAATAGGTCAAGAAGGCAGTGGAATTTATAACCTAAAACACTTGTGCATGGATTGATGAATCACATGTGTTAACTACCATCTAGTAATCACATATTTGGCAAAACCACTACAAAACCAAAGGAAATAGTTAAAAACATAATAAAAATAGTTGAAAAAATTACCATGTGACGGTAAATTTACCGCCTCGACAAAATACGGTAAAATCCACATCACTAATTAATATCAGTTGTTTCAACAAACACGTATTGACATCAGCGAACGAAGAATGTGACGACGGGAAGATTAGACGAAGTTACTTTATTACGTGTTATTGACAGTGGAAAGGAAACGGTCATGGCCTTTGAAGGTACCATCGCACTATTCACAATAATGACGGAGAAATAAAAACATGAAGATGGTCGACTATGCGGGAAACGAACCCGGGCCTCCTGAATGACAGTTCAGCGTGCTAGCGACTGCCTCAGTCTATAACGTGAACTTTCCAACCAGGGAGACACGAGCCCGATTTCATCTCTTCTCCATACTTCTAATCCTCACAACACTATTTTTATACATTATTCAATTTATTCGTTTCGAAACCGTAGAGCATTGATAATCGAATTTTGCTCTAAATTGACATTTCTTCTAGACCCTGACTGCAGCTATGGACTTGAGTAAATCTCTAGATCGAAATACTCGTAAGTCGCAATGCGAATCTAATCGGAATTGAATTATCGAAATTAAAATGAATTATTAATAGTTTTATAGTTTGAGATACCAGTAATCTGTGCTAAGTCTATTAGCCTATAGTCTATAGCTACTATAGTCAGTCAAATACACTTTCAAATAAGTTACTATTTCAAGAAAACCAGATGTCAAGCATGAAAAACTCAAAATTCTTGACCACCATGGTCAGAGAAAATGAAAGTCAATTTTTAGTTTTTGATGGTAAACAATGATACACAAAAGTGCTTTCTGGGTAAGTACGTGAAATAAGTATGGATAAATAAACGCAGCATCTACCGCTAACAATCTGTTATTACTACGTATTAGTACGAGATTAGAGCAGACGACATTTTTATTACATTTCAATTTTGTAAATCGAAGCAACATTCCGTCTCCTGTCTCCTGAATTTCGATTTACTGAGACTACTATATCATAAGCCTATGTCATTCAATACAGAATTACAAAATGATTAATAATTTGCTACACAAATATTTGAATAAACAATAATTACTACACTTCTTCAAAATATATGTACAAAAAAATTGAAAAACAAGCAGCGTAGTGCAGAAGAATACCGTAAGTAAAAAACATAACTTTTAGATAATTTCAATTTCATACATTATAATTTATCAGAAGAGTTGATTGATGATTCAGGAAAAAATCCCATTATCGGTAATAGAAATATTATTGTATCTTAATTTTACCGTGCCGCATAAAAATAGATTTGGAAAAATATAGTTTCCCAAGAAAACTGCTTCACATTTTGATATAAGTGTGATACAATTCATTTGCTAAGCAATGTGTTCACAAGAATTTTACTATCATTTGCAAACTTGTTCCCAGATTTCATTTGTGTAAACTACTAGTAGGCGATCATGTGCTTTTTTATCAAATCAAAGTTGTTTATTGCAGGAATTAGTAATCCCTCAGATTGGTAATAAATAATCTCTTATCTTATCAGTCAGGCACATCATGTGCTCTATTAAATTAGGTAATGTTGACAGATTGAATTATTAGACACATTAAGGACACACACAAGGCCTAAACACATATTAAACAAGTAATACTCAACATACCTGAGTGGAATATATGTTACAAGCAGCCCATCTGACTTGAGCCCCCAACTCAGCTAATGTCTCGATTAATACCTAGAAACAATTAAGACAACATCACAAATACATACCAGAAGTACTCATGATGTTTATTATCATTGGCTCAATGTCCCCTCCAACAGCAAGTTATTTGGGAGTACTAATGACAGATTATAGATGGATGATGTTTACAAAAACGTATGCCTTTTGTTGATTAATGAGTTCTGTTTTTCATGATACGTATACGATAACATTTGGAAACCCGGATATATTTACAAATATAACAAGTGGGTGTTACGTAACAAATAGACCTACAATTTCAATCCATATTCATTCGTATTTTGAAAGGCATTCGGAAAGTTTCAAAGTTAGACTCCTCTGTTTTATGGGTACATTTCCAACTTCTACGCAGATGATGAAAAATGCAGAAACAAATGTTATTCATGTAAAAAGGTGTGTACGCAGACACAGGACAATGGTGTGGTAGTTGGAGATGACTCACAGCTGTTTGTGCATTGATATGGGTGCATCCCACGATCTTCGCTGCTTTCAGCGGCTTATCGTCTCCCGCTCGCTTTCGGAGAGCCATAATGCCAGGCATTTCTGCAAACAAACATGGAACACATCATCACAGTAGATCTAGTATTTTAGTGAAACGGGCATGGGAAAGACTACAACTCGAGTGACAACTTTGTGCTCAAATTGAAGCTATAAGATTGGTAGCGAGTGAAAATGATAATGTTTGACAACTACAGTGAAACCTCTACGCAACGTTCCCGCATCCATCGTCTTCCCGCTTCTATCATTCATTTTATCGTACTATTTCATTTCAGTCCCATATAAGTAACCAATGTTGAATTTTCCTGGATGGATCGATTTCCTGCATAGATGGTTTTATTTTTCTGGTCCCTTGAAAAACGATGGACAGAGGTTTCACTGTATATACAAGAAAATCAGATTAGGGAGTAAAAAGTACAACAAAAATATCTCCAGATACGATAGAAAGTATAATCAATGAGTTTATTAGCAGTTCAACAGTTGAAGCAGCTGGTCTCTTGGATGACACCTACGTTGGATGAGCAATAGTGAAGACTTCCAACCCACTCTCATAGAGCTTTGTCTGTGTGTTGTTTCTTATTTGTTTGTTGCCAGGCACTGCACAGATTGCATGGTTTGTCTGATAAACATGAAGCTTTTTCTGGATATGCAGACTCATCCAACTTGGAACCATCTAGCTTTTGGGCCAAATTGGCTGGACCAATTCTGAGAAACACCATCACAGAATCTCAAAAAACTTAACAAGACTAGGCCAGGCAGAAAAGTTGGAACGATCTCTCCAAAAAAATTTCAATATTTATTCAAGATGGATACTTTTATGATACACATTATTACAAATATTTATTGTAATCGGACAACACTAAATGTCAGTAAAACCACACTGATTAGTTTTAGTAAGAAAAAAATCCTAAAAACTGCCTACTCCCTCAGTGGAACAGCTCTAGTCAAACAAGACACCTGTAAATATCTTGGGGTAACACTATCACCTACATTAAACTGGGGTCCTCACATATCCAACATGACAAGTAAGTCAATGAAAAACTTACATTTTACAATGCGCAATCTGAAAGGTGCTACGAAGAAAACCAAAGCCCATGCCTATCAATGTTTAATTCGGCCAACACTCGAGTACTGTTCTAGTGTATGGGATCCCCATACTGAACAACTCACTGAGGAAATAAATAAAGTCCAGAAAAAAGCTGCTCGCTACGTCATAAACAAGCACAGACGTTGGAACTCGACCTTTAACAAACCGGAAGTGAGTATATCCGACACGATCACAAACCTCAAGTGGGAAGACTTGAACACTAGGCGTGAAAAAGCTTCCGTGCGGTGCTTGTACAAGGTGCTTTCAGGGGTTCCTGCTTGGGCAGATCTGAATAAGCACATAACCAAAGCTCGTCACATAGGTAAAAACGACCATGAGTGCAAAATACAGCTTCGGCGCTATAATACCAACGCAGGACTGCATTCCTTCCTCGGCAGAGCTACCCGCTTGTGGAACAATCTCCCGTGCAAGCTGCTAGAAAATTTCCCAGACCAGGCACAAATGAAATCAATATTAGACCATTTAAAATAGATTAGGCCTCAAAATATATCAATCATCTAGTTTATAATAATCATTATTGTCTATAAAATTATTATTGTTCATTATATTCTTATTGTATATTAATATATTTATAACTTTGTTAAAGTAGAGCAGAGTAGATTCCTACAGCCACCGGAATAGTATTTAACTAGAGTTAAGAGTTGTTAAATGTGCTAACTTCCAAAGCTGTAAAATAAATAAACTAAACTAAACTAAACTAACACGTTTTGAATGAATACATATTATGCAATTAATACATTTTCATCAAATAGCTGGGAATTGTAGTTATTCTTTATTTAGAAAAGCTTGCGCACAGTGATTCACGACTTTGTAGACTCGACTGTAGAGTTTTTGTTTAGACTTCATGCACATATCTTGCTCATCTTAAAATGCTGCATTTGACTAGTGAGATATATAGTAACACAGCATTTGTGCATGTCAAATTATTATCAAAAATGCCAGTTTCCAACCTGATTCTCTCTTGCTAGGAAGGTTCCCCCCCCCCCCCCCCTCCCCGGTTCATCATTCAAAGTTTGTGAAGAACTTTACAACATGAAATACCATACACATGACATTAAATTACTTTCAAGTCACGCAACAAAAGTTCAAATAAATTAGTCAATTGTATGCAATTCCGTCTTGGGCTACGAAAGACATTTTCTAAAAAAAACTCTAAAGGGAAAACAATAACTAATAAAATTCCCAATGCTTGACCAGAAATGTCAACTTACCCTGTTCAGCAATTTCAATCTCTCGCCTTCCAAATGCATGCTGGTTAATGTTACGAATGCAAAAGTCAGTAAATCCCTTCGAGTTTTTCTGAATTTTCTCTCTTGGCGAGACATCTTCTTCATCCGAGCTGCTTCCCGTGCACGACGCTGAAAGGAAACACTCTCTTTGTCAATCCGGCAGCGAACCAAGCTTCCACTCGTCTTTCATTACACATACCGGTAATCAACTCTTTTCAACTTGCACAACTAATCAATGAGCAGAAACATCGACACAGTCATACATAATCATCTTGTGAAAGCATGCCACTAATTTCCTTTGAGAATATAGTGTAGACAAATATATCATTAGCCTACAATGATAACAAGTAATTGAAAAGTCTAAATTGAACCTAATTTTAACTGACCAAATTGACTACAAGGACAATTTGAACCAATTAAAAGAAAATACAGAATTCTGTAGAAGGTACTCTTGATGGTATTGAACACGGGTGTGCAAGTTTCAATTGATCTAATTTGAGTGCCATGATATGGTTATATGTTGGGAGAAACTATGGTAACTATTTGCCAATGTATAAGAAATAATCTAATTAAAAAGTAGTTTGGGCAGTATGCTGAAAAGCAGGAAAAGATAATATCTTGATGCTCAGGATGTTTTAATATAATATCTATTTTAAGTAGAACATTTACCAAGTTTCAAGAGAAAGTACTTCTGGTATTATTGTGTTAACCCTTGCTAGATACTAGGCTGTATCTGAAATGTGACCAATGCGCAACGTGAATTATACAATGTGTTGAATGAGCTATATTATATCGAACTATTTCTTTGAGATGGTAAGATCGCCCTTGTGGTGTCCCATACAAACAATTGTGAACTTTCATCCTTTGCCTTTATGAGGAACTATGGCTTTGTGGCAAGTATTTGGTATTGATGAAAAATATATATATATATATATTACTGGTGACCAACTTTTGTTACTTGTTTCTTTCATTGATTCAGACCAGCAAGTTTATAAGGCCTATCCTATATGTTTTTAACAACCCAAATACAAGCAGAGATACCACCATATTACACAAAATATTTATTTTTAATTCTTATTTCTTATCAATTACCATCACTACGATGAGGACCTATTATAAATGGTATTTCACTACATATCTGAGCTTATCAATGGAATACACTGAAAAATATCCAACTACGTATTGTCAAGCAACGTACAGGCTTTTAGAAAATACTACAGCTCAGAGAAGGAGGCCAAATAAGAGTTTAAATTGGTAAATAGTGTATTGATATTGAAACAAGGTCAATAATTAGTACGAGACAAATAAACAAATATGCATGCATGAAAGAGACATACAAATTATCACTATGATGTATGCAAATAGGCACATTTCAACATTACAGGCAAGCTAGACTGTAATGCAACCTAAAATTATGCTATGGATTACAATTTAATTTAGATTATGAGATTATGCTCTGCATTTATTTTTGTGATAATGAGGCATGCAATAGTGTATTTTGGTGTGACTAGAATACGGCTTGTGTCTAGATGGGAAGATCATGTGTGCCAGGACCTAGAGAAGTTGGGGTACCGGTACACAAACTAACACAAAAGTCAAGATTGGAGAACACAATTTGGGAGAGATTGTTATCAACACATTTTCTTATAATATAAAAGATCTACCTGAGCTATAAGAGTCCGTGGAGGATGCCGACAGTGAGCGGCTACGATAGCGGCTAGACTTCTTTAACGCGCCAGACGACTTGGCGTCCTGCCAACGACAAGATCACAAACATCAAACCAGTCACATGACACCGTGACACACACAATACAGTCATATCACTGAGGTATCAAGGAATGACTAGGGTACTACTTGGCATCATTGGGGAGGATATTGAATTGCATTTTACCAAAGTAGCTTATAGGCCTATATGAAACAAAAGGGATGATTCAATTAAATATTTGTATATCTAAAACACCTTGAAACACATAAATAAATGTACGACAAATTACTGGAGTTGAACATTTTCATAATATGATCAAATGAGTAGCAAGCATTATGGGTGTGTCAATGGCTCAATTTTTCTCTCTGATTGAATTTTTCTAGATTCTATCAATTTGAGCAACGGGTAAAATCAATTAGAGCAACTATTTGTTTTATTAGCATCGTACATGGCTTCGAAAGAACATTACCTTTATATCAGTAATTAGATTAGATGCCTAGAAACATATGAAGTACAAATTGGGTTATTCTAAATATGTTGTCCTAGTAGGTATTAAAAGGATCTACCTAGCTATATTGAAAGTGGGGTTGGAATGGAGATGGTTATACACTCAAAATTTCATAAGGCAGAATCAGTCAAACTGTCAGAAAGAGTCAAAGATGATGCACCTAATTTATGTGAACATGCAATAAACAATAATTTCCATTTTTAAATCTTGTATTTTGAAATAATAGGCCTACAATGATAATCCAAGTAAATGTGTTCTGCTCAATTTGCATCTACCTAATCTTTGAAATTGTAGTTAATTACATTTACAATTGAAGGCCTATATTGAGAGCTAGTAAAACAATAGACCATTAACATTAGCATGCCTGCCTATGCATGATGCTAAATTTCAAGTACCAGGTAAGAGATACATACAAGTACAATCAGAAATGTATTGAAGACTGTTTCCTACGGCAAATATCTTCAAGTTAATACACCCATGTGAAGAGGTGCATACTATCAGGATTTCAGAATGAAAACAAAATTAGTAGAATAGCAATTTTGCAAAATAAAGCTTTCACATGTACGACCACTCTGTTACTATACAAGCAAGCAAGCACGCAATAAATTAAATTGAACGGTAGAGCAGAATGTCTCATAGGGCCACTAACTTCTGCTGTGCGAACAGACATTTAAAAAAAAAATGAGCGTGTTTGAATGACGAGAATAGAGCATTTCACACGAGTTTCAAGCAGGGCTTTTATCCAAACAAGATTGAACAAATTTGAGCTCGCGCTGGTAGCAATCGAACGACAGAAAGAGAGCTTTTCTTCAACGCTTTTGTAAATAAAATGAAGGATAAATGGAATAAAAATTGAATTATGGTTTAAAGCCACAAGTCTTACAATTATAAATTAGTAGCTTATAATTACACAAAATAAATAAGATTTATAAATTTACCGTACAAATATTGTCCAGACCCAAAATAACTTTGATACTCGAGTCTTTTGTAGAGTTGAAGTTTCGATAATAATTCGGTCGAGTTCGAATCCCGAACACGACTCGAAATGTCAAGACTCGTCAAGCAGCCCTACCACTCATCATTACCAGGAATTTATGAACACAATTAATTTCGTTGAAAGACATGAGTTGTAAGTTTTGAAGAAATTGATTGCGGTACGACTTATAACACAGGGACTGAATTGGAAGAGATAAAGCTGATGGGCGTACACAACATTGAACTACGAGGATAAGCGAGGTAACGGTTGAGACGGGATACTCATCCGACATGAATAGGATAGAAGCAAGAATATACCTACATAGAGCATCAAGACAGATAGCCGTCATAGATCATGTGACACTTTTTATGCCACTTTTCTACCTTTTCCTCCTTTCACACTCGGTCACGTTAGGATAACCCCGCACCTAATATTACCCAACAACTATCTATCCCTCCTCTCCCCACAGTTCAACTGAATTCAAATAAAAAGGGATAGACTACATGGAAATTTTGAAAAATTTAAAGACAAATTTGTGAGGAAAATTATAAATATATAGACCCTTGTTTTCAATGGATAATTTGATAGTGATAAAAATAACCCTTCATCCACAACAAACTAAGACATGAAATTTTGTTCCCTCACTCCACCCCAAAGTGTGACATAATTCATCAATCTCTGAAGTGGAAAAGGTAGAAAGGACACAACAACAATCGCAAGCAACACAACCTAAAGAGCATTATGGTAATAACCTTACCAGTTTTGTCCTTTGCCCAACAAATGCATTTGTTCCATCCAAACCCTGAAATAGCCAACAAATATTTTCTTAAGAAATACACACTGCACAAAGTATGAGGGAAGCTAAGTGAAAAAGAGGTATACAGTATTAGTTTCATCAACATCAATTTTCATTATGAATTATTCTACATGATTTTTTCATCAACATTCAATATGAATTTAATTGCCACCGAAGACTATGGCCAACAACGGCCTACTGTAAAAATCTAGATTCAATGAATGAATTATTTCTTAAACATTCCATAATGCCTAATACTATGCTGGTGAGACCAACTTATGAAGAGTAGTTATTTAGTGAACCCATGTAATTACCTGACAAATATTAATAAATATACCGTAACTGGTTTCATCGATTACATTAGTAAACTAAAAACATCAATGTCTGTAAGATTTGTAACCATTCAACCTGAAATGTACTACAATGCATTGAGAAATTCATTTAATAATTCATCAATTTCTACCAATGTACAGTTCAATTATGTGGTACCGGTATATACTGTTAGCGTAGGCCTACCTGTTGGAATAAAAACAAAAAAGTCAAGTCTCAACTCACGGATGGATGCATGCCCTCACCTTAGAAATACTGAAGATTTGGGAGTACAAAGCACGAGTTATTTCCGAAGAATATTCTCGATGCTCATGAATGATTATCAGAGCCTATTTGCGTACTTGGGACCATTGAAAAATCGTATAGACTGTTACCGAACATGGGCAAAATGGACCTAATTTTTAAAATGTAGCCCTACTGAAAGTAATATTGACAAAATGCATTGCATATTACGGTAGGCATACCTAGAACTATTAGAAATATACAGGTTGGGCCTACAATTATACTTTCAAAATACACTTCCAGAATCCTTTTTTCAATTACATTTACCAAATGAATCTACCGGTATATTTAGTAGAAAGTAAATTTAGTAAATTTCAGTGAAACCATCTTCTGCGTACGGAATGGTGCTTCGCAACTTGACCTGGCTAGGAAAATATGCAACCTACGCTGATCAACCAGTTATCGTAGGACTAATGCGGGACTCCTTAGTTCCGTCAGAAGTAAAAGCATTAGGATATGGCATGTCCACAAAATAGTTCGGTATATTAAGAACAACTTTTTTTAGTATTTCAATTTATATATAAAGCAGATATAACATTACACTCAACACAAGAGATAATAGAAAAGGACAACAACTTGGTACGTTATAACATAGATGAAGTAGGTAGGCCTACATGTGCTCATGGTAAGGTGGCAATCCCCAAAAATAAGCAGTCAAAACCCTATAAGAGCGACATAAACTTGGGAATAATGGAACCAGGTTGGTACTACACTCGAGTTGTTCATCAACTAACATGTAGCTTTACACCTACGTCAATTTATATCTCATCCAACTATCTTTTGTGCCACAGGTCCTAGTCACCAATGCAGAAAAGTACATTATATTTATAATGAAATTTAAGGAATGAAAAACATAGAAATGGCATGTGAACAACTATTGAACAGGCAGTAGGCTACAGCCCATTCAAAGAATGTATGTTTCATGTTGGTTGTATGATCTTGTAAAATATCAACATTATTAACGAAGATATCTTGATTATTCCTAGAATCAGTTCCTCCACAGTCCATAGGGAAGGCTCCAACTTCCAAGAAAACTTGAGCAGTGGCATCAATCATTCATTGTTGTAGCTCTCATTCACAGCAGCCTAGACAGGAGCCAACCTACTTTCTGGTGCTAATACTAATATTGAGATCATCTTTTGTTAAACATCACGAGTTTGATGTCGTACTTGCGTAATTCCTCTACGTGTGGTACGGTAAATGTACCTTGCCTGTTAGCTATCAATTAACTCTAATAGGCACCGTCTTCTGGAGATGGTACGCCTTGCTAGCGTATACCAATGGTATCCATACAAATTTCAAAATAACCTAAATTAGAGGATGAAAAGCATTATGTTTACCTTAATAATTGATCCTGGATCCGTTATTGGGCTGTCAGACACAACAGTAGGATTAGACTTTATAGTTGAAATCGCAATTTCATTAGCATCTGCCATTATTATTATGTTCTCTTACAGTCTAAACAATCTCACATAAGAACCAACTGACAGCTGGTTTCACTACACTTGTACAACGGCACGGCAGGCATTATTACAGATCAGCAGGTCACAGATGATTGGAGAGGGGGAATGACGTACAAATCTCTTACCGCCACCTGGCTTGGAAGCTCGTACTAACTGAAACAGATTGTCGACTGAACCACAGACTAATTCAAATTTTAAATATTTAACGTTGTTTGGTTATTGTTATTACAAAACAACGCACACACAAATCAATCGATTTGATATTTTAGTTGAATTGCAATTTTAGACCTATATACCATCGCTATTAGGAAAATAAATTTGTAAGTGATACATTGTCTTTGAAAATGGTAATACAAAAAAAATACAGATTATAAAATGAAAATAGTTTAAATGTTTAAATTAGTATAGATACCTGTCCATACAATAATCAATGTTTATAGTTTACTAGAAAATCAATGGTATAATCATTTAATTGAATAACAAATAATTTTTTCGAGTTTTATTTTCAGAGACCTGTCACGAAGAAGTATTTTTTCTATAGTCTAGCAATGTCATAACTCATAAAAAGCATACAAATTAGATTGCGGATACTATGACAAGCTAGAAAAAAAATAGAAAATATATGTCAATTTTGAATATTATAACGTATTATTTGAACGTTTGTGATAACTACAGTGATAAATATATTTGCATTCATTATTTTAAATATAACATGATCATGGAATATGCACAATGTTTCAATTGAGGCTTTTTTGCATTATTAATACAAGAATGAAAAAAATTGTGGTTTTACAGTGCGTCAACGATGTGGTCAAATTGATGATTTTTAAATTTTGAATGACAATATTTTTGACATTATTGCTTATATAAAACCCTAAATATTGGACGTGCACGTGGTACTTGTCAAAGAAATAAAATGAAGCTGAAGTGCTACCGAAATATTGTTAGTATTTCAGTGTATTTTATTTCTTTGATAAGTACCACGTACACGTTCAATATTTAGGGTTTTATATAAGCAATAATGTCAAAAATATTGTCATTCAAAATTAAAAAATCATCAATTTGAAACACTTCTACCAAGTTCATTCCAGTCCCTACCTGTCCTATTTATGAAAGAAAATTTTCCCAAATCTAATCTAGCACCCTTTACAACTACCGCTCTATCATGTCTTCTCCTGCCCCCATACCCTAGCTCATTCCTTTCAATCAACCTATTCAATTCTTCCCAGCCCCCTTCTCCTTCCATCGCCCTGAAAAAATTACACAACCGATCCACTTTTCTCCGTTTCTCCAATTCTCAGATGGACGCTCCAATATTCTTATCCTTCCTCCCCTTTCATTCACTACCCACCTCCACCTCCTAACCCTCCCTGTAACCCTTCTGACTGCTATCCTCTGCACCCTTCCTACATCCCTTATCTCATCTACCCTATATGGATCCCATACCGAACTTGCATACTCTATCAAAGGACGCACTACCGTGAAGTAGGCTTTTTCCTTAATCTCCGTACCTGTCCCCCTAAGCTGCCTCATCACAAAGTTCAATGCATCAATACCCTTCTTTGCTACTTGCTCAATTTGACTCCCCCACGCTAAGCGTCTGTCAAATACTACTCCTAAATACTTATAGTTCTCCACTGATTCAAGTGGCCTCCCCCCTACAGCATACACTACATCTAGCCTTTCTCTCCTCCTACCAAAAGTAACTACCTTCCATTTCCCTGCATTTAGCCCCATCTTGTTTATCTGTACCCAATAATCTAGTGCTGCGAGATCCGCCCGGATAGCTTCTACATCCTCCTCCGAATTGACTTCCATATATAGCACACAATCATCCGCGAACAACCTTATTCTCGAGTTAACAACACTGCTCAAATCATCTATATATAAGTCAAATAACAATTTAACGGCCCTAACACACTACCCTGTGGAACTCCTGACGTCACCTTAACCCCACTTGAGACCTCTGTACCTACCCTAACTCTTTGCACCCGATCCTTGAGAAAGTTTCCAACCCTGTTCACCAACTCGACATTTCCAATGGACACTTTCAACTTCCCCAATAGCCTGACATGATCTACCTAGTCGAAAGCCTTCTCAAAGTCCAAAAACACTGCATCAATACTCCCACCCCTATCTACAACCCCTGCTATCTCTTCTGCAAATCCCAACAACCGTGTCTCACATGAATAACCCTTTCTGAACCCATGCTGCACCTCTGAAATAACCCTACGTTCACCCACTTTCTCCAATACTCTCCTGATAACGACCCTTTCAATTATCTTACACACTTGTGACGTTAAACTGATCCCCCTGTAATTATCTACCCTGCACCTTGCCTCTTCCTTGGAGATTGGTACCACCACTGCTTGTTTCCGATCTTTCGGCACTATACCTGTTGTAAGTGAAGCTTGAAACAGCCTTAGCAAATAATCAACAACCTCCCAGCCTGCTAATTTAAGGAGATCGTTTTGCACCCCATCTGCACCTGGCGACTTCCCATTCTTCAGCTTCCTCAGTACGTTCCACACCTCCCCCCTTGTGAGTCTAACCTCCTCCCCATCCCCCTCTTTAATTTCGCCCTCCTCCTCCTCCATATTTCCGGCCACATTGAACACTTCCCCATAAAATGTATTTAAAGCTACTGCCTTCTCCTCATCTGATTTCCACTCATTCCCGAACTGATCGACTGAAGTTGGCAGCTCCCTACCACCACCTTTCTGACTTGCAACAAACCTATACATCCTACTCCAACTACCCTGAGTGTCCTGTTCATCAAACATACCCCCCACAAAGGTTTCTTTTGCCTTGTTTGAATCCATTCTAATATCCCGTATCTCCTCCTTACCCTCCGCTGTTGCCCTCAATTTCCTACTGATTTTCCTACCCTTCCTTTTAAGCCTCCCAACCTTACTATTATAATAAGCAGGATCTGCGTTAGCCTGCAACACCTTATGTGGGACCAACTCATTTCTAACCTCCTCATATATTTCCCGAAAACCGCACCACATACAACGTCGTACTGCTCTATTTCACACCGCTTATCAAACTTTTCCTCAAAGCATTCCCGAACCTCTCTAGCTTTTACCCTTTTATACCCCCAGACTTTCTTCCCAACGCTTTTAGTTTCAACTGGAGCTAACGCTAAACCAACTATAGGAACCCGATGATCACTAATACCATCAACGACCACTGTCCTTGCCTACAACCCACTCGGCCTGACTAACACTACGTCTAGAATATTCGCACCCCCCAGCCATCTAGTCCTAGCTCCCTCCTCCACAACCTGCTGGAAACCTTCATTTAATATGCCCGTAGCAATATTTTGCAACACCCTTTAACGATGGTCGTTTGCGTATATATTTCTTAGAGACCCTAGCAACAGCTGGGTTATTTGGGGGTATGTAATGAGCAGGCAATACAAAAACAATCCATGCCTTATGCAGGACTCGAACCCACGACCAACTTGATAAGCTTAGACACCCAAGAATATTTGTCGCAGGTTTTCTGAAACAAATAGCGCAGTCTTCTTCAACAGCCTCATCATGTTAGGTAAATGTGTGGACATCCAGGAGAAGTGATAAAAGTGAAGTTGAGAGGTTGAGTGTATGATAAGCAATGCAATGTCGAGATCAGGCAGATCGTACCAATTTCCAATCTTACAAAAGCTTCAACGCAATACATTTGGCAACCAATAGAAAGGAAGTACACTTGTCAATACCGTAATGATAGCGACATCGTTGAAGAAAAAAAAAATCGTTAACTACGTTAGGCGTGATAAATAACGTTGACAAAAATACACAGTGAAAGAAACTATAATTTGGGTTCATCCTAATCCTATGCTTACTGTACTTATTGTCATTTGCAAATTGACTGGATGAGTAGACCAACAACAAACAGGAGCAAAATAATGATCTCATCTGGCAGTAGCCACTAGAGACCTAGACCCACTATACTAGACACGTTTCACACTAAATCTCAACATTGCTTGCATGTCTTCCACTTCTACATCGAGAATAAGTAAACGCGCATTTTGATAGCAAATTAAAATTCAATTCAATCTGAAAAAATATGGTGGGAGAGATATGCGGGTATTATGGTACAATTATTTCAACATAATTACAAATTATTTCATTCAAATAATTACCAAAACATCCACTTATGAATTGCCAAGAATGCAGCATCCAGTATGTAATGGGATCGTTATTGTCACGGCAATAGATTTAGGTGTGGTTTAGGTTTCAGTAGAAATTACTGGCCGAATTATATAAAACCAGTCAACTAATATTATTAATAAGTATATAATATTAATAAAATGAGAATGCTAAAACTAGTTATCAGTCAAGGTATTTTGAACTGCTGGCACTTAAAAGCACAAAACTCATGTTCAACAAGTAACCACGACAAACTATTATTGCATTATTATTTATATATTAATTTTATATTATTCGATTCAACACCATTTATTGCACTTGATGGGAGTCCACCGACTGGATTCGTAATTCGTCACATATATATGTATATATATATACATAAGAAAATAGAGCACTTTTTTTGAAATAGAAACTTGAGAAACTTCTTCCCACTCCGGGTACAGAGCAATTGGCAGTGTTCACTGGGGCTTGAGCAACATTTTAAAACCAGCTATCTAAAACTATTAGCAAACACTTTCAATATTGTGCATTACAACTGCATCTCTTGAATGGCTGTGAAACTCTCGAAGAAAAGTAAGACGCAATTAAAATAACAAACACAATATTATTGCAAACAAGCCTCTTTGCTAAGTCGAGAACGAAAGAGGCTAATGTCTGCTTCCCAAGATCACAACATCGGAGGCCCATCAAGACACCTTGATGAAGCCACAAAGTTTCTAATTGTCCTCAAGTCATATCTTATAAGAAGAAAGTCTCCACTATCCCGACATTTAGTACACTACCGAGTGCAAGGAGAAGATTGCTGTCCACTAGCTAGACAGAACGTCATTCCAACTGAATGGTATCGGTGTCTGGCCAAGACTAGTATCACAAGACACAGTGACGTCAATACTGAAATGAAAAGTTGAGGAATCACGTTTCCCTATGGGGCCTGATTGTCATGTCTCATGTTCTTTGCACTGTAAACACACTTGTCCCACATTGAAGGGGCCTCCAGAATGAGCGATCGAGGGGCAGATTGACAGGACTTGCATTGGTAAACATGTCATGTATCTATAGTATATGCTGGATTAATTAGCCTGGTTACATATCAGGGCCATGCAGAAGTTACTAGTAAGATATCATAGCAGTCTACCAGTACAGTATTACTCTTGTCAATTTTAAAAGGCTTACTTTTAAAAGGGCTACTCTTTAGTACATTTTTCACCTTGGTAAAACTATTCAACCACACTGGTAACCACTATTTATTGAACCCATCTATATGCTCCCACGAGTTAGATAGTTTCTCCAGCAAGTTTTTCACCTTGGTACGTTTTTCTAGTCTGGTCCCCTTAAAAACGTACTAAAGAGGTTCCACTATACGAGAGAAATAAATCTACGCAGAGAATTTATCAAGAAAATAAGATGGCTCGGGAATTGAATTTCGTGTCCTGAACAAGAGTTACATGCGTCTGCGCTATCATCACCGTATTCAAAGTCGGTAAAAAAGATTTCCACTCAACTCTTACGGAAGCTTTGTCTGTGTTTTTTTTGTTTTTTTGTTTGTAAGCACGGCACAGGTCGCAAGGTTTGACCGATCGACATGAATTTTTTTTTTGTATACAAACTTATTCAACTTAGAACTGTATAGTTTATGGGTCAAATTGGTTGGACCATTTTTGTGAAACAGCATCTAAAAGTTTCTAATAACCCCATAAGATTAGACCGGGCAAAAAAAATTGAAAAATTAAATCTCTCCAATATAATTCAAATTTTCCTCAAATGTAAACACGGAAATTATAGGGCCTTTACATAATTAAAAATTTGTATGCAATTCGGACCAGCTGTTTCGAAGAAAATAATGTAATACATGTTTTTTATTCATCGAATGAATAGAAATAATAGCAGAAAAATGTTGCATTGTTAATTCACGGCTCTCTAGATTCGTTGGTATCGATTGAAGTTCATTTTATATGATCAAGGTATGTAGAGTTTTAGATTTTACTTTCTAGATATCTCCCTCATCACACAACGCACATTCTGCGTTTGCCTAGTAATAACAAATTGTTTCCACGAATATCATAGCAGTCTACCAGTACAGTATTACTCTTGTCAATTTTAAAAGGCTCACTTTTAAAAGGGCTACTCTTTAGTACATTTTTCACCTTGGTAAAACTATTTAACCACACTGGTAACCACTATTTATTGAACCCATCTATATGCTCCCACGAGTTAGATAGTTTCTCCAGCAAGTTTTTCACCTTAGTACGTTTTTCTAGTCTGGTCCCCTTAAAAACGTACTAAAGAGGTTCCACTATACGAGAGAAAAAAATCCACGCAGAGAATTTATTTAGAAAATAAGATGGCTCGAGAATTGAATTTTGTGTCCTGAACAAGAGTCACATGCATCTGTGCTATCATCACCGTATTCATAGTCGGTAAAAAAATCATCTTCAACGGACATAACTACAGCCGGCCTTCTTAGTACAAAAGTATTTTTAGATGAGCGTAGCGAAGATTTTCACTGAATTCTTACGGAACTTTGACTGTGTTTTTTTTTTCCTTTGTTTGTTTGTAAACACTGCACAGGTCGAAGGGTTTGACCGATCGACATGAAACTTTTTTTTTAATATGCAAACTTATCCAACTTAGAACTATATAGTTTTGAGGTCTAATCAGTTGGACCATTTTTGAGAAACATCATTTAGAAGTTTCTAAAAACCCCATAAGATTTGGCTGAGCGGGAAAAATTGAAAAATTAAATCTATTCAATATGATTCAAATTTTCCACAAATGTGAACACAAGAATAATATACATGAATAAAAATTTGGTTTGATATTCGGACCAGCCGTTTTGGAGAAAATAATATAATAAATGTATTTTATTCATCGGAAAGATAGAAATATTAGTTGAAAAATGTTGCATTGTCGAAGTCACGGCTTTCTAGGTTCATTGACATCGGATGAAGTTCATTTCAAATGATCAAGGTTTGTAGAGTTTTCGATTATACTTTATATAGACATCTCGCTCATCGTACAACGCACATCCTGCGTTTGCCTAGTTTATTGAACCCATCTATATGCTCCCACGAGTTAGATAGTTTCTCTAGCAAGTTTTTCACCTTAGTACGTTTTTCTAGTCTGGTCCCCTTAAAAACGTACTAAAGAGGTTCCACTATACGAGAGAAATAAATCTACGCAGAGAATTTATCAAGAAAATAAGATGGCTCGGGAATTGAATTTCGTGTCCTAAACAAGAGTTACATGCATCTGCGCTATCATCACCGTATTCATAGTTAGTAAAAAAGATTTCCACTCAACTCTTACGGAAGCTTTGTCTGTGTTTTTTTTTCTTTGTAAGCACAGCACAGGTTGCAGGGTTTGACCGATCGACATGAAATTTTTTTTTTGTATACAAACTTATCCAACTTAGAACCCTATAGCACTATCATTACCGTATTCAAAGTCAGTAAAAAAAATTATCTTCAACGGACATAACTACAGCCGGCCTTCTATGTTGCAACTCTAGCAATACCTCCTCAGGGGAAGATTTCAACACAAACTTATGTTATGGACCCATGTTATTCAGCTGAAAATAACACAATGTTGAACATGCGCGCACCAAACGTAGGTCATTATTGGCGGCAAGGCGTCAAACGTCAACTGTACCATGTGACTGGCCTCTCGTCAACAAGCGTTCCGCATGGACTGTTACCATCAGCCTTCCAACGCACTTCTAGACCATGCCTTCTAGACCGTGCAAACAACTATAAGTAGCCCAATAAATCGAGTTAATTAGGAAAATGTAAGACAATTTCAGGACATTTCTGCTATACTTGGAAGTTGACGATCCCATAGTTGATATGGAACTAGAGTATGTATGGGACCGGCACATGCAGCGCAGTGGTTAATGCGCTCGCTTCATGTGATCCGGAGGCGAGGGGACTTCCGAACCCAGTTCGATTCCCGCCGCCAACCATCTTTACAGTTTTTTTTTTTCATGGTTTCCCTCTGTAGTCTAGGCTAATGTCGGGATGGTTCCTACAATAAGTCGGCCATGACCGCTTCCTTCCCACTATCCTACCCATTACCCAATAACCTTCATCTCATCATCCCATCATCTCATTAATCCTCCAACTGACGCCAACAGATCTTAGTTATCATTACAGTGCGACCGACGCTAAACCCAATATAACAAATAAATATAAAAAAAGTATGTATGACCGCGTGGAACTTCTAGCTATTGATAGAATCCATCTTCGATACACAAAGCTGGTTTTAAAATGAAGCTCAATCCAAGTAAATATACTGCAGTAACATGGAAAGAGAAAAACACTTTTATAACTTTATATATATAAGTATATATATATATACATACATATAAATATATATATGTATATATATCTTGCTCAAAACTCGGGGTGTGAAGTAGTCGAACTGCTTACTTGGGAACGAAAAATGACTGATTGGGACCGATAGCTTGATTGTTCATCTGACTTCTTGTGTTTGTTGCATATAATTGTTGTTGAAAGTTATGAAACTGCTGCGCGTAATTGGGATCAGCTGTAGTCGGGCCGATGAACGGTGAGTTCTTGAAGTTGTTGGATTGCCCCATGGACGGTGGTAGTGGTTGGCTTGCATCAGGCGCACCTCCTAGTCCCATCGGTGACGACTTCGAGCCGGGCACAAAGTTTCCGCCCGGCATGTTCTGCCCAGGTCCCCCACTGAACATCTGCTCGGGGCCGCCTTGCTGTCCGATGTTTGGCGGCCCACCAAACATCTGTCCGCCCATCTGTTGCATCCGCATCATCCCCCCGGGCCTCAGGCTCCCCCTCAGAGGGGCCATCCCCATGCCTGGCCCTCCTGGACCCATGACCATCCCGCCGGACATGGGCAGATTCATCCCTAGAGGCCCATTGGGCCCCATCATCGGACCGTTCATCCCCATGTGGCCTCCGTGGCCCGGGCCGGGACCGCCCATCAGGCCGTTGGGCTGGCGGTTCATCGGCATGGGCAGACCACCCATGTTTGGCTGATTGCTGTTAGGGAAGTACTGCAAGTTGTGCGTAGGCATCTTCGTGTCGAGATTAGAGAGAGGATTGGTGAAACGTTGTAGAAACTCTAAGCTAGGGGGTCCTCTTGGCCCTGGGTTGCCTGCCTGTGGCTTGGCTGGAAGATACTGGATCGTGTTCGGTGCGCTGGCCTTGACCTGGACGTTGGCCCCGTTATAGGGGCTCGGTCCGGGGGGCCTGCCCATCATTCTCTGGCCTCCTGCATAGGGCAGGGCCCCTCTCACAGCCATCATCATGGGCCCTGGCTTGGGTGAACTGCAGCTGGTGTGCATGGGGGGCTGGGGGTTGGCAGTGGAGCAGGGTATGGGGCTGTAGGAGTGCGGCTGGGAAACGTTGACAAAGCTGGGAGGTTGGGGGCCCGGTTCCTGCATTCCCTGACAACTATCTAGATCCATACCGGGGTTAAATGGCATCATGTTGGGCCCTCCCATCATGCCACCTGGATTAGGCGAGTTGGCCACACTATTCGTGAGCTGTTGACTCATCTGCGCCATTGAACTTATCGGGTCAAAGTGAGCTGCCTTTCCATTACAGGCCAAGGTACCGTTAGGATTCAACGGTACATTTTCTGTGCGGAAACCGGTGGGAGACACGTCCATTCCTCCAGCAGCGGGCACTGGTGATACCTCCAGAAAGTGAGAAGGACCGAGAAAGTTAGGGGGCGGGCCCATGCCATCCCCCATTTGAGGGCTTGAGCTTAGAAAACGAGCAGTATCATTAGTGGGAGTTTTATTTAGTGGAGGTTGCCGCTGCTGCTGAGGCTTGCCCCCTTCCCCGGAGCTGTTGGTGGGCGTGTGTGGGCTGGGGACGGGGAACCGGTTCAGATCGCTCGACGTGGGAGGGTAGCTGGAGAGGGAGGTGGGAGTGAGAGGGGTGCCAGGGCCGGCCGACAGGCGAGAGCTGTCCGCTTGGAGACTGCTGTCCAAACTGGCGGGGGGGTTCCTGAAACAGAAAGTCTCCTCGTAAGAACACACCGGGACAACACACAAGCTGGATGCACTATGCAATTACAAAGATAGTTTTCAAAATTACGGGAAAAACAATTGAAATAATACAAAATAAATATATAATACAAATAATAATATATTATAATAATAAATAATAAATATCTAATAATAAATAATAATATGAAATAATACATATTACCAACTCTACAGTGACAAAGGCAACAGCCGAAACGTCAGAATCTTGTGTTACTTCATCTCTATGTGCTATCAATGGCTGCAACATCACCACAAGTACGCCTATCTACTTGTGAACCTCGGTAAGCTGCTGTTCTCTCTTTCCCTTTCACCCAATTCATATATGAAATAATCCAAAGTGAGATAAATTTGAATGGCGAGCTTGGCAAAGTATTGAGGTGGCGGTAAGATGGAGGGAGGGGTTTACGACATAGCCGACAGTAGTATTACCATCTTGATTCTTGAGACATGTACTCGCGCTGTCAACCCTTGCCCACATGCAGTCAAGTACAGTTACTCACATAAAAAAGTACAGAAGAATCGATTCCTTATTTTAAGAATCGTTTGGCGTGAAAATCGATTCTTAATCGATGTTATCTCTATTTCAAATATATCAAGGCCATATAGATACGTAAGGTCAATCCCCAGGTACAGACGATGTGTGCCCAACATCTCTAATTGTACAGTTAGCAGTTACCAAGATTTTACAATATTTAACAGAAATGTGTCATCTCGAACAATGACACACATGTGATGCCTGGAATGATTCCGTGCACCGCAGGGCAGTTTGGTCACGAACGTTGCGTGAGTTGGGAGTCAGAAGGAACTGTCACGTGAGTCCTTCTCTTTCTCATTTCGGGCTGCACTGCAATGGTAAGCAAGATCCTTCGGCCCCAGATGAATGATTAATGAGACGTGATGATGGTAACCTAGGTGATGGACAGGATATTGGGAATTAATAGGTCGTGGCCCATATCGTACGAACCATCTGGGCACTAGCCTAGACACCGAGGTTTGACATGCCCCTCACGTCCCGGATCACACGATTAGCAACTGAGCTACATGTGCCAGCCCGAGTTCTCATCTTTTTGCCTCTAACATGAAATATCGAGCGAATATGTGACTTACGATGGAGATCGTATACTAGTGTCCTTGAGGCTGGTATTGGGCTGTTTCTGAATAGTAAGCTCTTGGCCTTCGAAGGTGTTCAGGTACTGGATCTGCTGCGGCGACGGTACAGGCATCAGGTTCGGTTCCTTGGAGGACTGATGCGGCTGCTGGAGCTGCTTCTGCTGGGCCAACGACTGCAGCGTGCGGCCAAACATGCCGTCCACTGCGAACAGAGCAAAACACTACAGTAGGACACACTTGAAAGCACATTTCATTGTCACTGGCACTACAAGCGTTATTTACAGCAAGATATTTGAAAATATGGTATTATACGCAATCTATAACCTTTACAATCAAGTTCTTGGAAAAACTCACTGACATTGAAGGAATAAATATCAGTATAATTTAATAGATTACATAAATTAGCTAATTAAGGCTGGACATATTATTCACCATAGCACATAATTGGGAATGTTTCGAAAGTAGGATTTGATAGTTTAGTTATTGATGACGAGGGCATGCATATTTGGACAAACAATCAAAGAATACATTTCAATTTGGTGGGTTTTCTTCATTAGCATTGTCTCAATTTTGAGCCCTCAACATCAACTTCTAGATAATCGATCTGGAGTTTTCGGCACACGTCATGTCACGCTTACAGAAAACTATGTAGCGCAATAGATGAATCAACAACACAATTAGTTGTTGACACACGTTGCGTTCGCACACGCACACGTTGTGACAACCATAACACACACTATATACTATACAAACAAAAAACATTTTCTCATCATTCAAATTTTATTCAATTTGAATTTTGATTTTTAGGGTCCCTCGGAATTCAAATGAACGAGGGTTTACTGTACTGAAGTCAGATACTAGGTTTGAAGTGGAGTCTGTACCTGTGGGTTGCTGGCTAGTGCTATTGGCTTGACTGCTGCTAGACGAGAACTCGGAGCTATTCTGCGACAGTTCTTTCCTAGCTGCATTCGGAGACAGGTGAGTCGACACGGGCGTGCCGGGGTTGCTAGGGTTCAACGGCCGACTGGCGTTGGGCGAATCCATCGACGTCGGGCTAGGACCTATCCGACCCTGGTTGCCTCCAAATTGTTGTCGATTCGGCTCGGCGGGCGAATTGAGCGCGGAAGCTGCTCTCGGCGAGGGTAGAGAAAGATTCGAAGTCGGATTATTATTCGGAGAGCTTGGATTCGGACTGGGCATGGCAGTGGGTACGCTGGCCGATCTCGGCGTCTGGTGGTAAGGGGGCGGTGGCCCCTGGGCTCTGGGACCCCCACGGGCTTGACATGGACCAGCGGGGCTCCCAATGCCCGATCCCCCCATCCCTAAACCCGAAGGCCCTTTCTTTTTACGTTCTTCGTAGAACTGGTGTTGAAGTTTTTGCCATTCTATTTGAGCCGCCACTGACGTTGGCGTTATTTGATTCGAGCCGGCCATCATCATACCTTTGTGAGGCATTATCGCGCCCCCTGGCCCCATCATGCCTGGTGCCGGGCCATTGCCGTTGTCCAGGCAGCCCTCGGGACCTCCGCCGCCGCCGCCCGACTCTTGCTCCGGGAACAGCATCTGCTGCATGTTGCGTAACCGCGCCAGCTGCTCCTCCCGGTGCTGCCGCTGCTGGGGCGTCAGGTTCTCGTCCGGCACTTTCACTCCTGCAAGCACAACGCACAAACACATTTAGAGCGCAGCAAGCCAAGTAAGAGAACATATTCAAACAGATTACATTGAGTCAAGTCAAATATAAGGATCTTCAAAATGAGAACGAAAATAATCAATTCGGTATAAATTTTAAAACTTGGCTTAAAATTTTTATATTAGATACCAGTATACAATATATTGAATGGCCTAATTGTTGCAATTTATAGATGCACAATGATGCTATTTCAAATTCATATTACAAAAGAACCTAAAGGCTAATGGCATAAAATAACATGAATATCATTATAGTTAAATACGGAACCTTTTGTTAATAATTATAATTTATAAGCAATATTCACGAAGGATTAAATGTTGTATCAACAATTGAAAAATACACAAAATTATGTTACGTACAAATTGTTGGTTTGAAATATATTTAGTACTTGTACATAATTGCATAATATGGACCTAAACACCATCGAGTCCACACATACAAATCTCAGTTTAACCAAGAAGATGAGCGGTGTGCGAGGCCAGGTTTTCAAACTCGAACCTGATTCTTCATTAAATATCACGTCCGAGCCAAGTATCAAGTCTTTTTGCAAACATATAAATGATTATTCAGACGATTTCAGGCACCATCAGTACAAAACTTCAACTTCGAATAATTATAATGTGATAGTTAGTTAGTCATCATTCATCAATGAAGAAAAGGAGGAAATAGGCCTACAATGGAATAAATAAAAAATAACAAAGAGTATATTCTTTCTTAATTTATAGTTATCACTTTACTTCATATTAAATTTACTTAGAGTTGTTATTATTTAAATTTTAGAATTAGGCCCTACTTGAATATAGGAAATACATATGCGAGTATTTCCGATGCCATTTCAAAACCTTGGTAATGTCCCAATGACTTTTCTTGCCATATTATTGAATCTGTTGAACATATCATTCGTTTGATGTGGATTAAAACTGAACAATCGGGAATTCAAATTTCGGAACCAGCGGCAGATTCAACGACTCGAGTGGACTCGGAAATCCAACTTGTACGAGTCTGGAGATTCGGACTCGAGATTAGGTAGACTCACACCCCCCTAAAAGAGATATTTTCTCAAACACATTAAATCTTCAAAAACCACATCTTTATAACTGTCACACCTTCCAACAGTTGTAGGCAAAATATTATGTCCTAAACTTGAATGATAATTCTCATACAGTAACAGAGCAATATTCTGTCCCTTTCAATTTCTCACTGGAACTTGAAACCAACTTACGATAGTCAAAAAGCTGTTACCTGTTATTGGTGTATAGAACAATATGTTGATTGTTGACGGAGTTGTGAAAATATTGAATTCCAAATACTTTTCCACGTTTCATGGCCGAACTGGATACGAGTCAAAACATTTCGTAGGGATACGACGAATAAAATGATGGGCATAAAAGGTCGAGTTTATTGATTTCTAGTCAAAGTGACCGTGAACACGGAGCAAAAGAGTTTGAATACAAAAATGAACAATTACTTGATACAATAAATAAAGGCCCTACTCTTTTTCTTGCGACACATTATTTTCCAACTTGAGCTGAACATGGCGTACAAAGCGAGGATAATTGACTTGGAAAATGAATAAAAATGCTTCCAAGTTGTTTGAACGTAGCAAACGTATTCAGTAGTAATCATTTCGCACAAAAACACATTCGACGACGAGCAACAGGTTGTTGTCATTAGCCAATGGCAAAGACTACCGGCTAATTGCTGCTGCACGCATTCCCAACTACAACTTGACACTAAACACTCAAGAATACAAAAGCTCAGCTCAACCCAATCACGCCTTTCATCAAATCCAGTTTGACAAAAACAAATGAAGTAGACGGTGTCAATATTTGAGCAGGTCGTGGCTACGTACCCTGGAGACTAGCCTGGCTACCGTTAGGGCTGGTAGCCAGGTCGGGGGGCCGAGGACTGTGAGGCAGCTTCGGTATATTACCCGTCGAGGAGGTGACAGCTGGAGGGCTCCCTACAAGCAGACACACACTGCATGTCATTCCAGTCGACACTGGTAAACACCGTATTGGTGCTTCAACAATCAGTGCAATATTAGATAGAAGCGTTAGAAAACCAATATATTTGGAAATGTTATTCCGTTTTGTTTTCATATAATTCATGGTATTTCGATTCCATTTCATTCATTGTAGCTGAAATTGTCATTTCAGCTAAAAGTGAACTGTTTCACGAAAAAAAAAACAGCAAGTTCAAAGATATTAGACTGTTTTCTACAAAACATTATAAGGCTTAAAATCTAGGATCGACCGGAAGAACCCAAGAAACACTATTCCCTTCTTTCAACACCTAGGGTGTGCCATATCACACGTCGTCTTGTACACAGTTCAACTTCCAGTGCATAATAAACTAGCTGGCGTGATGCCAACTGGATGCATTCTCAAACACAGAATTGCGCTACATCATACAAAAGGCAATATCCATTATTGCAAATTAGGAAAACTAGGAAACTGGCAAGTCTGAAAGAATCTAGAATCAGATCAATTGTCAGTTACTGTTGACCAAGAGTTTCTGCATCGGAAAGTCAACTGGTCCACTTCCTACGCTGAAGATTTGAGTGTACAAATTCAGCCTTCCATTATTTTTCAAAGGTTCTAAATTGTAATAGGGTATTTGTAATAGCCAAGGGTTTAAAGTGCCAAATTTTGAAAAACTATTGCTAAAAAAAAGGAAATTAATGCTATATCCATATACGTGTGTAACTCTATTTCATGAGATAATGCACTCTTTCTATCTCACTCATTTTCCCGTCAAAAAGTTGACAATCGTGTTGTTTTTATAGACCCGAAGAAAGACAGAGGTAGCGAGAGTAGCCTAGCCAGTACTGAATACAGGTATAGGGAGGGTCGTCGGTAAGTAATTTCTAGAGGTGAATCCACGGAAATTGTTCGTAAGTTCCAACATTTCACATCAGGGTTTTGCTGTTCCGCCCATTTCAATAAACTTACTTCCTCATCAGGTGATGTGTGGACCGAGAGATCATTAACATAGATTATAATCATAGACTGTGTGTCCACAGCTTTGCGAACTCTCCTGGGAAGTTACAAAACAAAATCTCAGCCGTCATAATTGACAAAAGTTATTTGGACAAAAATAGTTGAAAATACTGTAGAAAATATCAAGAGTTGTAGGCCTACCGTAGTAGTTAATCTAAAAGTGATGTTATTTTCCATTTGGCCACTTTTGTTTGGTTTTCTGTCACTTTTTTCTTCAATTTAAACTCTGTGGACAGTCATGACATGAAAAGATGCCCTCGTTTCAACATAAAAATTCGCTTTTCATATCACTTGAAAACGTTACTATCGGTATATGTCAATCTCATATTCTTTTATACTAGGCCTACTTTGTTATAGTTAGCAGTTTGTTGAGTTGGAGGTCTCAAATTGACAAATCAACACACCCTGTTTGCACACTGATTCATCTACACCGCAGGGTACTCGAAATAGTCGCATTTGGATCACACTTTGCTCACTCCCCAATCAAGGTGAAGTGACCCGAACCTACGATTGTCCTCGTCTCAATCTCAAGCATGATCACAGGTAGCTGCGTACTGTAGACACGGTGTCAAGTGGCAAATTGATAAACATACAAGTATTCAACTATCAAAGAATGGATCGAGGCATAGCATACCGGTATAGGCTACCATATTAATATCCTCCTCGGTGCATAATATGTATGTTATCGAGCACATCGGTTTTGTAGCAATGGATGATGCATTACAATCAAATGATTGATAATCACAATTTAGAATATAATTTCAAACTCTGATGATGAAGTAACTTTTTTTATGCGATTGTCAAAGGGAAAGTGCGGGTTTGTTGAACTTATACATTATATTTTCGTTGCATTTAATTTTGTCCGTCGGACATAAACATTGGTCAAGATGATTTTTCTAACCGCGGGCTATATCCCAGAAACCTGTCCGAATGGCCACCCTCCGTGACGTCGTTGGGTGGTTCCTAACACCATTACAGCTGTGCTGACAGTGATAAATACTTACAGGTACTGGTAAAATGAACAGCTTCACGTGTCACATTATGGTATTGGGAAATCTAGATTGAATGTTTCGATGGTAGGCCTACATGAATAATGCTATGATTTTAACCTTCCTTGTTCTCGTCGTCTCAATGAGTGCGCACGGTGATATACGCTTCACATCGCCTCACTCTTCAACTACCCACATTTCGCCGCCTTTCCCACTTCACCTTCGCGGGCGCACGAGCAATCTGCACGCGCCAACTGTTTCTCATTGCTTAACCTCCCTTGTTCTTGTCATCTCAATGAGTGCGCACGGTGATATACGCTTCACATCGCTGCCCCTCCAATGTTGTCAGAGACTTGCACGATGGGTCTACGGCTAGCTAGTTGAATAACGATTTTCAAAGTCAATTTTATCGCAATTAAAAGTATCAATCGACACATTTTTGAAAATGTTTCTATTTAAAAAACAATCCAAATTTTATGCAGAATGAAATTCAATAAAATTTCAACAAAAATGTTGCATAAAAATGAAAAATTACAACAAAAACAAGTTTCACTGAGACTATATTACAGTATATAAAAAAATGAATACACTACTAGTCCAACCTTGGGTTGAAACACGTTACTGTGAAGCAACTCTAGGTACTTTGTTATACAACATTCTCTGTTCAAGTACAGTATACTCAGCCTTGTAATTAAATTCATAGATGAAACAATGGAAAGTCTTTATTTAATGTGCTAGTCAACTTCTCACCAGAACAATAGATACTGAATCATTATACACATCATAAAACTATTCATTTTACCAGCAACAGTAATAAATTAATAATTACTTCAGACAGCCATTGCCAGGTTAGGCCCCTATACCCCGATATTACCTATCGCATCGAAACATCCATCTACCACTTTCAATGGATGAGGAGAATACTCATCAATGCGGAACCATGGAATATGAAAAAAAAAACGCTATTTGTCGTAGGCTCTAGATTAAAGTATTCAATTGCAAATATGGTCATTTCAATCACCAAAAACCATTTCATCTTTCATCACACATGCCGTTTCCTTATCTTCAATCACTTCTTTCGACTACTATATAATCAAACACTATCAAACAATTCTTGATTGTCCAGCACTAGCGGTCAGGAGTTTCGACCTATCGTTGTGAGAACATTGCCAACGTAGGCAATAGCAACACGTCTCTTTGCAGATGTTTCAAAACACAGAAGAATAAAAAAACAATAAAAGAAAGATCTTTGATGGCCTCGACACATTAATTTAATAATTTTGTTCGACGGAGATAGCTGAGCGTAAAGCACAAAACGTTCATTTGTTCAAAAAAGTGGGTAATGCCAGTCTAATCAAAGCCTAGGTACCTATAAAAAAAATGTAGGTACCTATTTACGATACCTATTCAACTATTTATTCAGTTAACTTTGTGGAACTATTTGCAAAGTGAATCAATACCCTACCTTTGAGACACTTCAATGGTTAATTTTGGGTAATACCGATATATGGGACAAGATATATTCTTAGTTGCTGTTCTAGAAATGTCAGTAGTACAGCTTGGCCAAGATGATGATAACATACAGAACAGTGACAACAACGAGTAGTTGGGATACTTGAGGGCCAAATATAGCATCACATGAATTCAAACCGAAAGTTGAAAATTACACCAAGGACACAACTTGACAAACAGTGACGAAACAGGACATTCAGGAACCAATTAACTTACTTCAAAATACAACGTTCTCATGAATACATTTTGCTCTATGCTCTTTATAATGAAACAGAAGAATTATCCAGTTTGGACTAATAGTTTATTCAGCAATTAACTACAATAAATAAAAAACAAGAGCAATGAAACAGAGATTGAACTAATACTGCAGCTGACTTGGCCTTTCACTGTAGACTGTAATCCCGGCCTTTAGGGAATATGGATACGTGTAATCGTCATTGATTGTAAGTTAGCATCGACAAAAAAGGTAAGACTCTGGGTTGAACTTGAACTCTAAAATATGAACGTGGAAAATAAGTGACAGAGACACTATTGGTATGCTACAATAATTGCAATATTACACCAATGCTGTCTGCATTTCATCACAATACAATTGACCATAAGGTTATCAAAGTTGAGTAGGTCTGAAAGATAATGGCATGGGTTCACAGGTCTCAATGCACAGTAGCGTTTACAAAGTAATCCTTATTCAATACAGCGACAATAGGAATGAACTGAAAAAACGTAGGTAACGAAATTCAAATTGAAAATGAAAAAATCACGCAGATTGACAGTACCGCACAGCCAATTGAAGAATTTTACGTTGAGCCGTTGTCCCACGCCGATTTTCTTGTTGTCAACAGATCAAGGGTGAAATAAAAATGTTGTAGCTTCCTGAATTGAAGCACATGCAAGTCTAGAATAGATGTGATAAGTGAAAAGACGCTGTACATGCCTCGAGCATTTCGCTCGATGTTGTAATTGTTTTACGTGCTACAGCACTGGGTCGGAAGAAATGAGTTGTCAATTGGAAACTACCAACACTGAATGTAATTATAATTTAGACCGATCAACCACCCAGTCCAATTAATCAAATTATATCTCCTATATCTATTATATTTGACCTTGCGACTCAAACTTCAATATAAAAAGATCTGTCACAAGACGAATGCTCATCTATTGCACAGCCGTTGCCAAGATGCATGTTTATCAGTGAGACATACGGCTTACCTACCTATGCAGTCACATATATCATTTCATCCTCCCTCTCACTTGCTGCATCACACTGGTATCTAAATGAAAACTGTACATTTATTACTCCCCTCCCCTGACTATAAACACAACTATTTACCTTGTCTTACGTGGACAACTGTGTTCCGTAATTGTCTTTGTTGCTTTGAGACATATCAAATTCATTAGCTGCTATGTCCTCAAAGAGACTCGAGATTTCAAGATGATCCCTTCACACAATCAAATTTTCGAGATTCATTTTATGCGAGTTTTTTGACCTGCCCTATCACGTAGCCCTCGACAAATGAGGAACATTTTCGATTTCTCTCTCACCACGACGCGCCGTTACCACTTGCCGAGTCGAGCACCACTCACTTCTATCAGTCAAACCAACGCGCAATCTGTTCTACACAGTTGGTGACCGTCGACGGATCATTTCCCTAACACTAAGAGTAGAGCGTGAAGCTGACCTTGAACAGAGGCTGGACAGGATCCCGGCGCAGACGTCTGTGGCTGCATCATCTGGTTCTGGTTCCACATGTCGCCAGCAGGCGCCGGACCCCCGGGTTCCGCTTGCATCATGGTCGGTGGGCCCTGAAACCCGCCAGGGAGACCGAGCCCCTTCAATATCCCTGCTGGGCTTGTCACGGGGTTCATTTTCTGTTTCATCTGAGCAAGATTGTTCAGCCATTGAGCTGGGTTCTGACGGTTAAACTGATTCATTTTCAGAGGGTGTTTCTGCGAGGAAAAGCATTTTATAGCAGTCGTCTAAACAGCTAACAGTAAGTCGACTTGGGAGATGCCGCAGTTTATACATACAGAAACCTGAGCGGAGCCAACTCATGAAGGCTAGATCAGAAACCCACTTATTTTGTTCGACTCTAATAAAAAGTGCAACTAAAACGATACCCTTTGACGAAATATATGCCCATGCTGTTTTTCATACCACCCCTTGCCGCCACGAACGGATCTTTTTTACATGCATTGGTGGGGGGGCTTCTAGTTCCCGTGCAAAATGTTATCTCATCACCCATAGCATTACAATGCAAAACATCAACAGTTATAGCTTGCATAACCCATTATTTGAAATGATCTGATAGTGAGTAAAATAAGTAAAATCCCCCGAGAGTAAAGAAAGATATAACACAGAAAACCCTCACATAACATTGATACTGATAAACAACTTGACTGGAACACACAATAATACAAATCATTCGTACTAAATAAATAGTACACAACATGCATACGACTTTGAAACGAGGGTTCTATCATCCCGCCCAACTTCTCAAGCCTTCGACAGTTATCTCCAGACAATTTTTCCACTACACATTGATTAGCTACAAGAGAACAATTCCAACAATGATTGTCAACAACTATAATAAAGCATGCTTTTGAGCTGCAACCTTCTACAAATACTGCTAATAAAAGCAATAAGACAATGAGGGTTGCTCATAAAACAGTAATAATAAGAGTACAATTCATATTGATTGTTCTATTAGATGACGTGACGTGCAGTTATCTTTCATGGTAGGCCTACATGAATGGACAAAAGAGTAGCTCCAGGACTCCCCCAACAGTCACTTATATGAGCAAACAAATGAGAAGGTGATAATCAAACAATGGAGAGATGAAAGGACGTCCACAAATACCCAGTCATATGCGGGACTCGAACCTACGCATGTAAATAAGTCCCTTTCACTGCTCTACCATCCCTCAACATGACGACTCAGAGCTTCGCTGTGGACTTTGTAAAAACATACAAGTCTGCATTTATTTGACTGTGAACAATGTTATGGTTTCAACGCAATCGTACATATGCCATTTTTTAAAATTCATTCCATTGTTCATCAAAACAATAGTTTTGAACGTGAGGATTTACTTTGTCCCACAGGCTTATAATTATATATCATGTGAATGATCTGGATCAAGTAACTTCTTGAATACCCCATAATTATACATCATCTTTGGGCTATAGCAAACTTGTAACACGCCAAGCAAATTTTAGAAAAAAAAAAAAACATACCTCTAAATACTTCTTGGTGCCTGGTTGAGCGCAATGATAAGCGATAATGGATGGAAACTGTCCTAGTAAGACAGCTTCCGCAGACTTATTGGCAAGAGTTGTGGAGAATACAAAGATCTGACTTTGTTGTTGCATATATTGCGCTTCCATTGTACCGGGCTGTTTGTTGATCACGTTACTAGGTAGAGGTTGGATCCCATTTGGAGGAGGGGCAGATGAGCTTGGTAGTGATATATTTCCCATGGGCATAGCGTCGCAGCGATCTGAAATTGAAGAACATCAGTGTGTCGACGTCAAATCAAAACGGAAGCCTATTGAAATGGAGGTGGCATTTCACTCGGTGCTGGAGCAACTATATGGATATGCAAAAAGGCTAGCAAATTTTCATTCCCTGTAGGCTTATAGATTCATCTGAGATTCAGTAAGAGTTTGGAAACTCTTTTTTGCAATAAATTACAAGTATCCATTTATTTGAAATGGATTCTGATTGCAGACATCATTGAACTGAATATGTATACATATATTAGGGATGACGGCAGGTACCCGAGTGGGTCCACGTACAAATGAAACTTGGGTTCTAACAATTACCTGCCTTTCATCTTTTTATATTGGGTTCAACGACGCATTGTAATGATGACAACGATCTATTGGCATCTGTCAATGATATATGAGATGAAAGGTTATTTCATCACATTCTTTTTAGATAGTGGGAAGAAGTCGGTTGTGGCCTGTTCTTAACGAACCATTCCAGTATTGACCTGAACGACAAGAGGGAAACCATCGAACCCAGGTCTCCTGGATGTCGGTTCAGTGCGCTAGCTACTCGACCACACGTCTCAGTATATACCAGCACATGAAGCTCACTTGCTAACGCGCTCGCTTCATGTGATCCAAGATATGATAATATAGGCCACGACCGCTTCCTTCCCTATCCAAGTTCCATTACCTGAGAAGCCTTTATCTCATCATCCCATCAATCATTCATCTGACGCCAATAGATGTTGGTTATCATAGTGCGTCATTAAACCCAGCATATAGAGGCCTACATATAAATATATAAATGTAAAAACACTCACCACCCTGAAATTCATGATTTGTGTTTCCATTAATTTCAGTCTTCACTACACCAGTCCCCGTTGGTTTCTCTTGCGTGCTAGTTTCTTCATGTTTTGCTAGAAAACAAGCCATTCCGTCAGTCAGACATACAGTGTTTAATGCAAACATGACTTACATGAGTGACTACAAAATCAATTATGAACGAATTTGTATGCTCGATTTACACTATTTAGACAAAAATGTATCCCGAGAAACGTATACTGATACTATATACTGATACTGATACTACTAGGCTTATTCTCAAAAAATGCAATTTGGGATGGTTTCGAATCCTTGCCCTCTCGCACTGAATACATTCTCAAATCTATCAGAAAAACGCAATAACCAAATCCACACTTAGGGCACTAGAATTGCTTGTAAACTTCAAATATAAATAGCATCAACAAACAAAAAATGGGAAAAAACAATGTGAAGCACTGCACCATGGATTTGTAGGCATATATCACAATAACCCCTACCGGTACCAAAACAATAATTGTAAAGAAACTTGGATAGACCTAGGCCAATTTTATAGCAAAATAAAAAAGCTATGAGGGTTCGAGTCCCACATAAGGCATGGGGTTTTGTGAACGTCCTTTCACCTATCATCACTTCATTAATTCCACTATCAACGGCTCAATTGTACCCCCATGTAACCAAGCTGTAAGTGGGGTTGTTAAGCAACATTGAAATTTAAAAAATAAAAATGTTGAGCATAATATCAAAAGATCTAGCTTAAAATTTATAAAGTGATAAATATAGGCCTATATCTAAAGTAGGCCTACCACCTATTGATGAAGGCCTACCAGTAATATAAATATAGGGCCTAGGCCTATATATCTATATAGGATGCATTTACTCTTATTATTCTAAAATGACGTTCAATAAATTTAGGTAGCCAAAAGGTGGGTAAATGTGTGCCTACCATTATTCTCAAAAGAGTTTTCAGTGACTCATGAAATAATGCAATGTATGGTAGGGCCTAATTACATAAATAAATGAATAAAGCTATAATCTATTGCTGCTTCTTCGGTTATTGGATAGTAAGCAATGTTATGACGTACATAATGACAGATGACAGATTCAAGATGGCCGAGAGCTCCTACCAGTAAAAATAGTCACAAGAGCCATTTTCCAACACTCGGAGACAGACGCAACTTCAACATATAATTCCATCATTTCAATCATTGACCTTAGTAATAAATAATGATAAATTATATTATAGCCCTATTAATTATCAGGCCTACTATCAAGACAAGTGTAGATATAATAAGAATTTTATGGGGTTTCCACAATGATGAAATTTAACGTGACATGTTAGTTTCTTAATGTACCGGTAGCCTAGGCTTAGTCCTATAATGATTTGTACCGTGGATTACATTTTATAGTTTCAAAATGTATGGCTTAATCTTCAACATTTGTACATTAAATATAGCCTTAATAGGAAATATGATATGTGGGAAACACTCACGTTCCTGTACAGTGTCTCCCTGTCCAAGACACGCAGGGTCACTAGCTCCAGAAGAGTTGCGCATCCGCCCTGCAGCCAGAGTGCCTGCATTTGTTGAGCCGATGAGCCCACTTGGTTTCAGATCTAGATGACTGCAACTTGAATTACTACTTGTTGTTGGAACATTGCCACCTCCTTCTTCAACACCATTAAGATGAGACTCGGTTCCTGGCTCTTCTTTAACGGTAGCTTCTGGAAGAATAACTTGTGATCCAGAAGGTTCTGTCTTAATGACAGCATTACTATTCTTCTCTCGCTTTTCTTTTCCTTCTTTAATCATTGTTCACTTGTTCGTACACTTATTTATGTATTTATATTTTCAATTTTGTATTAACCTAATTTGGTGCACTGGGGAGTTAGCCTATGTAACCTCACAATGTACGATAAATGTCGATTTAGGCTAGGTTAGTAAGGGTTTTTATAACTTCGACACTCCAGTAACATTACATGTAGGCCTAGGCCTATATGTATTATCTGTCAATTGAAGACGCTGTCCACATATGCATGATAATCCACCAACACTTGTAGGCAATTTGTACTTAGGACACAAACATTGTAGAGTAGTCACAGTAGGCTAAGGCTACTTGTATTCAGTGTTTATGGCAGCCAGCCTAGTTTTAGCCTGTTGGCCTAGCCTAGCATCAAAGGCTAAAACCTATGCATATTACTTCGAATATTGTCTTTACTTCATCCAGAAATGTAGAAACACCGTGAACACCTGAAACCGTAATAAAAGACTATATAAATATATGCATTCATTGTAGTAGCTTACAGTATTGGTTAAGTATAAAGCAAGGCATTCGAGAAGTTAGCACAGCAAGGGCCTATCAATGAGTAAGCTATGCGCTCACATGGCAAACATGATCTTGTATACCTAGAGCAGTACCTAGTAAGAACTCGAGCATTCTTCATTTGAGGAGAACAACCTATCTGTATTATTAAAACTCATTTTACATCCGACGCTGTGGTTAGCATTTCCTTCAAAACCCTCACTGAAATTCACTACAATAACATTTTTTAACAACTTCTATAGCATAACTATAACACACCACCATTTTGAAATTAATCAGTCTTACCATAAGTTGAGAATTAGGCAGGTAACTTTACGCGAAAACGTCTTCTGAACACAAAGATCTTGGTGACGGCCTAACCAGGTAGCGAGCAACACTCTTATTTTTATTCAAGTCTGCCAGTTGCCGTGAAGATAACTTTTTTTTTGTGATTATTTATCTTCGTTATGTAGGTAAACATGAAATGTTTCCCGCATAGTGTTGAGCTCGGACCTTCGATGCTATCTAGTGGCATATTTTACACCTACGCCGTTTTTTAGTTAAATTGACGGCCTCCAACTGACTCGCCACTTGCGGCTCGCCCCTTATCTTAGGCTTATCCTACAGGCCTATTGTGCAGTTTTCTTTCGTGTTGTAGGCCGAGCCCTATTTAAAATTTCTAGTTATCACAAGTGTTTATTCTAGTACTTTAATATAAATCGAATACAATTAAAGCACCTTATTATTATATTTGAATTAATTGAAATGGTAAGCAAAACTGTGACTCATTGAAGTTGTAACCATTACTCAAAACCTAACCTAACTTCAATGATATTTTTGTAATAAATAGTCGTTCTATTGAGCCTCAGTTTATATTTGCTATTTAAGTATATAGTTTCTACAGAGTTCAACTAATCTTAGGGTATATGACTAGGTCTAAGACCCTGGACTATGCAAAGGCCTACACTAGGCCTACTGTCTTAGGTCAGAGTGACAAAAGGCGTTGTCTTTTTGACAGACCCAGTATTTCTAGGTTTATACCACCTTGCACACCCCCCATGTAGGCGTCCCTTAGTTGGTAGGGTCCCTTAGTTTTGTTTAAGGATAGTAGCCTAAGTACCATGTAGTTTGTATCTGCTGAGCACTATTCAGCTTCTAAACCACAAGACAGGCCTCATACAGTTTTTGTATCAACTATTTTTGCTGAGATAGGCTAATTGGTTCTACAGCATAGATTTATGTTCACTTGGTATAAGCAATTGCCTACGTAATGCCATTGAATTTGTAGTCTTAGACAAATTCAATGGTAATGCGTAGGCCAAGCAAGTAACTTTGATTGCAGAAAGCCGTCAAGTACCAGTAGTCATCTTTCATTTTTATGTTCTTCTGCACATACTCTATGATGACATTTTAATAAAAAGTCCTTGCATAGAGGTCTGCATTTTGGAAAAAAATCACATTAGTACATTAATGAATTGAATACTGGTAATAATATGTATTGCTCATTTAAAGACGCTTGAGGCACAGCATTTGTGTAGTACTTATCATGAACAATTAGGTTTCAATTAGAAAATACCAGTAAGGATGTTGTTGCCTGGCGTACTATGTCTACTAATTCATTGGGTTTTCATTTTCAGGCTGCAACGTTAAGGCCCTATCTTACAGCTGTAAGACATACGCTAACTGCTGCAATGTGTCTTGATAATTTCTCATCGCAGGTAGTCGAGAGACATAACAAACCAGAGGTTGAAGTCAGGTATGGTTTTTTGTCAAGATTGTATTTTTTAATTTACCTCCACATGAACCTCACTTAATTGTAGGCTTACCTAGAAGAATGTGTAGTGAATAGTACTAATTTTAAATTAAACTGAGTATAGCTATGATATATGCTGCATAGACCAGAGCCATACCTAGTAGGCCTATAAAACTTGGAATACTATTAGATAATTGATTTATATACTACCGGTATATCCTGATACTTACCGTACCCAGGTCCGTTATTGATGTTCCTACGAAACCCAATTTTGTTTTCGAATATAAATATATTTATCGGATGTTCTCCCTCCATGTTATTGTTATGGGTACGTGGAATTTAATTCATATTTATGTAAATACGGTAAAAGTGCAGTACAGCGTTGTACACCTAGAACACATTTTTTAAAATCTGATATTGATGTTTGTTTGACAATCTTTGGTTCCCTGTATTCACTGTACAAAGCCATTGCACACATATTTATTGTTTTATTAGTTTTTAACTCCCTTAAACATACCGTTTTCTTAGTTGAAGGTAAGGCGGTTGTTTAGCGTTAGCTTCACGTCATAATGGTGAATCAAATCATGTCCTTGAAGTTTCAAACAAGAAAATCTGGATGTTCAATGAGTTACGAACTGATAGAACACGACAAATACTTATGTGCGGTGACTTATTTAATAGCTGGGAACTAAGATCTACAAATAAACACCAATTTCAGAAAAAGTGAACTTATTTAGACATGTGACAATTCCACTATAGGCCTACTGCACTTTTACCATAATTACCAGAAGTCTCGCTCGTCAAATCGAAAGGACTGGCCTATAATTATCTTCCATGTAACATCTTCAAGGATGTTACCATGGTAGGCCTAGGTATAGTTTGATCACTGACACAGCCAGTGTCTAGATATGTTGATAAGACCAAGATAGGTCTATTGATGTACTTACGTGTATACTGCATGCATACCATTTGCACCTCTCTTCCTTTGGTGTCGTCATGTGAAACTACTCGTCAATCGACCAAAAAGGAATAGAGGTGTAAAAATGAATAATGGACATGAATAAAGATGAATAAGTACCGATTTGCTCGAAAGAGGGTTAAAGGAATAAACACTGAAGGAATAAATACCTTCCTTCCGTCCACTATCCACCGTCTACCTACTGCCTGATAATGATTGTTCTCATTTGTAACAGTTTTTATTAAGCATGAAATGTGATAGCATAGGTAGATTTATTACCCAACTAAATCTGTAATGTGGTATACCACCTGCATTGTCAAGTATTGTATAACGTTTTATAGTATCGAATACCATAATGTTTACTTTCACATTTGACAAAAATTGGATTTCTCGAGATTCTTCCAGAAAGTCGTCGACCCAGTATTGGAACAAATTGCCTACGCTTCAGGGGGCAACCTAGCATTACATTTGCATCAAATTTTCCTCGAAAAAGATATTTCGTGGCAAATTTGGCTTCATCTGTGTTTATTTCAGGTTCTTTGTCATCACTGTTTACATAATATTTTCCTAGTGTAGGTTGTGTTTGTTATCCCTATTTTTCAAACTATTATTTCCTGTAATTCCCGTCTTTTGCTTTCAGAACAAGTAAAGAGTTATTGTTAACACCTGTCATCATAAGCCGTAACGAGAAAGAAAAGGTTTTGATCGAGACGTCGATTAACTCTGTGCGTATTAGTATATCAGTGAAGCAAGCAGATGAAATCGAACGCATTCTTTGTCATAAATTTATGAGATTTATGATGATGCGTGCCGAGAACTTCATTGTATTAAGACGCAAGCCAGTCGAGGTGTGTATGCTGTAGGCGTGAACTGAACTCCAAAGTGTTGGGGGCCATCTTTTCTGATCATTTTCTCTATTAATTTAATTCTACCATTTTCAAGTTATAATATTTATGAAGTGTTTGTGTTTAACACATACCTGGACACAGATGTCACAGTTGGATATTTACTCTGTCTATGCTCTAACTGATTGAGCTGGATTGGATTCATATTATTTAAATATGTGTGGATTATATAGGTTTGCGAACATTAAATCAATAATTGATGAAATAATCAAATGGAACATTATGGATAGCCATAGATTTCAGACACAATACACGTTCAAAATATTTCGCTGTGTTTATTAATGATATGCAGGACTTTGAACTAGGCTTGAAGATACAACTTACAAGAGTAAAGATAAAATGTTGGAAAGGACCCGGGCAAACCACCTGAATGTTCCGAAAGTGGTATAGATATTTAACATCTTTAAACCACCTTATTAATGTATGGTACAGAGTGTTTGCAAGTTCATCTGGATGAAAGGAAGTTTGCATCCATTTTGAAAAAGTGTATTTGTTAGTGGGCTGTTCTGCTCTAACCTGGTTCTACATGGAAGAAATTCCAAACAGGGATTGTATATACCTGTGATTTATTGTTACTGCGTAGATGAGATCCATTATGTGGCAGTTATTCATTTTACCAATATGACCAACCCCACATCTATTAATTGTTTAGCCTATAATTAAGGAAAAAGTTTCCAAGCAATTTTTGTTTCAAATAATTAATTCTTGAATATCCTTTCTATGTTTTTATCTAGGGATACGACATCAGTTTTCTTATTACAAATTTCCACACCGAGCAAATGTACAAACATAAATTGGTGGATTTTGTCATTCATTTCATGGAAGAAATTGACAAGGAAATAAGCGAAATGAAGCTAGCGACAAACGCACGTGCAAGAATTTGTTCGGAAGAATTTCTTAAGAGAGTAAGCTATCATTCAGTCACCAATATTGTGTTGTTCACAATTCCTTTAATTTATTGTGCATTTCATTTATTTGTGGTTTTAATTTGTAATTATTTTTCTTTCAGTTCTAGTCAGTATCAGTGCTTTGACGAAAACGATTGGAAAAAAATTAGGTGGCCTTCCATGGTACCCAGAGATCCTTGTTCAACTAGCATATTCTCTCTGTATAGCTCAAAATGTTGAGTGTATTTGAAGTTTAAACTACATCTAACCTTAGATCAGTGTGGATTCTAACCAAGACATCGAAGATCGTAAACCCAGTATTGGCAGGTCCATCGAGTTGCACATCAATGGTGTTGAATCACGATCACGGCCATCATAACTTATTTCTCGCAAATACCTAGATATCAAAGTGTGACATGAAGAAAGATACTGTCTATTCAGCTCGCAGAGGGGTTGTGCGACGCAATAGATCTCGAGTTGTCATTACAGTGTGTCGTTAAAACCCAATTTAAAAAAGGGTTTGTGTGGCGGTACTAGTTGTTACAAATAGCTTTCCAAAGTTCTTCTTTAATTCAAACAACGGTTTAACAACTGTCGTTTCATAATGATACATACCCATAATGAACAGTTTTTTCAGGCTTTGATATCATCTACTGATTCTGCTTCAACAAGTTTCTCTTACTTTTCTATGTATTCTTTTTTTTTATAACGTGCCCTTATCGTTTGTAAGTTTTTTATACTTAGGTGAGTTTATTTACTCAATCCGCTGAGAATCAAACTAAAGAGGTTAAACTTTTTTGCTAGTAGGGTAACTTGTTATAAATCCCTAGTGATCATATAACTTTTTTATAACCATATATTTTATATTTATATATTATTATTGCATTTAAATCTTGATGATAGACATGCCGAAATATGACGGAGAACTACAACCCATCGGTACTAAGATAATTCATGAATATTATTTGGTTGAAGCCTATGCATATATACGTATGATGTGAATTCTGTGGCTCTTCAGAGACCCTGTTATTTATATAAATATATATTTAATCATTACATTATAAAAAATAGAAATGAAATTGTCAATAAAATGTTTTTTTTTATAAATACTTATTACTTGGGCTACCTTGACTGTAAAGTATCAATTTGCTGAATAATGAAAGCAGATGGAATGAAGAACACTGGTCATGGATTTCAAGCTGGAACTTATGTACCAAGTAGGCCTACCTACCACGACAGATAGTTGATGAAAATGTCTTTTGACAGTGAAAGAAAGAATCAATTATTCGTGTGCTACAAGCATTGACTTTGATTAACAAAGTTTCACATTTTTCAAGTGCATAATTAAATATACTAATATATTCAATATGTGTTGAAACTTCCATGTGTACTAGCATATTAGAGGGCGATAGTGTGAATATAATTATGAAATATCTATCCCCAACAAATATACTAATAGTTATTACTTGGCAATTTGCATGTATACTGAAGTAACAAATAAACCTTGTTATGTTCAATTTCATAGAATGCGATTTTATATCAAACGTAAATATATTCCAAGTACTCGACTGGCAAAGCCTTTGTTGGATGAGAATGTGCACTAGTGGTGTTGCTATTATTGTGGGAAATATTATCAAGTATCCAATTAAATGAGTATGAGTAATGAAGTAATCTTATCTATACAAGGAACCAATATCGTGTTTATTCTTCCTTCATAATTAGTTATTAATTATTGTCTATATTTGTTTGTAGCTATTTTTGTTCTGTGCCTTTTTTCAATTATCTAATCAAGACTATAAATGAGGAATTATATTTACATGTATGTGTACTCAACATGATTGTGCAAAGATTCAGTTCTTCTGCACAAATCTCCTACGTCACTGACAGCACTTCTTGAAATAACGAGAGAAATTTTATGAATGATTCATTGATTTCCAAATAATGTTAACAAAATGTTGGGCTGAAGGTGTTACTTTTCTAATTAGCCTTGGACTGCGTTTCACTAACAATAAAAATGTATTAATCAATTTAATTCATGTAATTTGAGCTAATTAAGATACAAAGATATCATTGGGTAACATGGATAATAAGTAGATCCGCTCATTATCGATTATTTAACAAATTTATTGTTCGTAAAACCTGACCTTAATTATTTATTTTCATTTTGTGAAAATGTTGAAAATGAATTAATGAATTAATAAATTGGAACATGTATTATACTGCGTGTTTATATGTACCCACTAATCCACTTTGTAGGTATATAAACTTGAAATCTTGAAATTTATTTATATACATATATATGTATGTATATATATATATATATATATATATATATCTATATATATATATATATATATATATATATAAATAGAAATGAAAATAGTCAATCTAAAAATTGAATTCGATGTGAAAAGAACTTGAATTTCAAATATTGATTGAGATGTATTGAAAATATTAATTTCCAATCAAATCTGAAAAGATGCGTGTTTCGAAGTCGGAAGTGTTCACCATGTGTTATGGGTAGCCTAGGCCTGGACGTAAGTGAACTCTGACAACCCAATACCCAATACTTCGAACCACTTTCATGTCCTAGGGAGGAAGACCATACTTCTTTTGAAAGTCTATTTTTATTTATTTTAGGGGTTCGTTGTTTTTATTCCAGTTATGCACGATTTACCAAGTAATACTAGTGCGATTTACTATAAGTTATTTCATATTTTAGTTATTTACGATTAAACTATAATCTATAGACTATATTTTGGATAATAGTATTTCTTTATATATTAACTATAACAATCAGGGTCTTATTACACCTACATTACTGAAAACCGCGAATTAATTTATAGAAAATGTACTACTCGTATTTCCCCTGGGCCCAAACGAGTATCTCATGCATACTGATTCGATCTTTTGCATGCACCTTCGAGCTGTCATTGGCATGCACATGCAGCTGTTTCTTTTCTAGACGGCGGTGAACTAGAGCAACTCATTTTACTTGCAGAGGCCTCCCACAATAATATGGTAATACTTTTCGTCGTTGCCCATCGATATAGCATTTCAAACGATACCGAAACTTGAACATTGGACACTAATCGAAATGATCAATTTTCAATCGATATCGGATCGAAAAATGCAGATTTGACGTCAATACGCTTGTGGATGGTTTTTTGACATTTGGGTTTGCACTTTCGCTTATCAATGGAACAAATTATTATTTTCTTCAATATCTGCTTACAATTTTGAAGATATATGTGAACACGTCAATACTGACACTGACAGCACGAGAAACCGTGCAGTATAATATTGGTTTTAAAGGATTGTTTTGTTGCTTTATAGTGTATCACATAATTATTTATATTTGGTGACAAGACCGCCTCGAGGTCTTGAAAGAACCAAGAGTGCCGTTTCTAAATGGTCTTATATACAAATCTTCATTCGGATCTCTGCCCATGTACATTGGGTTGCCTTGTTTGACACAGAATAACAATTAAATTTAAATTCAGATTTGATAAGAACATACAAATAAATAAAATTTTGAAGATCAAGCTAAATTGAGACTAAAATAATGATTCTAATTTTGACTGTATAAATGATTTCTTCGAATAATAATTGAATCGCGTAATACGCCTAATACTATATCCTTAATAATTGAAGTTATACCAAATTTTTTAAAACATTCTTCATCATTTGCCTTAATTTCGAAAAACCATTTTTGTAATTTGTACAATAAGATTTCGATGTTGATTAAAAAAAAGTTGCCACATCTGAAATCTCAGTGACCTCAAAGAAAAAGCAGGTCGAAATTTTGTGGTAGGAATTAAAACTGTTCGCACCTCCCAGTCATTATTACTTTGTTGTCCAGTCTTTCATGAATTGGTCAGTAATAGAATGAAGATTATCAACAATCTATAATTTGGTAGAAAGCAGAACAAATGATGTGGGTTTTTGTTTGGTATCAGTTGGTCTGTTATTGTTCACAGTATGCTGTAATAGACCAGTGTTGAAAATCAATATGCAATAATCAACTCTGCCACAATGTAGCCAAGTAGTCGGAAACCGCAGCATACGCGTTGTAAGATGAGCGAGATACACGCCTACACACCTTGTGTTCGATTCTCTGAGAGGTCCTCATTCATTCATTCACAAATCATAGCCTTGCAACCCGTAGATTTTCACTGAAAACTTCAGGCTCAATATTTGTCATTTTTCCCATGTAATCATTTATTTTCTAGAACACAAGTCATCCCAATGTCTTCAAACTTGGTAGAAATATGTATTTAAACAATATTAACATTCTGTCAAAATTTCATATCAAATGGAAAAATAGAAAATTGACAAAATTCTATCCAGTGCTATTATTATGAGAATTTTTCAAAGTATCCGAATTTCATACCACTATATTACAAGTGCTATTTCATACCATTTGGTATGTAACAGAAATATCTCCGTGTCCAAACTTTTGACATCCGATACACTTCAAATGCTATCACCAAAACTCGGGTATTTCGCTCAATCGAAAAGCAACCAGAAACTAGATAATTATATTTTGTTAGCTATCAAGTCGGCGTCACATCTCTCTCTCTCTCTCTCTCTCTCTCTCTCTCTCTCTCTCTCTCTCTCTCTCTCTCTCTCTTGCTCATAATTATCCTATATTATCCTAAATATCCTACTCTTCCTACTTTCTTACGCCTCTAAATTAACTTCAAATTGCTCAATCTACCTAGGGCCTACGTCATCCAGTCCTAGTTAAGTGACCCTACGACTAAAAGGAGCCACTGTGCCACCCTCTACTATATCCGTGGCGTACGTCACACTCTATGATGACGTCAATTGTCATGTTACGAACGCCATGCTGTAGGTGGCGTGGTGTGAATCCTCGCCTTTCCTTCGCTCCAACGCCCCACGCTCTCCAAGCGAGTGAAGATTTGTGGCCAATCAGCAATAATTCGTGCTAAGGATGCTCGAGATCGTTGTTGGGAGATGCTGCATCCCTCAGCAGAAAGCTGATGCCTCTCTTCCTCCTCCCACGGAACCCCTTTGCGCGGAACGTACAGAGAATAGACTCAGAACTCAATACTGAAGGGTGCTTCATAAAGTAGTCAACAAACTATAGTCTACGGAGTAAGTCGCAAAGCCAACAGATGATGATTACTTCGGGACCCCCATTCACAGCTAGGTTATATGGGGGTTCGAATGAGCGGGTCGATCCAGTGATGATAGGTACAAAGAAACGGGTACGAAAACCCATCCCTCGCCTTGCTTGAAAGCAGTGCCTTAACTCGCTGAATTGAACGGACTGCTTTTGAGTGTCCATTTGAGAATGTTTTGGTAGCACTTTTCATCTAGACCCGCAGGGGTACCGATATCTCTTTCGATTCACACGTCGCAACACTTGTTGCAAATGTCCGTAATAAGATGAATTTGTCGAGTCGAATGTTTCAATCGAGTGAATTGCAGTTTTATCTGTCAAGCTACGGGGAGCCAAGAAAGAAGTAGATGAAACCGTACACTCCGTCGAAAATAAATAAATTATTCAATTATTTATTTATTTATTCACATGAGATGTAAAAATTATATTCGTTGCAGGCTTATGCGAACTGGAAATTCTCTTTAGAATACCATTTATAAGTGACATTATACTATTCGAGGCAATATATTTTCTATCAAAATTTGTGTAATAAGCATACTAATTTTGAATAGTATGGCCGTATATATAATTGTGATACATAGGCCTACTGCTGGGATAACAGTACGTTATTCTAATAATATTCAAGTTAGTCTAGATATATTATCTGAATTTTCATTTAAATGCAATTGAAAATTGTTACCAACTTGTTTTCAAAATATTTGAATAATTTTGTTTATGAAAGTGAACAATTCTGCAACAGTTTTCTGAACAATGAAAATAATGAAAATAAGAAATTGGGAAGTATGAACAAAAATTATTTCACACTTTTCCTTGAAAACAATAGTTTAAAATAAAATATGCTTTGAATATCATAAAAAATTATCTTCCAGGCCTGTATGTGAAACCTCTAATTAACTAGAAAAAAACTAAAACCTAATAGTTCAACTACCAGATTCGTAAAACATTTTGAATATAAACATCCACCAGGTTTGCTTATTGTCACACGGGTTGGAAGTTAGATAACCCTGATGTAAACAGATAACGACTCGGCTTATTTCCAGTCATCTGCAGAAGTTGGGTCACTGTAATCGTTACCCTCAAGTACAGCAATTATACCTATTGTTTCTTGCTTCCTATATATTGTGCTCTAGATAGAAAATGTAGACCATTCTATAAGTGGGTGCTGATTGATCGCAATTCTTCTTGTCCTTTATTCACTTCGCGTTCTTCGTTCTCTTCTCCATCCATTCGTGCTCTTGGATGAAATTGATTTCCCCGACGGAGAATCACGTATGTCGTTGGTTGTCAACGAGGCGAAGGGAATGGTGTCTCTGCACTCTGCAGTAGTATCGGCAACCAATGCAAGGTTGAAGAATAGTGTACAGGGGTGGAGTTAGGGGGGTGGGGGGTGGGGGTGGAGAAACGCCGCCACCCCTTCATGAGATTCGGTCACGTCTTTGAGTTGACGGCAGTCGTCCGAGCGTCGTCAACTGGGAGACAGGACTAAAAGTAAGTATACATGCAGAGTCATTTACTTTTCAGATCATACTTTGTTAAAGTTTTAATTTTTCAATTTTAATATTTCTAGTATATAAGCTGGCTATAAAATAAAGTTTTTGAAGTTAAGTTTTAAATTTAATACAAAAACATTTTCCTTTTTTTTCCTTTAGTCGAATTTACATTTGAAAATAAGATATACTGAGTGATTAGAATTCAACAAATACTTTATTTGTTATTACTGGGGCCCTACCTATATATTAGAAATATTTGGGTTGATCGTGATAGTGGAGTGAAGATTTACATTTTTCATTCCATCAAACTGAAGAGAGGTTTGAATTCTTTGAAGTAGTTTTTGTTGTTCAATAATTAATTCGTTGTACTTGCGAAATGCAATAGACATCACGTGTGTAGGCCGATTGAGGAACATATTGTGCTGTGATGTGTAAGCTATTTGACAAAATAACTGTAACATAATAAGGCTGTTTCTCCCTCCACTTGGTACGTGTCATTGTAGACTAGACAATTGAAGATTTTACTTCCAGGTAATGGATGAGTATTAATTATAAAATTACAGTGATTCCAAACATTTGAACTTTCAAAGTGACTCTCGCGATTGACTTTTGAACCAAGGAACTTTAATTACTTCAAAATCATAGAGCCTTGTAATTAGTGACTTCAATATTGTTATGAAAACACATTGAAGTATTTTTTAGTTTGAAAGTTGAGATTACTGGAAAATGAAGTCGGATTGGTCTGGTTTTTAAACTAGAAAAAGCTTTAAAAAAGCTGTATTTGTATGAGCCATATAGATTTATTCATGCCTTCAGAAATACCAAAGAACAGAAAACGGCAAATAGCAAAGATTTTCACGGTTTCAAGTGTTGAAATGAAAGTAATTCGTTCCAATTAATCAAATTATAAGTGAATGTATATTGAGTGGGATTCATATTTCAAAGCAGAGTCATGAGAATAAAATATCTTGCCCATTTTGCCTAGTGAAAATGAAAAATGTTATGAAAATGAAATGAAACAAAATATGAATAAGAAATAATAACAACTAAAAGTGAATGTATATCGATTGTTTTAACATGAAACTTATATTGGCCGCAGCTCGTACGATCATGTGATTTCGTTTTCGTCTTGTATTTCTCGAGAGGCACTGAATCGCAGTTGTGGTATCCTTGCAATTATTTGCGTCGTTATTTGCAATTATATATATATATATATATATATATATATATATATATATATATATATATATATATATATATAATTTATTTATTCATCTATTTTCCTTTTCTTAGTATTAACATATTACAATACACATAAGATTAGATTACATGGAGCCAATAGGTAATAATCAAAATACAGAAAAATAATGATAATCAAAATAGTATAATAATGATGATAGTAAATATAATTTTAATAAAGATAATAATAGAAATAATAGTGATATTGATGATGGCAATCAATATCAAAAAGAATTATGAGTAGTCCTATATAATTAATATAAATATCGACAATTACAGATGAAAAGAAGGAGAATATATTACTGAGTGTAAGAAAGAAATCTTGCGTTTGCACTCAAGATTATAAGGACCAAGATTCAAATATAATTCTTTAAACTTTTTATATAATCCTCCCTCTCCATTACATCACCCTGTCATTCCTGTCGATGATTTCAGATTGGTATTGGGAATGTATAAATCAACGCGGATTTTAAACATATTTTGATTCACCACAAAAATACCTAGATCTCTTCCCAACACTAAAGTTGATTATAAATAAACATAATGATTAGATCGATCACTCTGGTAACGCGTTGACAAGAAGGACTGGATAATTCAATTTGTTTCATTATATGACCATGTACTTGATTATATTCACCCCCACTATCATAAATTGTTATAATATTACTGTAAAACTGTATTTCTATTCTTCAATTTTCTATTCTGTATTGTATTTCGTTTTATAGTAATTTTACATACTTCTTGTTTTAGTTCACGTTTTTCAAAACTTGTTTGGCCTTATAACCATACACACAAGCAGGTAATTGTAATTGTATGTATTGTGCAATCACTAATGAAGTAACTCGTTTCTTGAATTGAATCGAATTGAACTCTGTTCTTTGTTCAGGGTCCATCTTATCATTCCAAAGTGCTGCTTTCATCTCAACTGCACTCTATGCATGTTGAACAAGTTTGTTTTGTTTTCTCGTTGCCAGCTCTTCGTTAAAGCTAGTGTGTCCAAGCGAATAGTTTGTGAACCAATTCTAGTCAGCTGCGGATTCCTGGGAGACTGTCAAGTCCTGGGAGCAAGTCGAAATGTCCGTAGAGAACTGCAAGTCTGCCATTCCTTGTCAACTTGTTCAAATAGAGTCAAGATAGGTGCAGATATCAAATTATTTCTCTCAAACATCTGGGAACTTGGGTTTTCTCATCTTGAAATTAAATTCATTGTAATGGTTTAACTGTTATTTTATTGATATTTCAATTTTAAAACAAGCTACGAAAATATTATTTGCCTTTATCCCATTAACCGAATTTATTTGGGTCCTAGAGTGTGCCACACCAGAATATAGAGCGGAATTCCTCTGACGACTCGGTATTGGTAACGCTGAGTTTTCCTTTTTCTTCTTCTTCTTCTTCTTCTTCTTCTTCTTCTTCTTCTTCTTCTTCTTCTTCTTCTTCATCTTCATCTTCTTCTTCTTCTTCTTCTTCTTCCACTTCTTCTTCATCTTCATCTTCATCTTCTTAGGCCTAATATAGTAGACAATATTACTTCAAATATAAAATACAATATTGAGGGAAGCTAGATTTCTTCTATTATTTCAAACTTGACATTTAAAAATTTGCCAATCAACACATCATAGGAAATGAAAGATTGCAATCAACTTCTAAATTTGTTTGAAGACCACGGAAATCTATGATATTTGTTTCAACCAATTGACTATTGCAGATACGACTATTTACCAAGTCCTGTATCTAGGTACTTAATTTAATGATACACATACTTGTATTGATACTGTTTCTTCTATCGTCAACTCTCCATACAGAAGTTTCAAACCAGCCATCCGAATAATCCCAAACCACTTGTTCTCGCAACTGAGTTCAAACCGACAATAACACTCCACTCTTTTCATGGAAAGATGACTTTCTTCATACATGGTAATGCACCGACCGTATGAAAGTATGAATGCATCCTGTATACGAGTTCTAATTATGGAATTGTACGTCATTATCGTTTGTATATAAAGATTGCTTGTAGGACATGCTGCTGAAGGATGATGACTCTTCCATGTTGTACGCCGCGTTTATCGACCTAGACAGTGTTTTGTAGAGTATGATGAGTGTCGGAAACATCAAGTGTTCGGAAACACTCGATACTTTTCTCAAGCAAGAATCTCTCGCTCCAATTTTACCCATCAAGTATACGCTTATGAGTAACTGAACAATACTTAAACTTCTCATCATCTTCTTCAAACAGCTATCTTCATTTTTATATGGAAAATAGAAACGCTGACACAACTGGTAATATGAGACTTAGCGGTTGCCACTCGGCCTGCATGAGAAGATCCACGAAACCCACAAGATCGATGGTTTGTTGCTAAAGCATCTCAGTAATACAGACTCTCTCCGGAGCTAAGAAGCACGAGGGGGAACTGCTGGGTCTCTCAGTTGTGCACGGTGACGACAGTTCAAATTATCCGGTGAATCGGATTGTTTTAATCCTCAGCTATTACTTGATCGAAAACTGGACGATTTTTCAAATTTATGCGAGATTTGTTCTACAAAGAATATTCCAGCGTAGATTGAACAAATGCTCCGCCATAGAATTATCCGAAAACGTTTACTTGCCTTTCTGTATTTATGCACGAAAAAGTTATAAAATATACATTTTCAACTCTACTTTGAATGCTTAGTGCAATATATAATCAAGCCATGTCAATTGTACCGCAGTAACAGTGTATTTTGGTCTTTAATATGCGATGTTGCACAGCCCTGGAACGATGTGGGATTTTTGTTTGGAAAAATTAAATTTCACCAATATAATTCTAATTTTCCTCAAATGTGAACACGAAAATGATACAGATTATTAAAAATTTGTAGGCCTATGCAATTCGGACCAGCCTTGTTGAAGAAAATAATGAAATAAATCTTTTTTATTCATCGAATAGATGGAAATAATAGCAGACAAATGTCCCAGTGATAGATTCACGGCTCCCTAGAATCGTTGGTATTGAATGAAGTATATTTTATCGAAGTTAAGGTGTGCAGAGTTTTCGATTATACTCCATTTCTATATCTCGCTCATCTTACAACGCATATTCTGCGTTTGCCTCGTTCATATCGTTGTTCTAGCTCCAGGCTGATTGAGTTTGCCTGATTTAGCTGGCGTGTACCTGCAGTATTCCTCCGAGGGCACAACGGGGACCGGGACCCACGGTGACGCTCGGGATGGCGATGGCACGTGCGGCTGGGCAACGGCGTCCCGATGGAACTTCCGGCGGAAGTGGCGGGCAGCTGTTGCTGACCCTTCTGTTCGCGCTTCAAGGCCTCACATTAGTGGCGTCAGAGATGTGCGTACAGATAACTTCATAAGGGAACTATTCGTGATGAGTTATTGTAAATCTAAAAGGAAATATGTAAATATGTAGGAGATGAATCCAAGATTCACCCAAATATATATATTTGGTTATTCTTTGTTTTTTTGAGCATCAACCCTGGCGAACTTCAAAATTTCACAATATTCTCTGTGACATTTCCGTATGCCACGAGCGTTTTCAATTATTTTGCCGGTACACGGGAAAAAACGGGACAAATTAATGTATTTTGAATTATTTTGAGATCAGTTTAATATCAATTTATTCCAACGTGGTTCTGTATTTGTCAATTCAAAATATAGTCAATTGTCAGAAGTAGGTTTTCTTATTCTTGGATTTGAGCGCACGGGAGTTGACCAAGCGAAATATCATTTTTTGACGATAAATTTGATCAGTATGATATCAAACATTCTAATACGTCAGACACAGATATTTTTAATACCTTCAAGATGGTGTACGCAAAAACCATTCAACTCAAATCGCGAAATGTTCACAGACGTATAGCTGCAAAATCACATTTCTCAGCTGTACAACTGTGAAGATCATGTGCTATTTGAGGTGAATAGTTTGTACGTCTACCGCCTTGAAGATATTAAAAATAAATGTGCTTATTTTGCATTTCAATTTTGATATCTCATGTTGTTCAAAAGTTATCTCCAAAAACGGATATCCCTGATTCGACTCCCGTGCGCTCATCACAGTGTATAAAATCAATGTTCCAGCTAATATTGTGTCCTATTTGTAGCACAACGAGTCTCAACTTCAATGATATTTTACCTGAAGATACCAAATCGTACGACAAAATGCGTCCACCCAAGGAAGGTGGCAGCCCCACAGTTGTGTATTTCCACGTCACTGTCATGGGACTGGATTCCATTGATGAAAATGCAATGGTGAGAAACTCGCCGTCTTGTCAGTTGAATTCCTCGATACGCCGTGGATAGAACTACGTTTAGTCCGCGTCTAATGTACTACTGCTAGTCGGAACATCGAAAACTTGATACAAAATTACTCTCCCCCAATTCAAAAAAGGTAGGATCATTCGGGCGGGACACCGCAACGTTGATCTTACCACCCCAAAGGAAAGTATTGTTATTATTATATAGTGACATGAATTATTTAACAAACTTTTTTTTTTTTTTCAATAACATCGAAACTTGATACAAAATCATTGTTCCCCTATTAAGGCTAAGGATGAGAGTAGGATCGTTTGGATGGGGCACCACAAGGGCGATCTTACCACCCCATTTTATTATTATTTTAAATTAAAGCAATGAACTTTGACACCAGGTCTACGGCGTGTGAGACCACTAATCTCCGCCGCGGATAAAAGTCTTCAGTTGTCGAAAGTCCGGAACACATTATAAACTGTTTTTGCGATATATCCGGACACTACCAACATTGGTATTAGGAATAATCCAACCACACGAATGTTGATATCTTTCACTTTGAACTAAGTCTCTTAGGCAATGTTCACTTCTTCCAATGACAGCAGGTCCGAAAAATATAGAATTCAATCATTGTGAATTGGGAAAAAGGAATCTTTGTGCAGTTCTTAGTGATTTCATATCTTTTTTCAACGTTTCTTCCTTGTCTTCTTGCCTTCCTAATCTCACTTTCATGTTTTTGTATATAGTTATTAGAATGTTTCTTACAATTTACATTCTAATATTATTGTATTGTTGGATTTCATTGATGTTTATTCAGCCGCTAGCAAGCAGGTACTTTGCATGAATATCTATAAACCGCTGCCGTTCAGTCTTACCAATGACTGTAATACGTGTTAGCGAAATGTGTCTTGATCACTGGATGCTAACCGAGACTCGAATAAATCACATTGATTCGACGGATATATTAATAATTTGTTTCTAATATCGAATAACATCCCTGTCGGAATGGATCCAAGGATAATAAAGGTATATCTATGAAGTGGAATTTTTCAATGGTTGAATAATATTTTGATGAATATTACAATCAATTTGTATTGCATTTTCAGACATACGCTGCTGACATTTTCTTTGCACAAACATGGAAGGATAATCGCCTCAGACTCCCTGAAAACATGACTTCAGAATACAGGTTTGCAATAATTGTGTAATAGATATTATATAGGCCTATAGGCCTATATAGGCCTATATAGGCCTATATACATATATATAAATGCGATGAGAGCAAAAAGTATAAAATTGTCAAAAAGCATTCATTTTTCTTTCAAACTGGCGCAGTGTCAAAAGATATAGACTAGTATCATCAGCATACTTCACTTGGATTCAGGGAAAATTGTAAATGTTTATAAGAAGTATATTTTCATTTCAAATTAAAAATAAATTTTCTCTCAAGTGACCCAACAGAGCATCAGTCCTATGATTACAACTTACCCGTAAAGTCAATCGTACCCCCATGTACCCCCATATACATAACCTATCAAGGCGAGTGTGGGATTTCTTTGGTAATGGAAAGACAGTGGGAAGGAAGCGTGCGTGGCCTGTATCGTAGATACTATCCGGATACTATCACGGATTCTTGCAAACCTTCGTTCATCAAATATAGAAATCTATCTGTTCCATGTCAATCATCTCAAGTTTAATTCTTTATGTTATTGATCACTTATATTTACCACTAGAAAACCAAGATATACATCACTATGCTACCAGGAAAAAGTGTCACGAGAACAATATCACAATGTATATTGATCATTCTGTTGGAATAGAAATTATGATAATTATTATCCTGGCATTTACCTAGGGCTTTTATATCGGACTACATAAAACAACAAAGCTCCACAATGCTTAAACACGGCTATGTAGAATTATTATGTTATAGGTGGCATTTGTTTCACAAAAATGATAGATTTGTAAGTTCAACTATGTCATAGCCACTCTTATCTACATCTAGTTCACAAGGGAATCCGCTAAATCGCGGCAGGCAAATAGGACCCTCTGACTTGTCCGCAAGAAACCACAAATGCCTGTCATGTTATTAGTATGGGAGTCGGTACACCGGTTGGTATCACCGTATCTAGGCTACAGAGGAAAACCATAAAGATCGTCTTGTAGTGACGGACGGTGGCGAGGATCGAACCGAGGCTCTTTGACCCACTGCTTTTTGTCTCCAGATTGCTGGAAGTCGAGTGGCTGAAGCACATGTGGAGACCCGACTCTTTCTTCAAGAACGCGAAGGCTGTGACATTCCAGACTATGACTATTCCTAATCACTACATGTGGCTTTATAAGGACAAGACCATACTCTACATGGTCAAGTAAGAATTATTCTTGTGATCTTCACGTTAGTGCGTCCTTTGATAGAGTATGCAAGTTCGGTATGGGATCCATATAGGGTAGATGAGATAAGGGATGTAGGAAGGGTGCAGAGGATAGCAGTCAGAAGGGTTACAGGGAGGGTTAGGAGGTGGAGGTGGGTAGTGAATGAAAGGGGAGGAAGGATAAGAATATTGGAGAGTCCATCTGAGAATTGGAGAAACGGAGAAAAGTGGATCGGTTGTGTAATTTTTTCAGGGTGATGGAAGGAGAAGGGGGCTGGGGAGAATTGAATAGGTTGATTGAAAGGAACGAGCTAGGGTATGGGGGCAGGAGAAGATATGATAGAGCGGTAGTTGTAAAGGGTGCTAGATTAGATGTGGGTAAATTTTCTTCCGTAATTGGGCAGGTAGGGACTGGAATGAACTTGGTAGAAGTGTTTTTGAGAGGGATGAAATAAGGGTAAAACAATTCCGGCAGAAGGTTAGGGAGGCGGGCAAACCGTCGTGATCAAGGGTAGGGAACTTGCCACCGTGCATTTTTGCGCAACTGTAAGAGTTAATAATAATAATAATAATCTGTGACTGTGGGCCTATCACTGTTTTCAGTGTTCAAGTATTCACTTGTAGTATTTGAATAAGGCCGGGATTTTCTTCACTTAGGACATCAATAGTTTTAGTGAAACTAGCTCCTATCAAATACTGCATCGTTAACAAGAAGTGTTGAGGATACATTTCGAATTGTTTTGTCTCGATTTGAGAATACAGTACCATGAAACAACAGAGTAAATCTATGAAGTCATATCTTTCCAATTTCGTAACGATTTCTATTATAATTTGGTTCACTATCCAATTAAAATTCTAGTTATGAGATTTTTCTAGTTTCAGTTCGATTTTTTTCAAAGGTCTATCGAAAATCTTTTGTGATCGATGTATATGTACTCATATAAATTCTAAAGATTACTGACGAATATTTTTTGAAACTATAGCAATATAGTATTTATTTTCATTTACATAGATGACCTATTGATGACATCGATTTATATCGGTATGAATAAACACAATTTCCACGAGTGCCACAGTATACAAATCATTGATTATAGGCCCATATTTTCATAATTTTATCATAAAAAGCATGTGTAACCAATTCTAGTACACATTTGAAAAAATTTGTTGTTCTTATTTTCAGATTAACCTTAACTCTGTCTTGTGCCATGAACTTCATGATCTATCCACACGACACCCAAGAGTGTAAACTGCAAATGGAAAGTTGTGAGTAGATTTTTACTCTCAAAAATAATTATAAAGATAACAGTCTACACAATTTCAATATGTATTAGTAGAAATAGTGAAAGCGTGATTAAATCAGTCACGTGATGAATTCAGCTAGGTATGGCTCTATTGTATCTCCTGCTAATTGCAGAAGTTCAACAGTAATCCCGTCAGGTCCAGAAGCCTTTTTCTCTTCTTTTTGCAAAGCTCTACTAATATCTCCACGTTCTATTCTTAACCGCTTCCATCCATTTTCATCTTCATATACTCGATCTGTTATCAATACGCTCCTCCCCTTTTGCTTGAAAAACTTTACTGTAGAAATCATTCACCTTACCCTCCTCGGTTTCAACTGTTCCATTATCAGTAAGGGGTGTTATTATTGTTCTTGTACTCTCCTTCAGTCTACTGATATGTGCATAGAGCTTCTTCCGACTAACTTCTTTATCTTTTTTGTAGAACATGTTATTTAAATAATTTGTATAAGCTGCCTTCTTAGCCATTTTTAACAAAATCTGAAGTCTATTTCTTTCTTCTTTCTTACTTTCCTTTCTGTTATTCAGCTTTCCGGCCTTCCTTTTCAGTCTTTTAACTTCCTTGTCATGATACAGTGGGTCGCTGTTAGCACCGATTACCTCAACAGGGATAAAACTCTCCCTTGCCGCTTCTAAAATACTCTTAAGACCTCTCCATAGAATCTCAAAACATTCTTTTCCAAATTGAACCATTCCGACATAAAACATCTCATGAGGTCTTTGAGTCCATCAATGTCAGTATTTCGATAGCCCCAAATCATCCTTGTTTTAACGAAACCATCCTATATAGATTGAAAGAATTAAACGGTGTGAGAACTAAGGTTCGGGTGCAGGAATGATTTACTGATTGGATGTTGAACCCAGGGCCTCTTGAAAGAACCAGGTGACTCGGGTAAAAGTCAGTTTACGCAGTTGACAAACATCGTCTCGGCCAAATCTTGGCCATTATCACTGAAGTTTCCCGACCTTTTCCGAAACGATTGCGGGCCGAAAGACGTCACCTTATTTCCATGGCCTTCTGGACTGTGATTGGGCGGAAGAGAATTGTTTGAGATGGGTTTACCATTGGCTACCGTCATTCAGGAGACCAGGGTTCGATTCCCGCCATGGTCGAACATCCTAACAGAGATTTTGCCTAATTTCCCTCTGTTTTCCATGTTCATACCGAGATGGTTCGGACCACGACCGACTCCTTCCCACTATCCTCGAACACATCATAAAACAACCTTTCATGTCATCATTTCATTCATCATTCACCGCTTCTGATAGAGCTTGATCATCATTACTGTACACCGTTAAAACCCAAGACAAATTGAACATAGAGGAATTTTGATCTTCAATTTAGTCGGACGGTAAGAAAAAGATTGGATGCTTCATGTGATCCGGCAGGCGAGGGGAATTCCGAACCCAGTTCGATCCTCGCCGCCGACCATCTTTACAGGGGGTTTTCATGGTTTCCCTCTGTAGCCTGGGCTAATGTTGGGATGGTTTCTACAATAAGTCGGCCATGACCGCTTCCTTACCACTATCCTTCCCATTACCCAAGAACCTTCATCTCATCATCCCATCATCTCATTAATCATCCGTCCGACGCCATTAGATCTCAGTTATCATAACAGTGCGTCGTTAAACCCAATATATATATAAAAAAAAGAGTAATTAAGGAGAGACTTTGTGAAAACATGCGTAACGCACTGAGCAGAGAATCATACTTTTAAACGAACCAACAAATTGTACAAACAGGACTGCTTAAAATCAACTGTACTGGCAACAGTACATTTAATTAAAAAAATTGTTGCCGTGTAGTTGTGAATAGAAAATAGGTATGGTACTAAAATAGTGGAGAGAATGTTCCATTTGACCAAGGGAATGCAAAAATTGCATCTACAATTAGAAGTGTATGCTGTTAACTAATAAATATTGTTAAATATAACTAATAACCATTGTAAAACCTTATGCAACTTTTGGGATTTAAAAACGAATAGGTAGACATTAATTATCATAATATTCAATCTTGTTGATGCAAGGCTTAGATGAAATGAGCAATTGAATGGTTGTGGTATGTGTTGAGTGACGTGCATTGTTCCACAGTGTCCCACACCACGGACGACATGGTGTTCCAGTGGGAGCCCGCCGTGCCCCTGGTGGTGGACGAGAACATCGAACTGCCCCAGCTGCAGCTCGTCAAGAACTCCACGGCAGACTGCACTCAGGTCTATTCAACAGGTGAGAGGTAACCATAGAGCTGAACACTAGTAGAGAGCGCAACCAACCAGGCTGCGGACGTGAGTCACGTGATGCGGTGATACCGGCATGATGGGACATATTGCTTTACACGTTATCCTAATGGCGGAGCTCCGAGTCGGACCAAATAATTGAATGTGCAAGGGAATTTATTCATTGATTTATGACTGATGTGGTAATGTACTGAAATATACCTCGTGATAATCAGCGTATATTTCTGCGGCCTTTCATGTGACTTACACCCACGCTTCTATATTCAGTGTCCTCTGAGAATCAAAATAAAACGGTGTTAGGCGTGCTTGTCTCATGCGACACGTGGTATTTCCCCCCCGGTCAGACAAGCTATGTTGGCCTCACTCCCTATCAATGCTTCCCGTTCTACGTTTTGCGTCTAGCCTGGTCTAGATATTATTTTGTCTTTGGAGGTAACTCACAAAAGAATTGGGATATATTGATGAAGTGAATTGAAGACATTGCCGATGCTTCTTTTGTGTTTGGAAGCTCTATTTGAATATAGTGAGGGATCATAACTTGGTTATAAGCGATATTAAATTGGGTTTTTCCAATAAATACATATTTTTATATTGCATGGCACCTCCACCTAAAGTCAAGATACCCGGCACTTCCACCAACAAAATATTTCGATAACTTGATATAATTGGTCTGTGGTTCCAGGTAATTTCACGTGCCTAGAGGTGGTGTTTGTTCTCAAGCGACGCCTCGGCTACTACTTGTTCCACACGTACATACCAACATGCCTCATTGTCATCATGTCGGTGAGTACAGGATATCTACCTTTACCGACTCTCACGACCTAGCCACAACTATTCCGAAATCAAATTTCAAATTCAAATAAAACCTACGCAGTCGCATACTAAACCAATCATTCTTGCATGGACTGACTGTGATTGCGTATGTATAATGTCTTATATATTTTTTAGATTGGGTTTAACGACGCACTGTTATGATAGCGCAGATCTATTGGCGTCGGATGGATGATTAATGAGATGATGGGATGATGAGATGAAGGTTCTTGGGTAATGGGAAGGATAGTGTGAAGGAAGCGGTCGTGGTCTATATTGTGGGAACCATTCCGGTTTTAGCCTAGACTACAGAGGGAATCCACGAAAAAAAACCTGTAAAGATGAACAGCAGCGAGGATAGAACCGAGTCGATATTTTCCCCTCGCCTCCCGGATCACACGAAGCGAGCTGTCTTCTAGTGTTAGTGCTTATAATATCAGTACATTTGCTATAGAATGCATTTTATTCTAGCTTGATCGACCACTTGATCTGACCGCAGCCCTGATGTTGAACAGATTCGAACCCGTGCAATTGCATGAGACGAACGCTCTGATCACATTTCTGTCCGACAGTGGGTTTCGTTCTGGATCAAACCGGAGGCGGCGCCGGCTCGGGTCACGTTGGGCGTCACTTCCCTGCTGACCCTGTCCACACAACATGCCAAGTCCCAAGCAGCACTGCCTCCTGTCTCGTACCTCAAGGCCGTTGATGCATTCATGTCCGTGTGCACAGTGTAAGTACCAAGCAGCACTGCCTCCTGTCTCGTACCTCAAGGCCGTTGATGCATTCATGTCCGTGTGCACAGTGTAAGTACCAAGCAGCACTGCCTCCTGTCTCGTACCTCAAGGCCGTTGATGCATTCATGTCCGTGTGCACAGTGTAAGTACCAAGCAGCACTGCCTCCTGTCTCGTACCTCAAGGCCGTTGATGCTAATTTGTCAAAATATGAAGTTGTCAAAATATAATTTCTCCGATTTTGAATATTTCTATGCATTATTTTCTGTTTGTTTCTAGTTTTGTCTTCATGGCACTGATGGAATATTGCCTAGTGAATATCGTACTGGGGGATAATGAAGCACCAAAAAGTGCGTCTGAATTAAAAGCTGACAAGCTCTTTGAATTGGCAGCTAGGGTAAGTTATGGCTTGGCACAGATTATCAATAACGTTACATACTTGTGATCGAAGCGAATCGAATAGTCTGGAGATGTAGTGATCCATAGTGAATCGACCATATAAAGGAAACATTACTTATTTTGTATAAAGTTTCAATATAAATGAACACATAAAATTAAATAAAATGAATTGTCCTTATCTTTAGAATTTATGACAATAATGGAAATGTTGTAGTCCAAGGGAGTGCATGCACAGTGCTCATAAAAATTGAGTAATTCATCTTCACCAATTTTTTCTATGTTCACGAACCATGTGTAATTGAATAACAAGTATATCAACTACAAGATTATTTCATGCTCTCTAATTGATATGACATTATATTTTCGTGAATTCAATCAATTTCAAGATAATACGTCAATGATTTTCACATTTTTGGTATTTATTCAACTTTTATGCCAACCAAGTCTAGAGGTAATCTGTTGTTCTTAGTTGAAAATGATATAGAATAGACCAACTTAACATCCAATGACCACTTCGGTCGTTCTTTAGTCAAGTTCTTGAAAACTAGGTAGGAAATAATTACTCGAAAATAATTGAACTACATTTCAATTTTCCGAAGTCAACAAACGATGACGTTTAATCGATCGAACTAGATATAAACTAGTGAAAATGCCTCTGAAAACATTTATCATTAATAAATTCAATATACATCCCTGTCAGACTGAGGTATACTTTACAAATTTTTTCCGGAAAAACCGTTTGACCGATTTTTCTGAAAAACAATCCCAACCTATTCTGGTGTGATACCAATTTGAAAACAAAGTTTCGAGTTGATTGATACTTTTTCCTGACCTGTATGCCGGGTACAAAATCACGGTCACCTCACCACAATCATGACAAACTGAAAGTAGAGTTGCATCTCCTTGTATCACTGGGACCCCACCAACAGCTAGGTAACACGGGGGTAGATCCTGCCGTCATAGTGACCGCTGGTGTTTCAGGAGAACTCCTCCCCCCCCTCATCACTGTATCACTGGGACCCCACCAACAGCTAGGTAACACGGGGGTAGATCCTGCCGTAATAGTGACCGCTGGTGTTTCAGGAGAACTCCCCCCCCCCTCATCACTGTATCACTGGGACCCCACCAGCAGCTAGGTAACACGGGGGTAGATCCTGCCGTCATAGTGACCGCTGGTGTTTCAGGAGAACTCCCGGCTGTCGAGTGGCCAGGCCCCTCTGCCACCTCGCCTGAGTCCAGCCCAAATGAAGCGGATGAGAGCGCTGAACATCGATCGCTTCTCACGAGTCTTCTTCCCTCTTCTCTTCGCCGTTCTCAATGCCAGCTACTGGATTGTTTTTGCCGAATATATCTAGAGCCCGATTGCGAGTCTTAATCTTTCACTACAAACGTCCTTTTATTAGTAGTCATTTAGCAGCCATATCAAAAAGTTTGCATCATTTCTACATAGCTCTGTATCGACACATTGGTGGAAGAAACATGATACATCGGTCGAATTTGATAATGTCTTATGGGGAAATGTTGAGGAATTATTCGCATGAGAATTATATATACAATCAGTGGGAGGGAGGGGAAAATCTATGGTCCAGCAGGAAAAATTGAAACCATGATTTTTAATTCGTATTTTTTGATTTGGAAGTCTGTAAAGTCTAGCATCAATATTCATAATTGATATACTATTATCTAAACCGATACGGTAGGTGAATTGATGTTAATTTCACCTTGGGGCATGGTTAGTCGAAGTTTGATCATCATTGTTTTATAATAATATAACTTACTTGACTGTAAATGAAAATAATGACTCATCAGTTCTATAATTTGTGTGAAGACTCTTGATATATATTGAGAAAAAAATCCCTATGCAGGGATCCAATTATTATTTTTGGGTGATTTTTCTAACATATCGTAAGGGGAGGGGGGGGGGGGGGTTGGCATCCCCCATCATTTTCCCAATTCAACCACTGTTTGGCTTGATGACCAATCCATGATTATATCAAATGGAGTTAGAAGCCAATGTATTTCGAGTTATCCACATTTAATTGCGTCTAAGATAACATGCTGAATTCATGAAATACAATTGTTTCCGATTAGATTCTTACCGATACCTGAGGTTAGAGCATTCACACGGACTATTTGGAGAGCTTGACACAAGAAATATCATCGATGTGAGTGATTCTACATATCATCAAATCACCAAGAGTAGTGTTCATATTATCAGGCCAAGTGGAATACACACCACACAGATACACCCACACACCCACGCACACATATTTATATATATATATATATATATATATATATATATATATATATATATATATATATATATATATATATATATATATATATATATATAATGGATTGATGTTTTGAATGTAATTGAGCTTTCTAGCGCAGCTCATTCTCTGAATTTAGGTTGCACTTCGAAAGAATAATATGAAAGCAGTTCTTAGTTGAAAGAAAATTGCTTTCGGTTTTATTATCATATTGTTGTCAGAGTATAATTGTAGCAATTCAATTCGAATGCTCTACTATTGTAAACCTGATCGGTATTGCTGAAGGGTTACATCTATTTTTGAAGGTTATAATTAAGTAACTAATTATGAGACGACACAAGAATCCTTAAATAACCATGGCACACATAATCCATCCCAAACGTCTCGACTCGATCATAACTCTCTTGCAGGCCAATTGAAACTACATCCGGTTACCAGACCGTATGTATAGCGTTTTATTTCATTCTACTCCTGGCATTTAGAAAGAGAAACTCGTAATTTTAGTGATGTTGTTTCTTGAGTTATGAATAACTGAAAATACAACTCAGCTAACTTAGAGATAATGAATTGTAATAAATAAAGATAAAGATTCACGCACAATGTAGTACTTGAAATTAGAAAGGTTTCGATGAGCTCTTGAATAAAGCTGCTAATTCTTCGAGGAGTTGCACTACACACTGTACTATTCTAATTCTATACATAGGGGAAACAATGTATCACTTCATTTTGTGGCATTAGACTCAGTGCTAGTCAAGAGTTTTCCTGTCTTTTCCTGTCTTTTCCTTGGCACGGACAAAATGGGCACAACACACTGTTGAATTAACATACACTAATGGTATCATTTTCTTCTACATATTTTGTACATTGGCTATACTTTATTGTCCGGATAAATTGTTAACAAGTACATTACTTATCGCACGGCATACATCTATTATGTGGTGACTTTTTCGATGCACTTATAAGAGACAAAGGAGCTGGTGATGGGGAAGTAGGGTAGACTAATGTTGGCGCAGGGTAGACAGGAAGGGGGAATGGGAACCGGAAGGGAGTGAATGTGGGAATGGGGTTCAATGGGCTCCAGAATGGGAATGGCGATGAGGAGGACGTGTGTTGACAATGATGCGGGGAACGGTTATGGCACCTGACAGCATTGTGTAATGAGTATCTCTTGGCGTCTCCATCCAATGTCTGCCGAGAGCATCTCGGGGGAGATTCTTCTGGTAGCGTGAGTTTCTTCCACATGCCCATGAATGGTGGTGGTAGCGAAAAACCAGAACAAACGTCTCGAATATCTGGAAACAATAGTTCTTACACTTGTATATTTGTTTATCATTGTAACATTGATGAAGAAATGATTTCGTTTTATTGGGGTTGACGACGCATCAAAATAATAATAAAGTTCTATATTGGTGTCACTGAATGATGAATAGAGATGAAATGGCAATGTATTATGTTTTTGGGTGAGTGGATTGAACCAACCGACAATTCACTTTACCGACAGAGAGAAATCATGAACGAAAATCGTAGAACTTCGGTCAGGATTATTGACCTTGGCGAGAATCGAAGCCCGGTCTCTTGAATGACGTTGCAGGGTGCTAGCGACTAATTGAACCACCTCATGAATTAGAACAACCAACAGAGACCCAAGTTACCCCGAAACAAATTATAGTATGTTCCAAAATGTAATAACTTAATAAAGTGTATGATACATCTATGTATAAGCATATTGTTATTCTTTCTTTATCGCATTATTAATTAATCAATATATATTTAATTACAGTATTTGTGATCCAATGACACTAGTGTTGTGTTAAGGAACTCTCGCTTGCTTGTACGTCTGTATGCAGATGAGTAAGAGTGAGATGAATAGTTGGAATTGATTCAGATTATTTTAATGTCTAGAATACTCAAGGTACTGGTAGCTATTGTCTCTCTATCTTGTTATTGTTTCAAACATACATCATATTTCTTTTTCTAAATACTATATATGTATAATTATATAAGTGTTATGATTCATTCTTTTGGCGTGAAAAAAGTAGCTTATTTTGAAAATAATTTACTCTTGTGCTACAACTATTGTGAACAACGAACCGTGCGTACAACTTAGTTATATTTAAAATATTTCATTTAAAAAAATGGTGTAAAATGTACCTTCTCAAAAGTTGAATACAATCAACGTTCGAGATTGATCATCTGTAAAACTTGACTCTTGTATTCTATTGTTGTATTCCGTATAACTATCTAATAAATAATACAAAATCAATATTGTTCATCAAATTATAGTATCAGGATTTGAATTGATAAGGCATGTAAAAAAGCATCAGATATGTGGAAACATTCAAGCAGATTATTAATAATTCTATAGCTCAGGAATAAGACTATAATCAACTAAATCTAACTTATATTACTCATATGTTGATTATGTCCCACCGTGATATGTGAAAGAAATCATCCACAGTAATTAATTTGATCTAGTTCATTATTTTATCAACTTGCCTGTACAAGTGTTGGATATTACTTACGTTATGTTTGGAACTGATAATAATTCATAATATTAAAATATTTCAGAATGATAAAGATTACTTCCAGAGATCGAGAGGTGTCAAGTTGCTTCGACTGTTCAGAAGGAAACTCAATTATTTGAAAAACTATTTCTTTAAAATTGTATCATCGAAAATATAAGACAAAATATCCACCCGTTAATGGCTATCAAGAAAATGGGTTAAAATTTGACTTTTATAATAGGCCTACTGATAATTCTGATGCATTCCAAAAGAAGGCACGCGTTTCATTTATGACATCGTGGAGGTAGGTTTTTCTGCATGATAACAATATATAAATTCATATAAAATTTATAACTGTACATTAAAAGATGAAAAGACAAATTTATGTTTGAATTTTGGTCCATATCTCATGCAAATGTTAATTCCTCTCATGCTGGATTGTTTCCATTTGTTTATTATTATTTTGATTCTGTATGTGCTGTAGATAATGGAACTTGATTCGAATGAATTGAAACTTGAGCTGACAACAACACTGAGTGGCTGAAAGACGACTGATTTGTCCAGTTACCTGATAGATGAGTGGCGTTCGAAGGAAAGGTGTTCAGGCTGCTCAAGCTTAGTCCTGTCGACAAGCCGGTGGTCGATGCATCATAATAAAACATGCCAGGGGAATTCTGCAAGCTCTCCATTTTCAATCGAAATGGTACCTTGTTTTCCATTTTTACGATTTCGGGGAAAGAAACGAACCTAAAGACGAAAAACAGAAAATTAGAATTGATTTTTCATACCGGTAACGTACTGCTACACGATACGGTGACATAGAAGATGGTTTGTGAGGGCCTACATTCCTTATAGTAGATTTGCTTTTAAATAATTATGAAGAATTTTAAGAAATTGACATTTTCACAGCTTCGTATTACCGTAATGTTATATTGCTAGAAAGATCCTTTTTGTAGCAACTCATGAGAGTAAACTTCAATATTACTGGAAGAAAGCTGGGTTATCCTGATTTTTGAACAGACAAAGTGTGTTTAAATAAACGAACCATGTTTTTTTGAAAAAATATAATTTTCTAAAATCTTATTGAAATTTTGAAGAGCAAAAAACATGAAATTTTAGATTTCAATATTAATAGATAGGAAAATTTTCCATATGATAATTGGTTATATCTTACAATGTTGAAAGGCAATTCAAAAAATATTTTCAGTTCAGTATTGCAACTGGAGCATATTAAACAGAGAGCGTAATTTGTTTTTTTTACAGGCACTATCAATGCTTTAGCTCAATGCTTCAGGCCTGCATCCAAATATCTCGCTTAGCTTTCAACGCGTGTGCTTCGTTTCTCTAGTCATGTAATATACGACGAATAGGGGGATTTTTCCTGTTCCTTTTTTTGATTTTAGGTTTCTGTGTGAAAAGATATAAATACAGGGCTTGAAATCTCATTATTTCTAAACAAGCCAATTTTGTTTGCTCGAATCCACTATAGGGAAGACGGCCGTCTACCAATTAAATGATTGCAAACATTTTGGCACTTACATAATCTCGCTGCAACGCGTTGAAAAATGCAGTTGCTTTTTTTTATCGTTAACGTCGTTATGAAAATCGAAATTCTCTTAAATTTCTAAAACTGACATTTGTGTTTGTTCTCTTAGTAGATATATTTATATAATTATAGGGATAACATCGATTCGAGAAATCAAGATCGATTAATCGATAATCAATCGATTAGATTTCGATATATTTTTATTTATTTTTCAAACTCCCAGAGCCCATAAACTCTCGAGTAGGTCTATTGGGTGACTGAATTGGTCGTCAATTATGAACACAATCACATTCTCTGTATGTGTGTTAGTGATCAACAAATGACCCAAAATGACCCAAGAGTATCTTCAACTGATCCGATTAAGAAGAAGTTTTAGTTTAAATAATCTGAGCTCAACCCAATGAAGGTTTTGACCGTGTCAGTAGAAATCAAGATCACTGGACACCAATAGAGATAACAGTCTTGAATAGACATGTAGTAGTAGTAGTAGTAGTAGTAGTAGTAGTAGTAGTAGTAGTGCAACTACTTTATGATATATGTGGGACTACCAAGGCAACCACACTCGAAAGTAATATTTCAATTCTAGAAAAAATCATGAGAAACCTTCTAATGAAACTGGAACAAAACAAACGATCTTTCGATTTCAGGGTCGATTCATTGATTAATCGATCTTCAATCAATCTTCAACTGATCGATTTTATCCCATAAGTAACAATAACCTGAAAATAACAGAACTTCCCACAACTGTATCACAAAATTCGAAACCGATTTGTACAAACCTGTAAACAAACTTTTGTCCCAAGACTTTCTTGATAATATTCTTGTCGTAGTAATACCGTAACGCCCTACTCAACTTGTCATAGTTCATGTTCGTCTTGTTCTTGCGTAGTCCCCAGAGGCGAGCCACCTCCTCGGCGTTGACGAGCTTGAACTCGCCGTCGTTGCTGGTCCAGCTAATGATCGCCTTGTGCTTGTTGCTCACGAGCAGCTCGAGCAGGAACTGCCACAGGGTCACGTTGCTTTCCATCCTGAGGGAAACTGCAAGCAGAGCCACGTCGACAAGCAGATCGTTTGGGAAGAATTGCAAATCAAAGGTGTTCCATTTCTTTGGTTTATTCATTTTTTTTGGGGGGGGGGGGGGGGGGGGGGGGGGGGGCGTGCACGTTTCTGATAAAAATAGAGAAATTCACCTTCACTAATTTTTTGCTATGTTAAAAAACCAGTGTAATTCAATTCAATTCAATTCAATTCAATTCAATTCAATTGTCTTTATTTTTGTACATAACACAAAAAATTGCAAAATTCAGGTATACATTAATCAATTACTGAATTACTATAACTTCTGCTCTTGCATTTAACCAATGAAAAGTTCACATCTCCAAAATAATTTCATGCTCTTTAATCAATATGACATTCTATCTCAGTGAATTCAATAGTTTTAAGATAATATGTCAATGAATAAAAAGAACGTGATGAAATTCATTGACGTATTATCTCAAAACTGATTGAATTCACAAGAATAAAATACCATAGGTCTATTAATTGAAGAGCATAAAATTATCTTGGAGATGTGAAATTTTCATTCAGTTACACTGGTTTTTGAAAATGGAAAAAAATAGTCAAGATAAATTTCTCGATTTGTGTGAGCACCGTGTATGAACCCCCTTAACGGGGGACGCTGAATTGTGTATACCAGAATAAAGTATACTCGGCCGTGTGAGATGGGCTTGGGGGAACTTTGAAGTGGATGGTTGATAAATGTGGTTGTGTTCAGTTAAGGTCTGACACCCAAGCCCGTGTCAGACAAACGAGTATACTGTATTCCGGTATACGCTCTTCAGGTATCTCGTTTAATGACGCATTGACATCTAAGATTCGTTGGTGTCGCTGAATAGAGTGAACTGTAGGTGAGATGCAAGGTCGTTTTATAAACGGTGTTTCTGGACAGTGGTAATGAAGGATCTTTGGCTAGTATTAATGAACCGTCTCAGTTTTTCCATTAGACATTGTGAAATAATGAAATTACAATTTTTCACTTATATATATTACAAGTCATGAAAAACGTTGACTGAAACTTTAATTCTTAAGTTAATTTTCAAGTTTTATATCATTTAATAATTGACAGTTACATTCAAAACTCGATTTTTTTTATTAAAATTCTTACCAATTGAAGCATTATTAAGAATTACAGCATGAACTAAAATAAATAGTTCGTCTTATTCTGTGACCAATAGAATAACGATGGACATTTAAATTTTCAACACATTTTCATCACCTTATGTCCAAGACGGTATTCTGTCTCAGTGACTCAAGACAGTACATGTATGGGAACTGAAACCAATGCGAGTGCGGGTTTGAGTCCCGAATAGACCTGTCATTTATTTTTGTAAACTATTAGCCACTTAATCGTTACTCCAAATGATCTAGATGTTTATGGGGTCGTTAAGTAAAGTAATTCATCATGAAATTTACCATCTTTGGGAAATTCGAATTTATTTTAAGACAATAAAGTGAATTAAATTAATTTTTCCCATTGTTGTATCGGGTGAATAGTTAAAACGTGTAGACCTATTTGCATCGGGAATGTGAATTTTTATATTATACAAATAGTAGTAAAGTTGTAGTAGTAGTGGAAGTAGTAGCAGTAATAGTAGTAGAAGGCATTAGAAACTGGGTTGTTCCACCGGGTCGTATGAAACCCAACAACCCAGCTGGGAACAACAGAACAACCCAGTATCAAATACCTCATATTCGGGTCGCGGAGGCCTACAGTTTAATCCATCGAATACTGCTATTATTCGCATTGTTTCATAATACAGCAATCCAATAGAATTAATTGAACTTGAGGTTAACGTACTCAACATTAGCAAATCTAACTCGACATAGATATAGTCTTTAAATCCCAATGCTGGTAAGTCACTTTTCGTGAGGCTCTTGCGTTATTAATAACCATTTTTTAATTATCTTGAATACATTCTTTTCTAAATAATTCTATTCATTTTTGCCTCTCTAATTTGAATAAAAATTCAATCAAATATTTTCAATAATTTCATTCTAAATTCAACATCTGTATTACCTATTTATATTTACGTCAATGATCCTTAAGGACTTTTCAAGTCTAAATAATCTGTTTCACCTTACCTGGTTCTATCACGTCACAACTATCTCCTGATCTTCACACATTTGTCCACATGTCTCGTTGTCATTCACCTTCCACTAGTCTTTCGTCGACCATGCGTTGTTCTTCCTCGCAGCCCTCGTCGTGATTGGTTGCGTTGGATCCACAGCTTCCGACGCGATCTGCGCACGACAAACGCTGGAGGAGTGGTCCATGGCACGCTGCAAGACCACGGGAAGGTGGTGCACATCTCTTGATAACATGGTTTGGGGGTGGGGGGTGGGTGGGGGGTAGGGGGTGAAGTGAATGCTGGATGGTGTAAAACAATGATATAAAGATAGTATGTATTTATATATATATATATATATATATATATATATATATATATATATATATATATATATATATATATATAAATACAATATAGTTGTAATGATGAAAGAAGGTTCCGACAGACAGTTACCCCGATCTCACACCACAGGTACGCGGATGGTTCGCGCCTTCATGATACACGTAAATACTGAGGTAATGAATGTAATTTCTCAAAACGAAAATATTACATAAGTAAAGGGAAAATATGTGACAACAAAATGAAAGAAATGGCCAATGCTTGGAAATCATTAGGGAAGGCGTGAATTAAAAGTGATGATGATAAAATATTTTATTTACGACCCCACCAACAGTCAACTTATTTTGGAGTATAAATTAGCGGATTATAGTTGAATGCTGTTCACAAAACCCATACGTGACCAGGAAGACCCCACTTTCCGAACCTGGCCTTGACTGATTAAGTTAGACGGGTGGCTAATTAACAAATCAACAATCTATAATTATTCGCTCGTCAATATGGATACCCAAAACACAGATCGTGTGTTCACGCCGGCAATATGTTCTTCAGATGGTCAATTAACACCAACCACTGAAAAACAATAACAATTTTGTCATAGAAAAGCGATTAGATGTTTCCTGCCGCGTTCCGGCCCTCTGCGATGATGGTCGTCGACTAGTAGCTGTCGCAGGATGCGCTTAATTGTCGCGCTCCAACGGCTTGCGTTAACATGATGGCCCTGTGCCGTTCTTCCCACTGCGACCGGGGACAAGGAGGAAGCTTGATATTAACTAATTTAGCTCATCCAGACTTAAGTGATTGCTAGGGACAGCGCGGACGACGGACGGAACTCGGATATTATTACGTATCGGGTTAGGAATAGAATTAGCTAAGCGGACTAAAGTGAGCTAGGGCATTTTAATTCGCGTGGTTACAAAAGACAGTGTGTGCGGCAGCTAGGCAATTGTGTAAAGAAATGACGTGATAAGTATCAGTCACTGGAATGATGCGATCATTTGGTACAACTATGATGTTACGAATACTTTTTAATATTTTTAATTTAATATTTTTAATATTCAATTTCAATATGCCAATAGTTGGTTTTTTGTAATTTTGTGGTCGAGAGCAGATGTCTTTTTCCTTGTTGTGATTTGTTTAGGTCGTAACAAGTGTGAATATATGTATACTCTTATAATGACAAGGGATGCAATAATAATAAAAAAGTGATTGGTTTAGATTTTTCATTATTATAATATAATAATCTCAATAATCTAGTATAGGCTACACTCATTCATTCATTATCATTCATCAGTATAATTCATTTGAAACATTCCAAATTGTTTTTTGTCTAGAAATCACCGATTAGGATCACAACAGCGTGTTTACAAATTTGCTACGAGTAATTCAGTATTTCATGTTTATTTTCATTTCATTTTCATAATTCTTATTTTCAAAGGTTCAATTAAATGAGTGATTATATTAATTAGCGCCTATAATCATGAGTCTGCAGGTTTATTCTGGACTGAAACCAAACTTGGGAAAATGTGCAGTCGATTGATTTTTGACATTAAAGTATCAGCATTCACTCAGGTTATAGAAAAATTTCCGACACATAAATATATATATATATATATATATATATATATATATATATATATATATATATATATATATATATATGTGGGATGTTTTAGCCATGTCATAAAAGATACGTCCCGGTCGTGACGTGTCTTTTATGACATGGCTAAAACATCCCACATATCTCGAGATTGGATCGTATCCAAGAAGTTTAATGATCATATATATATATATATATATATATATATATATATATATATATATTTAATATCATCATATTTATTATTATCAATATAATATCGAAAACTTGATGCACATGGACGATCTGACCACCCCAAAGGAAATAATTAATTACACTGTAGGCCTAACTCATTTAGAATATGCCTACTGTAAACAGTAAACTATTAAGTCCAGTGGTAATGAACAATTCAATCATAGTCCCTATACACGTTCACCATTAGCTACGTAGTATCCTTCTCTGTTCCAGATAATAATTTGCTTCATAAGTCTTGCATGTATGATTCTGGTGGGTTGCAGTGGCTGAATGAGTAAGCGTGAAGAAAGAAGCTACACACCACTTGGATTTTCATTTACTAAATAACAACTGATTAGAAAGATCCCTAATGGATTAGAAAGAAGAGCGCCGAAGAGAGAGATGGTTGACTCGCATCTATTGTCCTGATGTGCCCCTCCATCTAGTTCCCATTGTCAGGGTGCTCTGAATGTCTATAGCCTAGATCCATCCTTGGTGGTATGAAAAGTCATTATTCCAGTCAGTTACACCTTGAATCAGCTCTAGTACGCAGAGGGAATATTAAAATGCACAAGGTATCAAAAGTCGTCATTGGTGTTTGTTCACTAATGCATTCACAACCAACAATGGAACGCAATAGTAATTAGAAAAGTATTGAAATAAAACCAGAGATGGATGCAGAACATCGGTTTTACAATCACTTTCTTCCTCAATGCCGTTTTTGACGGAGTATCACCCAATGTCTTAGCAACGAATTCCTCGCATGATCAAAGATGGTTTGATGGTATCACAGATTATCTCTCTTTATATTTGACAATTTATCTCATTCAACATCTCTAAATATCGATCACAGACTTCACATCATTCAATTTATCCAATCATTTCAAATCAATTATATGTAAATAAGAAGTTTGAATAATTTCTACGAATGATTATAGCATACTTGATTCTATCCATTTATCTATGAATACAACTATTTATTCACTCGCGAATCAATTCATCAATTTCAAAATTCATTAATTCATTAATTCATCCATTTAATGATCGATCCATTCATTCATTAATTCATTTATGTATCATTTATTTATTCATCTATTTATTCATTGAATAATGAATGGATGAATTTATTCATTCATTTGTTTATTCACACCTCGACTTATTGGAAATATACTCGATAACTCTACACATCTTGGTGGTAATTGTCAAGTCTACAAAGCCGTGAGTCACCAAGTAACCTTTATTTCTAGCTATTTAAACAAAAGTTATTGATTTAATAGTTATTTTATTAAAAATCACTAATCCGATTTCAATAAAAAAATTTAATAATGTGCACCATATTTGTATTCATTTTCAGACAAAAATTGAGTGTTTTTCAGGTCAATTTTTTTCAAAATTTTCTCACCCGACCTAATCTCATTTGTTGTTGTTGTAAATTTGTGATGGTGTTTCTCAGAAGTGGTCGAACCGATTTGGCCCAAAAGCCTAAAACCTCTACTGTTCCCAGTTGGATGAGTAAGTGTTTCAAGAAAAAGGTTCCATATTGATCAGTCAAACCGTGCGCTCGCAAACAGAAACCTCATTTAGAGTTTTCTCCATCATCTCTCCATTTGTTGTTCATATGTTTTGTTGAAGGATTTACAGACTGGAAACACAATCCGCGAACTGTTAAACGTACAATAATGATAAGGGTCCAGATCTCTGCATGCAGTAGGCCTACACCATGAAGACGTGTCATGAGTGTTTACGAGAGCGTTGGCACCAGAATCAAAGGGACTGAAATCTAACGACAAGCAAGTGACGAGAACCCAGTGACCTCTGCTCCGAGTGGACTGACAAGTTGGGATTGTTGGAGTCGAATGCCTTGGAATAGCCCAGAAGGGTTAATAAGGAGGCTGGATGCTTTCTTGTCATTAGTATTATTATTACTATTATTTGTTTATTTAATTTATATCGGGATTAAGTACGCACTGTAATGATGGCTTGGCACTATTGGCGTTGGCGAATCATGAATGGGATGATGGGAACATGTTATGAAAGGATTGCATTAGCTGGTTTTGGATAGTGGGGAGGAGTCGGTGGTTGCCTTCCCAGTGTGAACCTAAACGACAGAGGGAAACTTCGGTCTCCTGAATGATGGTTCACCATGCTAGCCACTGGTTCACCCGTCTGAATATTTATTAATAATTTTGGGAAATATGTCATCTGACATCTCTAATAGGGAGGTTGCAGTTATTGTATTCAAATCTTGTCTGCCATTGGCTAGACGCATCTGCTAGCTTACTTGTAGCATATGCTATGCTTGCAGTCACGGGAGTCCGCCATGGAATGATTTTTTTTCAAAATATAGATTGTGATTAACGACGCACTGTAATGATAACTAAGAGTTATTGGCGTCGGATGAATGATTAGAGAGACGGTGGGATGACGAGATGAAAGTTTTGTAGTTGATGGTAAGGATAGTGGGAAGGAAGCGGTCGTGGCGTATATTGTAGGAACCATCCTAGCACTAGCCCAGAATACATTTTAATACGTTCGTATATTTCAAATTGGACTCAATAAGGGGCTGTCTATAAATGATGTCACACAATTTTAGGGTATATCGAACCCCCCCTCCCCCCTTGTCCGAGTTGGTCACAGATATGATGACCCCCCCCTCTTTAATGATGTCACAATCCAGCCAATATTCAACCCCCCCCCCCCATGAAATTGTTCATGCGAATTTAGAAAAACTGGGATTGGGATATTGAAAACAAGTTTTCCTCGATTCTTTAGTCCCATAAATCCCCTAAAAACCACCCATATTCTGCATTAAAAGATAATTAATTTTCATACAAATTAAATAGCGCCAACTTTTTTTCCTGAAAATTGAAAGAAATGAATAATATGTAGTGTGAATGTGGATATCACATTAGTGTGTACCCCCCCTCCCCCCTTGTCACACATTGTCACATGGTTGATGACCCCCCCTCCCCCCCGATATGTGGACGTCATTTATGGACAGCCCCTAAATAATAAAAAGAGAAAAGTGACATTGTTGTCATAGAAGTCTAGTATTGCGTTTTCCCTACAGTGGCGACACCTTTGATCTAATTTTCAATCTTCCTGTTATCAGTGTTGCCATGGTATTACTCTGTTATCTCGTCCTTCTGGGTCCTTCACTAGTAAATAAGTTCAGCCATTAACTAAGAGATAATCCGAGAATTTCACTGATAACCGATTCCGAAGAGCATCAGCATTGAATATAGTCAAGATGACTCGTTAAGGAACTAAACTCTACTTTCTATTTGACAGCTCACGATATGGCATCAGTGTAAAGTTGAAATTCGCGGAACAGCAGTAGGCTGAGTGACACCAAGAAGGCGTATTGTTACCTAGGCTACGTGCCTGAAGTATTTTTTATTATTGCTGTTTCCGTGTGAACGACGGGTTGAAATGATTTTTATATAATTTATAAAATACATATACGTGCTTTCGAATATAAGGGTGTCTTTACTCTAATCTTTGTTATACATGGTTTTATGAAATAAATAAGATTAACGTCGACGAAAATGGATAAAGTTCAGCTTTGTGAAAGTCTCATGAAATGGGTAAGGTCCCAGCCTCCTACACGTCAGCTGATCACTAGGTTATCTTGTAAAATTGCATTTCGATCACGTAAACCTGATTGTAAACATTCATGACATGGAATTGCGTCATACCTGTAGTAGGCCCTATAATCTTGGCCAAATTTGAACTTTAAACACTCCTGTATTAGAGATATTGTTTTAAGCCTAGGTTAGGTTAGATACCCTCCTGTCAAATCACATTTAGGTCACTATACAGATCTGAAATGTTTCAGACGGATAATGCAATTCAATACTGATAGGTTAATTACCTCTCCTAGAGCTTTCATGCATTTATAATGTTAGTGAGCAGGTTTTCAATAACATTCCAGAAAATCAACTAGGGCCAACTCTGAAATTGGATATGCCCATGGCCGACCCTATTCCCACGAATATTCGTGCGGGTTGTGCCTCCAGCAACCTAAACTACTATTCCCCAGAACCGCCTCGTGTCGAGCGCCGGAATAGAAGTGCCCGCGCGGGCCGGCTATTCACACAACCCGGGTTGTGGGTCGGGGCGTGGGAATAGACACTTCGTATGCCTATCTCCGTACAATAGTGGACTTATCTCCTTTTGCACAAACCCAAGATCAGTTCATTGCTATATTTTTATGTAATTCGTCTCCTATTTTTCGTTAGATCTCTGTGGATATGGAGACATGTCTCTGAATAGTTTTATAAGCAGGCTGTTTTGTGAATTTTGGAGTAATCGGACTAGCCCTACCGGACCTACCAAACAAATTACGGAACTAGGCCTAGCAAGGAGATTTAAGCTCCTTGGCAGAACAAGCTCTATGTTTGAAGATATTTAAATGATAACCAGAATTGATAATCACTAGTCAATTGAAAATTAAAAAATTAGCATGTCATGAAAACTAAAATACATCTCTTACTTTTTCAGTTACAAACGTTTGATTTAGAAGCGCCACACAGAAACGTTGAGGAAATAAGCGATGGAGTGGCAATGGCCGAAGCCCTTAATCAAATGTAAGCTAATTATAGATGTCTTTTCATATTATAAACTACCCCCAAATAACCTGGATTTTGTTGGGGTTGCAATGCAACAATATAATCAGAAACAGGTTGCGTGAGTAATTTCTGATTACTCACCCTGTCACCTGTTCGGTCATCAACGTTCGAGGGTTAACAAAATTTGTAAAAGATCGATTTTTAATCGATCTTGAATTGTGTATATATATATATATATAGATATAAGTATATTCCCTATATATATACACATATACATATAATTTATATACCGGGACATACATACCAATTAATTATTGTCAGTTTTGTAAATTATTAGTGTGCTAAAATATAGTAGGCTAATAATTGTATACATCTCAAAACATTTTTTCTAGTGCTCCGGAGTGGTTTGGCGATTCCTGGATGTCCAAAATAAAACCAGTTGCAGGAAATAATTGGCGACTCAAGGTATTAATTTATTAATATTATCATATATTATTGTATTAATGATTTCTGTAGCAACTAGCGTATATAGGTCCACTTATATTTTGTTATTGAATAATATTCGCAGGCATACCTACTCTATACATCAAGCGCTAACTGTAGGCCTAATATGCCAGATCGTTAGGCAATAGGCCTATAATTGTTTTGATACATTCATTTGTTTTCAGGTTAGCAATCTGAAAAAAATCATGGAAAGCATCGTTGATTATTACCATGAGAGCATAAGCCAACATTTGACTGATGCTAATAAACCAGACGTTGTGAGAATCGGTAAGAAATTTATTCAACGTCTATTGACCCTTTTGTATTTTGTTTTTATAATTAAATACTCAGTAGGCACTAATATTCATGATTATATAAATGTCTTGCAGGTGAAAAATGTGATGAAGCTGAACTTGGCAAACTATTGCAACTTATTCTCGGATGTGCAATTAATTGCAACCACAAACAAGGTAGGCCTTCAATATATTTCATAGGAATGTTGTATGATTGGAAACCCCAAGTCTGCTGACGACTCGATAAATATAAATAGTCGTGATATAATTGTGATGTAGGCCTATGCTCAAATCCAATCTTGCATCTATTGTAAATCTACATTTTTATTTCATTAAATTAATTCTTGATGATAATGGTGGAATATTTGATGGACAACATGGTTTTCGTAAGGGTTACCCACGAGTCATGAGTAACCCAACTGCAAGGATTCAGGCAGGAGCTGTCTGATAATTCAGACAAGGGGGGTAAAATATCTGCCGTCTTTTTGGATTTTGAAAAAGCTTTTGACAAAGTACCTCATAAACTTCTGTAGGCCTATTTTAATTTGTTTGTTAACATTAGCATTAAAGCTGTTCATAGGCTGAAACCAATACCAACGTGACATGTCTATGCGGTTGTTTAATGTATTATGATTCACTTTTTGGATGCAAATTAATTGAAAGTTGTTCTTGGGCTGAATCCGATATTTTGAATTGAACTCTTTTTAGTCAAAATATAGGATCAATTGGAGAGGTTAATCCGTGTGGTTATGGTTTAATCATGTGTCTAGTTTATCAATACTACATTTTGTTTTGTTTTTGTAATGGCAAAGATACTGCTGCTACGTACTATAGATGCCGCCGATTATCGATCTGCATCAGCCAGTAAAAAACTTCTGTGAGGATATTCGACCATGGTGGGAATCGTACCCCGGTCTCCTGAATGACGTTTGATTAGATCGTTCAATCGATTATCATAAAAAGTTTGATTATTACGATTAACAACAACCCTACTAAGTAGGTACCGGTAATTCAGTTTGAAGGCATTCCTGATGGTCACTAATATGATGATTGAAAAACTCGAATGGCTGGAAAGGGGATCGAATAGTCCTCTGATTACAATTCTAGCTAGAAAATATGAAATTTCGATTCCAATTTCATTTTCATATGAAATGAAAAACTCCCTTTACAAATCATTTTTTTCGTGAATTATTATATATTTTTGGATAGAACAAATGTCAAATAAGCCTACAGAATTGTCTTCTAATTGAATTCAATTCTGACGTACCAAAATGGTTGTTATGTAAAACCATCACTTCAGTGTAGTTGCAGCTATTGCATGCTTTTCTCCATTCGGATCGTTATCATGTTGTTTTTTTTATATTGGGTTTAACGACGCACTGTTATGATAACTGATATCTAATGGCGTCGGGTTATCATGGTACCACAGCTTTTATCCAATTACACTTTCATTACGTCCTATTTTGTCTTTTCCATTTCTTTGGTTCCTGGGTTCGGTTGTTGTGATTGCAGTATATTTCATTCTACTGCCCAGATATTGGAATGTGAAACTTGAATTAAATATTTATATTTTCAACTGTATTTTCTTACTGCTAGGGTATATCACAAGAATAATGGCTATGGAAGAGGCAGTTCAACAAGTGATCATGCAGTCCATTCAAGAACTGGAGAACAGTAATCACGGCGGTGCGTCTAGCTTCGGTCTAACGGTCGGCCTAGATGCAGACGACACGCGGCTAGTTGCGCAACTAGAAGCGGCAACCGAGTCGCGAGACCAAATGGCTCAACGGTGTCACGAACTGGACATGCAAGTGACGTTGTTACAAGAAGAGAAGGCGAGCGTTAGTTTGGAGAACAGTAGACTACAGGATAGATTAAGAGAGTTCGAGATGACGGAGGACCCAGCTTCGGCTAGTGGTTATCGGCAGAAGGAACTCAGGAAACAATTGGATACGCTTAAAGAAGAAGTATTCAAAATAGAAACGTGTAAGTTGATTTGTTTTGTTGTTGATTTAGTTTCCACTGGCCCATTTGATAATCTAGGCGTAAATCGTAAATAATTCTTTGCTTTTTATTCATTCATCAAATTGAGTAGAGTTTGCCATGTTCCAGTAGGTACAAATACAGTTATGTAAATATTTGTTCTAGCTCGAGACGATTATAGAGCCAAAGTTGATATGCAAGAGAAAGAATTGTTAGAATTGCAATCGAAACTGGAGGACTTGCAGAAAATGGCCGACGAAGCCCGCCATTTGAAAGACGAAGTTGACATTCTCCGAGAAAACGCTGACAAAGCTGGCAAATACGAAGCAATAATTGCTTCTTATAAGAAAAAACTAGAGGAATATGGAGACCTTAAACGTCAAGTCAAGCTATTAGAAGACAAAAACACAGATTATATGACGCAAAATATGGAGTTAGAAGAGGTAAGTTTCATGATTACAACTTTGATCTATTATCGTTGCCTGTGAGATCGTTACATTCGTGATTGTTTATTGCTTTTGTTTATTCCTGTAGGAACTGAAGAAAAGCGGAACATGGAAACCCCAACTGGAGCTATACAAGAAGCAAGTCGCTGAATTACATCAAAAACTCAATGATGAGACTAAGCGGGCTGATAAAGTGGAATTTGAAAGTACAAAAGTTCAAGAAAAGCTAAATGCTCTACTGCGTGAGAAAGAGGTAAATACTAAGCACTCTATCAAATACAGTAATATGTATATATAGGTGTAGTCCTTTTATTCAAATGAACATTCAGATCGGCAATTCAGTTTTAAAAGTATTGGTTTTGTGTTAGGGCATGTACAAAGATCTTCCTTTTTGTTTATAATTTAGGCCTACAATCCTACTCTTACGTACCCCGTTTCTTAGTAATAGAGCATGGATGTAGAAGGGCAGGTCCTCGTAGCATACCAGTATTTTATATTTTCATCCCAATTGTCAAGTTCATTATCGGCGGAAAATGAGCTAGATGTCGAAGTGCCGTAAAACCCAAACATTCATTCAGTCAAGTTCATGAGTGGTACGGTATGGAGCTAGAAATAATCGGACCTCTGTATAGGTTTTTTACTTTCATTACGATAGTTTCAATTGGAATTTGACCATCTACATCTAATTACCGGTAGTTTGATAATTTCATTTGAATATTTTGATTTTCAGCGTCTCATTGTGGAAAGAGACTCGCTTAAAGAAACTAATGAAGAACTGAAGTGTTCCCAGCTTCAGGTGCGAGACATTGGGAATGTTAGCGCTCCCAACACACTGCTGGCTGAAACCGTTTCCGAGACCATGATTCCACCCGAAATCAAGTACGTTCAACATGCTTTCGTGTCCACCATTTATAACCAAAATGGTTGAATTATGATTTCACCTCAACGGAAACAATATATCACATTTTATTTTCATTTGTCGTATAATCTGGACGATGATGACTGTGTGCTGTTGATTCTGATTTCTCTTTCATCATTCATAAATCATAATGAATTATTTCTTATTCATTTTGTTTTTCAGAGAAAAGCTCGTGCGTTTACAGCACGAGAACAAGATGCTGCGATTAAACCAGCGGGGCCCGGAAGAGGATAAATTACCGGAAGTACAGGCGTTACTTGATGACTCGAATCAACGAGTTAATCAACTACGTACGGAAAACAGGTAATGCACGGTGCTTGTTACGGTGGTAAGACTGAAACCGGAATTCTGTGAAATTTGTTCTCATTTCTACATGCCGCCTGGAAAAATATCAATAGAGCATGGCTTGGAAAAAGTTTTCACACAGGCCTATAGACCCTATAGTCTAATGAAAGAATTCTTCACAGCCAGAACACATTGTAATGTCACATGGGCTATTCAAAATAGAAATAGCCGCTATACCTCGTTGGCACGGACAGGCTGGGGCGCCTCGACCATTCCGGGTATATATTGTTTCACCGGAACCATACTGTTGTACACCAAAGAAAGAACAATGTTGCGCTATGAAACAAAATATTTCAAAATGTTAGGTGCACCAAAATGCTCTTTCCACATTCTCAATGGAATGAATAGTGGAAATAGAAGCTATATTTACTTGTCTCTAGCAACATTCTTTGATGGCAGTACCGGTATTTGATTTGTTGCAGAGAGACGAACCGGCGCATCCTCGAGCTGGAGAGTCAAGTGGAGGAGTTACAGGAGCGAGAAGAAGGTGGTGGCGCAGGGATGCGCCAGCGCGTCGCTGAGTTACAGTCCCAGCTCAGGCTTGCACAAGGAGAGAAAGAGAGGAAACAGCTCCTGTTGGAGGAAAGAGATGTTTCCATCATTGAATATAGTACGTGACATTTTTACATTCATTCTTGGAATTTTTCCTTTTTTTTTCATTCGATAGTTACACATAATTATAAATAGGGTGATATTCACTATGATTTCCACAAAGCCCTGTGAGGGTTTAAATGTGGGTTAGCAGCTTGGATGGTAATCTGAAATCTGTCCCACTTCGTACATATAATTATAACGACAAATGGTGAATGGTGGATTTGACGCAAATATAAATAATTTGTAACCACTTCCACGGAGATGTTGAATCAGTCAGTATTGATGATCACTGATCACTGATGAGATTGTGAAATACCGTAGTGCCAATGTCAATAAATAAAACATGTTCATTTCCAGAGCAAAAAGTGGTCTCGTTACAAGATACACTTCGTCGCAGAGAGACCGAGTTCGAAGCTTTGAACGAGAGGTACCAGAAGTACATAGAAAAGGCAAAGAGTGTGATAAAAAGCTTGGACCCGAAGCAAAACACTCAGGGGGCTGCCGCTGAGCTGGCTTTACTCAGGAATCAGCTGCAAGAGAAACATAAACTCATTGAGGATATGGAGGTGAGAGATGGAGGTTAAAGAATGGAGGAGAATGAAGGTTTAGAAATAATCGTTTTGTGTGTTACATTTCAAAAATTTAGAAGCGCCTAACTTAGCTTCACCAATCAGCACTTCAGAATGGAGTTCCTTCATTTAGTTGATTTGTAACCTTGGTTTCCGTCGGGCGCCTAGGTTGACAACGCAATGCTACCTACGTCACACGTCCCTTCCTCTTTCCTCTCCCTTCCAAGTTTGGCTCAGATGGTACGAAACGTAAGGTCTTCATTTTCAATCACATCGTATTGCAATATTCACTAATGGCATCATTCGGCAGTGCATTAAGAACCTTCGATCATTGACAGATACCAGCATTTTAGTAGTATTAAGTATAAACTTTTAAATATCAATTTGATAAATTTCTTCACATGTGTCGTTTGGCATTGTTACACAGTTTTAATATGGCTTTTTTTGGTTCAGGAGGAAAAAGAACAGAATAAAATAATAAAAGAGAGAGAAGAACACCTGATAGCAACAGCTTTCTACACACTAGTAAGTATAGATTTTCACCATACAAGATTGGGAAGGGCTGAGAGAGAGGAAGTGACATTACTGTAACAGATGATGAAATGCTCTCATTAACGTTCATCGGAATTCCCACTGTAAAGTCCGTTTCAAGGAGAGATGAGTCTGACGTCAGAGCTTTTTCCCCGCTACGTTACCCCGCTACTAACTTGGTTGGGGTGAAGAGGTCCAAAGCTCTCGAAGCGATCGGAGCTGAAAGGGTTTAAACTTTGGTGAACTTAATAGAAATAAATTGAAATCGTCATCGAAAAATTTAGATGATTATATTCTGAAGATATGCATTGACAAAGGAAATCCAAGCAATTCAATTTTTTATTGTAATAGATTCGCTCGTATGCGGCTGAAATACGGCAATATGTTTGTGAAAGTGATTTTCATTCATCCTTTATTTTCAACCGTATTTCGGCTGCATATGTGTGAATTTTTCAGAATGAAAAAATAAATTGCTTAGATTTTCATTTCCAATGCGTATCTACAGAATATAATCATCTAGATTCTTTGATGACGATTTTAAATGTAATTCTATAATGTTCATTGAAGTTTTATTGTTCTGTTCCGCTCCGATCGCTTCGGACCTCTCACCCCAACCAAGTCAGTTGTGAGGTAACGTGGCGGGGAAAAGCTCTGACGTCAGACTCATCTCTCCATGACGTGGACTTTGATCTTGCATTTTTTTTGTGAGACGGATTTGTGTTTGTGACCTTGAATTTGGTCTTTTTACCGCAACGACTTTGACCTGTGAATTGTCTAATGACCTAGACGATTGTTGGTTGACTGTTGAGGATGTATTATTACTTATTAGCAAAACTTTGTGCTGTACAATATGATAATCTGTCGTGTTTATTCAGAGCTTGGGCCGTCAACGAGAGGCTGTGGATCATCGACTGGCGGCTCTCAGTTCCGGCCAAGGTCAGTCGTTCTTAGCGCGCCAACGGCAAGCAACTAACCGGCGCATTGTACACAACTTCGAGTCGAGATAAAATTGACGAATAAGTAACACAAAATTATCACCGCGTTTTACAATTAATAATATAATAATATTATTACCATTTTATTAGGAATCAAACCTGTAATCAATTCCAGTGTGTTGATGACAAGAAATTAACAAGTCCATTTTAAAGTTTTAACTAATTTTAGCTTATTGACACCATTACGTTGAGACTCTTTCTAAGTCAATATGAAATCCAGTGATTAACCCAATATGTGGGAAATATTTATTTTAAAAATGTATTCGACTACGTGAATGTAACTGCAATATTAACGTGAAAATTATGCTCCAACTTTGAGATCGTTTCTCTGGTCTCAATTTTTATAAATTTATGCAAAGGCAAGTGCAGATTTAATGACTGTTCAATAATAAATAAAAAGTTTATTCACAATTTGAACATGTCGTTCTTTTATTTACCTCCAATTTCTCGAGTCAGTAACAACGGTGAGTTGGTTATTCCCGGTATTTACCGTGAAGAAAACACTCTACATTGAATAGGAAGTAATACGGTTAAATGTGGTAGGCCTGATGCTTATGATCATGAATAAGGGGCAAAATAATTGGCACGTCTTGCAAAGCATCTCAATCTATGTGTCTCAACATTGCGATGCCAGTTTTATCTGTTTTTTTACAGCTTGACAAAATTTTGTTGAGCTGTAAAAGCATCTTGATATATTAGTACGTGCAAAATGAGTATTTTGATCTACAATGTACATAATACATGTACAATGTACATACTGGTTTCTTCATTTTATGTCACAAAATGACCTGTTGATTTTTAGTTGATGATTACCATACAATACGATTAATATATTTCATGCATGATGCCTATTGTACAGATTTTACAAGTGTAAGAAGGCCAAAATGAATCAATTTGACATGAAATAGGAATTATTGCATAATAGAAATTTTTGTAAAAAAAGACATGTCCAAGCTTCAATATTGACTAACTGATTGATTTTTTCATTATGATAATGTTTTGGGCTAGACTAGCTATTTAAGGTAATTTTCATCCAAAGTATCATCTATGTATCCTCCTCTATTATTTTAATAATCCCAATAATAATATCTATTTGTGCGGAGGGGTTAAGCCCAAAGGTGCGCAAGCTCCCCAAATCGTTTAAATTCTGGATAGCCTACATACATTTAACAATTACCATTTCTTAGAACTGAGTGTCTACACAATCTAGAACTATGCTAGAAATACTGCTTAACGACCCCACCAACGGTAAGGTTATATGGGTGTGCGTGAACGTATAGTGCGTGGAAGGGCCAGGTTGGTTGATCGTATGGGTAGCAGGGCCAGGTTGGTAGATCGTATGGGTGGAAGGGCCAGGTTGGTAGATCGTATGGGTGGAAGGGCCAGGTTGGTAGATCGTATGGGTGGAAGGGCCAGGTTGGTTGATCGTATGGGTAGCAGGGCCAGGTTGGTAGATCGTATGGGTGGAAGGGCCAGGTTGGTAGATCGTATGGGTGGAAGGGCCTCGAGTATTGTCTCGAGTATGATCCACTAGTTTCAAGTTTTAAGGCACTTTAACTTACAGTAGAATCTTCTTGTAAGTTAGTTGCACGAAATTGTTGAGAAACATGACAACTAATGCTCTCACTCTCACTTCAGAATAATTGATGCAATACAGGATTTTGCCTTTAAAGATGATGTGGGCATCTATAAATGTAGGCTACATTTGGCAATAGAAAATGAATTGACAGGAGATGCATCTACATAAATAATCGTACAAATATGGTTTTTAATGACGGTTTGTCAATATTTATTTATCAATTCGCATACAGACTGCAGTTAAAAATTAATCTACATTTTGTTATAATAGCATTATTGATAATCTTTTAAATAAGCTGATCATACATCCACAAACAGTATTTCTATAGTAACATAATTGCGTAGCTATCATAAATAATTACATAAATAATCCAATGGTGACCAACTAGACATTTTGTCCAGTTACAATTAAAATAAGCCTGAGTAGTTTTCTACCAAGTTCAAAGTGTCTTTCTGGAGATTAACCGTAAATATTTCCCCCGCCAGAAGTGGATTTCCGGAAGCGAATCATATCTCTTTATTTTCAGAGACGAGAGATTATTCGTAGTAAGTATCATAATAACTGTTTTGAGGCATCTCCCATCACATTCGTACGTGTTACGATGATCGCAAGATTTGGCTAGAAAATGTCGCCTGATCCCACCAGACTGCCACCAATGTAAACTGCACAACACTCTAAACAATACATGCTGACGTAATCGTGAGCGAAGCGAAGACACCCGGTCTAGAATGATGACTTCTCGTTGCTTTTCCTTCACTTAGCGCCACGATTTACAAGTTCGCGATATCGGAAGGAATTGTGCCCGCCATTTTAGCTCGGAGAGTTGCTACGTCGTCATCTATCCGGATTAGAAGTTTGATTTTCTGAAATTGAGAAGAGATGGTTGTTATTAATATGCAGGGACGTCGTTAGGATTTGTGTTTTGGGGGGGCGCAGGTTGGGCACTAGGCGCGCGCTAAAATGGGGTCTGGAACCCCACAGTGAATTTTTTGTACCATTTTTAAAGTGATTTGGTCGATTTACAAGCAATTTTGGAGGCAAATAATTGAATCACTATGGATATTGTCGAAGTTATTTTCAATAATTGAATCATGCGGATTTTTTAGCCATTTTGCAATTTACCTCTTCCCACCAAAGTCACGCAGGGAATTTTTTGAAATATGGTATTTTCTGAGTGATTGTGGCGATCTACAAGCAGTTTTGGAGGGTAATAGTTGAACCATTATGGACATTTCAGAAGTTATTTTCGTGATATCTCCCAGCAAAATATTTCATTGTGTGTTATTCGTAGGTCAACACGAGTCAACATACATAGGCCTATATATATTTTTTTGTAGAAGGATAAATTATTGGTGGGGCGCAAATGACGATTGGGGGGGGGGGGGCGCCCCACCTTGGACCCCCTAACGACGTCCCTGTTAATATGAACTTGAAAGCTGTACGTGAAATAGTGATAGTGTTTTGAATAGAAATGACGACATTGTGTCTTCTCAGATTGTGTGTTATTCTTCAAATTGTCAAGAGTTGTGGAATGAGATATCTTTGTGCACTTGAAATGAATTAATACTTAATAGTATACGAACCAGAAAACCGTGAATCTGTTACCAAGATTGGAAGGTAGACTAATACACGTGGTAAACGGTAATTGTTACCAGTCGAAAACGGTATCGGTGATTTACTATTACATGTAACATGCAAAGACTTTCACACGAGTCTATGTGCTATCGACCTTATATACATACATTATATTTATATACCAAATCACAGCTTTCCAGATAGCTTGACCATAGTAATGCGATTACATAGTGAAAGCAAAATTCAACGTCTTATCATTATTACTTGGATATTGCACTATGGTGCCCATATATTATAGTGACTATATACTGACTACTTGACTCTCCCGTCACAATAGCAAATACACATATAGGCCTATCATTAAATCAACATTTCGAGACTTGCCTGAAAATCGTTTAAAAAATACCGATGGATAAACCTATTACAGTACTTTCGGCAAATCACAAAATCCTTCTCATTATCAAAAAAAAATTACTGAATTCTTAAATAGTATCAGTAAGTCCATAATGAGATGAGACATGTTAGCAATGAATGTTACCGTGGCCAGATCCCCGGGAGTCTTCATCCAGATGTAAACCATGTATCCCGGTATGCACAACATGGAGGAGAGTGCTGTCATCCAGCCCAGGAAGTGACTCCACCAGGGATATTCGTAGTCCAGGTATTTGATCGGGGTGAATTGCACGAGGTTGAAAATGAACACGCCCTGGCAAACAAGTGTGGATTATTGTGTCATTCACAAGAACACCTCGGAATTACAGTAAGAATAAATTGAATTTGTTATAAAGAAGTTATAGAATTTGTACCAAGCTGCATAGCAGATATATATATATTTTATGTTGGCATTGTCATTTTGGATTATATATATATATATATATTTATTTATTTATTTATTAGTGTTTCTATACAGTGTAATACATTATATTACACTGTATACAGGTAGTGAGAATAGAGCAGGAACCCCGTAACAACATGTGCCTCACTACCTGCATATATATATATATATATATATATATATATATATATTGGTATATTGGGTTTAACGACGCACTGTTATGATAAATAAGATCTAATGGCGTCGGATGGATCGGATGGATGATTAATGAGATGATGGGATGATGAGATGAAGGTTCTTGGGTAATGAGAAGGACAGTGGGAAGGAAGCGGTCATGGCCGACTTATTGTAGGAACTATCCCGGCATTAGCCTAGACTTCAGAGGGAAACCATGAAAAACCTCTGTAAAGATGGTCGGCGGCGGGGATTTTGGATTATATCTATAAACTTGTTCGAAGGTGAATTTAAATTAGTACAATTATAATAGAATATGTGAGTAATGAATTTGATCAAAGGATCCATGCCAGTTGACCAGCTTACCACACAGATGAGTGGCGTGGTGACGGTCCAGCAGAACTTCCACCACATGAAGGGGTAGTAGCCGATCATGTCCTTGATGCCGTCGTAGAACCGGTTCACGCCGTAGGCCCACGAGATGGAGATACACTCGAAGAAGATCAGGAACAACAAACAGAAACCGCTCACAGCGTACGAGTCCAGAATTTGGAACACGTACATTCCGCCCTAAACAGATAGACGGACATATTCTGGTCATACCTAACTTCTCTGATTTGAGAAGTTTCACTCTCTGGATTCACTTCTATAGGTATCTATTCACATTTTTCAAGGTATTTCAGATTATTTCTGGTATTATTATAATTATTATGTAGTAGTAGATTTTTATTTATAGCCATGGATGCTATTTCATGTGTGTGCAATGCTACATAATATATGAACATATTATGTTAAATAACATTATAACTTATGTTATTTGTATCTAACAACTGTTTAATTTACATTTTTCTCGGTATTACATCAGGTTGAAGATGAGTCAATGCCGTCCATATTGGATAATGGTTTCATTTCTCACTCTAATGACGAGATTGATCGTGGAAAGATTCTCGTCAAGTGTCAGCATTGCGATATTTACCTGTGAAACGCACGACAGTCCGACCAGGTAGGACAAGAAGCAGACGATGGCGATGAATAACTCCTTGCGTCTACGGAGAAGATGTGGCCATTCGTCGACCATGGCTGTGATGAAACCTTCCATTGTGCAAAACTAGAACCAATATGTTCATTGGAATCAAGCAAAAATACACGTTTCATTTCATAATTATATCTCCCATAAATAAATTATTATTTCAAGTATTTAACTAAGGCCTATACTTGAAATAAAATTTATTCAAATATGGAGTATTTTTATTCATCGTTTAATATTTCAATACCAAAGTGAAATTGAAATAATAGCAATAATTATTCAATATTCCAAAAAATATAGAAAGCAAACAAACAAATTTTTCAAATCTCAACACGTTCGTACATTGTAATGGTATTACCTGCAGAAACTTTGTTCTTCGTTTAAATCTATTTTATCGTATAAAATAAATAGTCAAATGGTCAAGATAAAAGTTTTAAAATATAATAATGTATGGTAAATAATGTTTGTTTGAAGGGTTTACCTGACTGTCGAGACCAATGCAAAGTAACATAAGGAAGAAGAGACAGGACCACACAGGAGAGCCTGGCAATTGTAGAACGGCTGAAGGATAAGCAAGGAAAGCCAAGCCAGGACCTGAAACAGAGAAACATTGATCAAATCTTACGTTCATAATCTACTGAATACCAGTAGATTACTTAGTTGAGACAGATGTGCCAATCACAGTTTCTAAACACAACATTCCAATACTACATAGGTATAATCTTCTTAGGTTAAGTGTAAGAGAAGCCATTGGCTCAACTTCGCTGGATTAATAAAGATCTTTCATTATTATTATTATTATTATTATTATTATTTGTAGCAACTGAAGATAGGGTGAGCAGGAAAACGTGCACTTACTAAAATAATGCACACTATTACATTTTCTATCAGAAATAATTAAATGAAACGCAAATGTTCCACCTGAATGATTGATTAAGACGTAGCTAACTGTATAGATAGTAGACCCATGTGCGGAGGGTGATTGAATTACCTGAAGCAGCTACTTCTGCCACGGGCTTCTGTTGCTCGTGGGCCATGAAGCCGACGACAGAGAAGATGACGAAGCCAGCGAACATGCTCGTACTGGAGTTGATCGAGCAAACAATCAAGGCGTCTCTGGAAAACAACAGTTACAATGTTTATCAGATTCTTCCTGGGAAAATACGTTTTCATTACTTTTCACTCTGTGAGTCCATGTCAAAAATAATGAAGTTTGTACGCAACATGAGATGAAACAATGTTGTCACTTTATTCTGTTTTGGCGATGAAAAAAAATCATAGTTTAAAATTAATTTTAACCAAAATTAATTACCCAAAAGGGCAAACCATTTTGAATGGGTTTTAGGTTAACTTCGTAATTAGCTATATATTCAAACCCTGAAAACAACTTATGGTTGAAATTTAGTAATTAATCATTTGGAAATTAAATACAGCTAGAGATTTTGAAAATGCTTTACTAAACGAAGAACAAGAAGGTTATTCTCAATATCCTGGAAAATCTAAGACCGGGTCATGTTCAAAATCGTGTTAGAAATGCTAAAAGACTGCCCCTGCATTAATTGTATAAGCATACTGATTAGACAACAGGAGCAGTCAACCAACAATTGATATTTCAATCACAATGAGTGTGAAGCAAATTACTCACTTGTAGACATTGTTGGTAAATTTGTTATAGCTTCCAAGTGCTACTAGTGTTCCTAATCCAAGACCGTAAGAGAAGAAAATCTGCGTTACAGCATCAATCCATACCTGAACAAACAAGAAAACAAATGAGAATTTTGCTGGGACATGAGGAGATCTTTTAAAAGGAAGTTTTTCATCAAAACCATTTCACGCTTATATTTCTGACAAATTACATGTGGATTTATTCATGAAACATTAAAAATGATTAAATTCAACACACACATAAAATGAATCGCTATATGTGCAAATACCCTAGTGAAATAAGACTTCTGTTCAGTTCAACGAATGAAGTTTTGTAATTGAGAGTGAGGCAGCTTACTTCTGACTCGGTGAGCTTGGACAGATTCGGACTGATGTAGAAGCGAATGCCCTCAGCTGCTCCGGGCAGTGTGATACCGCGGACAAGGAGGACCATCAGGAGGACGTAGGGGAACAGCGCTGTGAACCACACCACCTGGAAGCAAACAACATGTCTGGCTAACTGGACACTGGTTTGACATCATGTTTCAAACATGTTTATGCCAATTCAACTCTGAGCATGCAACAACAACAACATGGAAACAAAAGGTAGAAACAGCGCTGATAACCACACCCACCTGGAAACAAACAACATGTCTGGCTAACTGGACAGTGGTTTCACCTCATGTTTCAAACATGTGTATGCCAATTCAACTTTGAGATGCAACAAAACGAAATGGAAAACAAAATGGAACGCCTCACCGAGTTCATGGTGGAGGTGGAGGTGGTTCCGGAAACCCTAAAACCTTTTCCATATGAATGATTGGTTCAGGTGGTATGGTGCACGTGTAGTGGCACCTCCACCATGATTTTTTGTACTATTTCTACTCTCGTATATTATAGTATTTTTGAGTTCAAGACATTTTAATGCAGGTTCGTAAGATAAGGTTTTTTATCTGTTTATTCTTTCTATGCGATGATTAAAAAATGGAATTTCGTTTTAAAAAAGAATTATCTTCCATGTGTTGACATACCTTTCCAGTCCACTTGACACCCTTCCAGATGCAGAAGTAGCACATGATCCACACGACCAGGAGTGTCCCGGCCAGCTCCCAGCGGATCCCTCCGACGTACTCGATCCCGTCGGAGATCTGCAGCGTGCGTCGTCTAGAGCGCACAAAACACAATCTTTATCGAACCCGGCACTTCGGGGTCGGACAAATGGTACATTACAATACTCCCTAAGATACAACATCCCTCCCTCATCCAATCATTCGAGGATTTATCTTCATCAGGGTTATATAAGTCTTGGTAGAATACCACGAAATATTCTTGTTAGAATAATGATGGTATTTTTTCCTCTTTCAAATATTTAAATCACAATGTACATGAGTTACATCTTCCATTTTCACGGAGCCATCAGAATTGTGGCTCAACTGTGAGGTTATTCAATCTGAAAGCTGATAAAGCTTAGTGTTTCTTATAGGTGTAATAAACAAAGATTGGATGTGATTATTATCTTGATGCTTTGCAAGTATGAAATCTAAAAAATAATCAAAGTGTATGAAAAGATGTTTTTTTTTTTAAACATCGAAACTTGATACAAAATCATTGTTCTACAATTAAGGCTAAGGACGAAAGTGAGATCGTTCCGACGGGGCACCACAAGGGCGATCTGACTACCCCAAAGAACAATGTAATTCATTTAAATAGTAAACTAAATAAATGTATTCATAATTAAATATCATTGTTTAACTGTTTGAAAATGGAATATCGTAAAACAAATGATGAACATACTCCCAGAACTCCTTGACTGGATCGGAGAGTTCCTTAAGCGTGACGTTGAGGCCATTGACGGAACACATGCGCGTGGTGGCGGTGCCGTTGAAGTACTGGTCCCAGCACGAGAGGCCTTTGCGCTCGTACGGGTTCACGCAGTAGCGCGTGTTCCAGTAGTTATCGCACGTCCTCCACGGCACATCTGAAACAGGCATTGAGTTGGAGAAAAGTCTGACTCATCTTGTCGTACAGGGCAGCTTCTTAACACCGAACCATCCGTGTACGTCACGACATGCTGCTGTTGTTGTTGTTGTTGTTGTTGCGCGCATCCTGGGTTGACTGAGATCACCCCAATCTAACCAATTGATTGAACCTAACCGATCCACACTAACCTAAACCAACTAACCTGACCAGACAAACATTCCAAACTAATCCATCTAAACTAAAACCGTTGATAGACTAATTTGAAACCTTCTTCCGGTTCGGTGAACCGATTGCCCGGTTTTCATACAACTTGTCAATCATGCCAACCAAAATGTCATCTTAATTGATTCTTAATTGATCTTAAAACATCTATATGAACTTTTTCGGACAAAAATACTTTTACTCTTTCTTTGTGCCGTACAGAACGGCTTATAGATGGTTGAGATTTCCCTATAATATAGTGATAATTTCAGAACAATGAATATGATACGTAATAATCGAAAATCACTGATGAAAATTTTTTTAAGATAATTTTATTTTGGTGGAGGTGCCAAGTTTAGTGGGAGTGCCGTGTTACACTTCTTTTCCACGAGTTGGATGATTATCAAGAAATACTCTGTTGGTATTTGACCTTCCCAATTTAGTTCTAGGTTTAAATACACTTCATTTTAAGAAATGGTAATTGCAACATGTATGTATCAGACTTGACGCGGTTTGGTGGAAGAAAAGCCGCTGAAGATCCTGTTCGATCACGTGACATGCTAGCACGCGACGGGCGTAGTACGTACCGGTGTTGAGCGACATGAAGAAGTAGAAGATGGCCCACGCCAGGATAACGATGTAGTACACATTCATCCAGCAAGACATGACGGCCGCAGCGTAGCCAATACCTGACACAGAAATACTGGTAACTTACACATATCGCTAACACTGGCACTAGAATAATATGAGCATGTCCATAATTACACATATTATCATTTATTTCAAAGACCTTTCGTGGCTCATTCAGCGAAAACACTGCTTTAGAAACTGAAGTCAAGTTGGGAATTGGTTAGAGTATCGTGCCCAAGGCATGAACCTTAAAACTTCTATACAAATTGTAAAAATTCTATCGTTCGCTCATTCGTACCCCCCAAATAACATAGTTGTTGATGGGGTCGTTAAGCAAACCAATAATCAATGTATTTCAAGAGAATCTTCAAATCGAATCTGAATCGTATACGATCACGATCGAACTTGTCAGGACTGTCTGGGGCTGCATTTTCAGTTAGGATCGAAATAATATTGCTGATAGTATCATCAAATTTCGGCGAAGTAGAATGAATGGTCGTACACAATGAAGTTACGGTGTCAACGTTCATTGAAATTATTGTATTATAGGCCTAGAGATGAATTCCCGTTCGGTAACAATTGTATTGAAGCCTTTACCACAACCAAGAGAGGCCGTTATTATTGATCCTCAGCCCGAACTGGGAAACAATTGCTGCTCAAGATTTCGATATTAATTTTAAAAAAATTAATTCAATTCAATTCATATACTTTACCCTTGAATATCGGTGCAATTTTGAAGATACCCAGGCCTCCAATCGTCAACATCTGACCAAGGGCAAGTTCCATGAAGAACATGGGAATACCCGCCAGGATAAGAGTAAGGAAATACGGGATGAGGAAGGCACCGCCACCGTTCTTATAACACAGGTACGGGAATCGCCACACGTTCCCGAGACCGATCGCCAGACCAACCACCGACAAGATGAAGTCGATCTTCGAAGTCCATGATCCTCTCTCAGGTAAGTCGTCGTGTTTCTTCACCGTCTTCGTCGTAGTCGTCGCCATGACAACTGCACTGCTACCACACTGATTCATCTCCAGCGTAAGTACGTGCTTGTCGTTGCCACTCTCTCTGGAGTCCGTCATTGTCCGGCCGTTGTCGTCGGTCTGGTCGTCGGAGTCGTCCTGATTGCTACTCGTTTGTCGCGTCGCCGAATGGGAGGAGTGGTTCCCGCGCTCACTTGCACTGCATTCTGGGCCGATCCTCGAGACTAGAACCAACGAATGGGACGTGGCACAGTTAGAGACTGATTCATTACATAGATTGTGGGCCGCAGTTTTTACAGTTTATATATAGCTCCTTCAAATACCATTACAATACCAAGCTGTTGGTGATTTTTATTGATTATTATTTTTTTCCAACTGTCTTGTAAGGCATCGAAGAAAGAAAAATAATACATATATATATATATACATATAAATGTGTTTAATTTCAAGTTTTCGCGGACATAAGTGATGTTGTCGTTTTTTTCTGGATAGTGCCGCTTATGATAAGATAGATGCCGTGGAGACCCCACTCCCCACGTTGTCCAACTCCATTGACGTTTCGGGTGGATCACACCACCCATCCTCAGAAATAAAATAGATTAAAAACTGATCCGCTCTCGAGAAACACGTCCGAACCCGACAAGATCTCGACAACGAAATCGTGTTCAATTGTAGCATCGCGCATTCAATTTAATATTAGAAACTGAGACAAAAGCAATTATCGTGCATTGTTGTATGTAATTGTAATGATACCAAAAACTTAATTAAAAACCTAATAACTTGAATACAGAATTCTGTCAATAGAATAATTCGGTCATGGTTCACTTCAGAATAATGGTTGATTCCCACGTATTAATTCATGTTTAATGGGTCCAGCCAACGTATGAGGTGTGTATTATTAATACATTTTAATTGATTTGTGAAACCATTCACTTGCTTGCATTCATGTGTGATCGACCGATTCGTAATCAGCTCTTGGCAAGGCGTTCGAGCTACCAGAAGGTTCTCTTCATCTCAGACTAAATTATAAAGTTTATCTAATTTTCACAAGAATACAGTATAGCATAATCCATAATACTATACGATAACTCTTCACCCCCCCCCCCCCCCCTCCCCTCCCCAACATAATGGTGGCAAAATATCGCACACTTTTCTACAACTACGTGTTTTACCCAACTTCCTTGTCTTTTCTCTGTTAATAGATCGTACATTCATTTTGTAGCCTTCTGACATCATCATTGAGGATAGTTAGTGTTTACTGAACAATTTTACACCGAAGTGTGTTGAGTATTTTCGATCAATTCCCGATGTATTCGTGGTGGGTATACGAAAGATGTCAAATAGTCTCACTTCTTACACAAGTAAATTACAAGACACAATCATTTATCAATTCTAAATTCATTCAGAATCGTCAAAAATACAAACAAAATGTGAGTACCTGGAGGGTGGGAAAAAATGTTTCTTTTTCCCAGGAACAGTTCGAGCATGAAGTAGTTTTCCGAACTTGCTCCGTGACTTTTCACATATTTATTCATAGAACTCTCAGATTTAATTGAAGTCTTGATTCAAATTGATCTGCATATCAACTAGAATGCTATTCTATTTGCTTGAAATTGCAACGACGCATCATGCTGCTATTTCTGACCCTATATGATTGCACAAGGTTTGCACCCAAGACCCACGCTGTCAGGCTCTAAGTACACGATTTGCATACATGAGCCAAATGTGTAATTATCTGCTGAGTGTGTAGGGAATGATCTCCCTGCTTGAGTTTCGTGGGGTATTGTAGTGGGAGTGGAGGGGGAGTGGTGGGGGAGTGGAGGGGGAGTACGATCCGCGTAACTGGCAGCGTCCGGCCCTGATTCGATTCTCCCCTACTGCTCACCAGGCCCGAGTGCTATCACAGATGTTGGCGAACATTCACTCGAGTTGATCCAGGGTTTATACAGTGCTAGCGCTGCTCGAAAAGTCAAAATATTTGATTTATATACTGAAAATGCTGTTTTATTGTATATTTTCTTTCTAAAAAATATCTGGTTGGTTAGTTTGAAAATCACTGTATAACAACTATTAGTCGTAATCAAATGAACATCAAATGGACTGAAATTTGAGATTGTGGAAACTATTCTTGTTACTGTAAAAATGCAATACTCAATTTTTATCTGGGGTGGAGGAGAACGCTGCATGACCCTAATCATGAACTTTGATTCACGGGACCCGAGTTTGATTTTCGAGCCCAAAGTATCAGAATCTAATATTTCTACCTTCACATCTCAGTATAATATCATGTTTGATCCAAGTCATACTTAATAAGGCTTCAAAGCGAGCATGATCCGCACCGTGAAGAAAACAGTGGCCACATTTTCACCTGCCAGCAGCAAATGATTTCAGAACTACACTTATATACAGCTATGTCCACGCATAGAAACGCATGTCCAAATCCGTGGCCATGCGGCGTCGACTAAGGATGCTGGAACTTCAGCGCACGTGATGTATTGTCTAGTTATTTGTCACATAATTGGATAATGCGACAAGAATACGCTCACAAAGGCTGGACTTATCACAACGGCTTGTCAATACGACAGTTGTACATATAACGATATAACTTTACTTCGTATTACCTCAGGTGTATTTGGATTTGATTGTAATTTGAATGTATTGGATGAAAATTTGAAATGCAGTACGTAAAATGTAAGATTACAAAGAGCAAGGAAATACTGCACTATAAACGTGAAGTTTTACTTTTAAAACTCATTCAGTGGTATTCATGAATGGTAAGTTAATATAATACAGACTCCGGGTAAAATGAGACGACATATTAATACACAATTGCATGGGTGACCTTACAGCCTACAAATCAAGTTCGATTGAATATGTGTGTGTAAGAGACCATCTGACAAAACTAACAATCACACTTACATACATGCTTCGTCAATTGTGTGTCTGTTTCGATTTTTTCAATCAAAACCATGAGCATCAATATATTCAATCTAATAGTATTTCAATCTATTCAATTTATCTTGTAACAAAGATCAATATTTTATACATTTCAAACGTAACTTGTTTGTGTGTATACTAGATACAATTTCAAGTGAAATGAGTTCAGTTACTAGAGTCTAGTAATGAGAAAAGCCCTTCAAGAGTAACAATCAAGTTTATCGTAAAATTAGTCGTATTTCAGCTATAATAATAGACACATTCAAGTTAACCTCCATTTTCTAATTTCTTCCTGTTCACGAACATATAAGCATGTCAAAAAACTGTCAGATGAATCAACTGCAGACAAAAGTGCGATGTCTATTCTCGTCCTGAACGAGGACACGGCGCGTCCTGAAGGGTGAAGAAGACGCTGTACCACATTCAATCACGGCTCTCCCATCAGAATGCAATATTCACATGTTCAAAGTTGGTTCTCTCATGCAATGGATTTCTGCTCTCTCTAATCTATCGGTAAAATAAGGTTAATTGACATTGTCCAATAGTTACAACACTTGAATTTAGGAGATACTTTCGGAAAAGTTGAAGTTTTGAAAATATTGTAGTCAGCGATACTTTTGATTCTCAAAGCCTTTATATTTATACACAAAACCGAAGTGGGTGAATTATTGAACTGTTTTTGTGGTGAACAAAACTGAACTATAGACGCACAATAAATATGATGCCTCTCTAAAAAGACGACATCAATGTGTCAATTTGACAGTACACGTGATTTCAACGACGTCGATCTTAAGAAACGAAGGTAACGTTTCAAAACTAAAACCAAAAATCTAGTAACACTCACATTTGAAAGTTGATTATAAATGTGTCCAGTCGGTAGTAAACGGACTTGAATGATCAATTCACAAACAAACACACTGTATCATTTCACTAATCACGGTTCAGAAATATTGTTGTTAAATATCACGTCCATCCACTTCGGCGTTCACCGACAAAGTGAGCAGACAAGAGACACCACCACTGAGTTCTGACGCGCCGTACTGACACTGGTAGATAGATGCCAATAGATGTGATATAATCGCGACCGCCTGGGATAAATAGCCCCAGGGGTATGAGGAGAAAAGCGTTGTGGACGAGTTAGTTATGGTTAATACTACAGAGGAAATCCATAAATCATGTGCCATATTTCCGACTGACGTACGGGCCAGATCCCCAACTCTAAAGTGGATGGATGGCCCAATTCTCAATTGTTTCAATAATGTGTTTACTATGATACCCGCCGGTGTATTGTGTATCGGATCAATCTACCGAGGAAGCGAGAGGGAAGAGGGAGACGTGGACCCTGGACAATTAGCCTACTTCCGATATGCAAGGAGCAGACCTGGATTCTTTGAGAACTAGAAACAACTGAAGATTAGGGAAATACGGCTGTTTTGTTTAAACCAAGGTTGTCGACCTCATGAGGAATGGACGATGGTGGTATGTCTGACAACGCCGTCAAAAACGCTACCATTACTACTAGAACTGTGATGATTTAATAATTATTTGAAATCTTGAGCACCAATTATGAATTCTCGTAGAGATGGTATAAATCCCTCTGTGCACAAACCGATCTGTATCGATCAATCAAGCTATGATCTCATACAATACAGATTGATAGTGTTAAGTGTCGTGAATATCTTTCGCCGACTTGGAATTGTTTCCACTAAATAAATATTCATCTACAAGAAGTCGTAAACGTGTGATTCCTTGAAATCAACAGAAGCGTGTTCAAGAACTTTCAAACCAATATACTTCATATTTTCACATATTTCACCATATTGTAACAAATAAGTTTATACCTATTTGCCTGTTCTTTTCTATTGCAAAACATTTGTTTTCTTGTCAAATCCATCACTGAATAAACTTGATACAAAAGTAACCAACAATGGCCACGTAATAACACAATACCAAACCTCAGTTTCCTTCAGCTTTCCAATGTGTCCAATGCACACTTTAGAAAAACCTGGCACTTCCACTCACAAGTTCGAGAAATCGTTCGAGTTTCATCTCAGTTTGAGTGCATACTGAATGAGAACAAGTGTAAGGTCATCTACACATCTGTCATGTAGGAGCATCCCTGATAATAGTATCTAGCAAGTTTAATTAAACTAATTAGTAATTATTGTAATATATAGTGTGGTGTACTCAATTGCCATGATATTGTCAAATTAATTCTTATAGAAAGAATGTCATTTGTGTGTTTTCCTTTGTCTTCAGTTTGATGAAAACGAGTGCTTGGTGTGGTTACGCACTGGGTGGCGAAACAACAGGCAGCTCGCGGCGGTGTCATCACCCATCCACTTAACATTGCTTCTTGATGATTATCATCTTGATGCATGTTTCCAATTAGCGTAGGCGTGAACCAACTATTTGGTATGACCGTGAATTTGGGTTAAGAGGTGGGGGGAGGGAGTAAAAGAGTATACTCTTTAAAAGAGGAGAACATAGATGTAACGCGAAGTGAAACTAGTTCCCGCGTCACTTTCCGCGACATCCTCTGTTTCAACATTGTTCTATCACCCTTCTAACATTGGTCAAAGGAAGCGGTAATATCACATGACCGACGATAATGACGGTGATGATAGATACATAATACATATTCCAGAGAGACGCGCATGCATGGTGTTGATGGTACAGGAGTTGATCGTTCGATCCGTCTCTCTCTCTCTCTCTCTCTCTCGCTCGCTGGTTTATACATGGGGACTGTGGACAACTAACAACCACTCTTCGCCACATTATACTATTGAACACAATTGATATCCTGGGCAAGCCTCGCTTGGTTTTTGCTAAGCGATACTGTGTGGTGAGATAGATGTGGAAGACCCAGGATCTGTATGGTTCTGTGGTGAGATATCGTCCCCCAACCCTTGCCACATGCAAAGTATCTATTCGTAGTCATGTATATGTGTGTGTGTGTTCAATCTCAATTGTTCCAGCTTGAAGATACGATGAACACACCCAGTTGCTTCATGGATATGATCCTATCATCAACAAGTAAGAGAAGGAGTTGGGGGAAAATACGAAAAACAAGTAGAAACAAGCAAGAATAATGAATTAAAACAAAAACAAATTAAACAAAAAACAAAACTTTCAAATAAAACAAGCAAACGACTAGTAAGAAGTAAAATAACATCACATTTAGACATCAAATTCGAAAGAAGTAAAACGTGAGCAGGGGGTGGGAGCAGAACAGTTCCTAACAGAACGGGATCGTTTGGCTATCAGGAAAAAAGAGACATTACATAAAAGTGTTGGCCTATGAGCTAATTGTTCCGCGATGAACCACGAGCCACATGTCCCTGAAGATGTCGAGAGCCCCTCGCCCTAGATGCCACGCACACTCCTTCAACACGCGTCCTTTGAGCAGCACATCGCAGGGAGAGGGATGTAGGCGACAAGCAGACGATAAACTGTGCTCTTGGCCGACACTGAGACCAAGTTGGCCGGAATCAGTGCGGAGATCTGTGAACAGGTTGTCGACATACAGTCATGGCTTGGGCCGAGAAGTCTCCGCAGAAGAGTGTCGACTAAGAGCGCGGCGACAAGACACAGTCGACACAACCTTGAGGTCGACAATCCTGCATGTCCTGGCTCCTGATGGACAGTCCTGATTGGCTAGACGGTTCTTGTAGCAAGGCGTCACGCAACGTCGGCGTCAAGGTCGAGGATGGGGAGTAGTTGCCCCTGCGTGAATCGTCTTGCCGAGCACCGGGTCATGAGAGTTGTCTGCCTTACATCTTGGGCTCGAAAGGAGCCGATTACCCTCACGAGCCCGGGGGTATACAAGAGGAGGCCATCGTTCAGGACGGTACGCCTGTCGCACGACACGGAAACACAAGTGCCAGAGCATTTGTATATGTTTGAAATTGGTTGATAACTTTTGTCTGAGTCGGGTAGAGCGAGTGTAGAAACCTTCGATGTCTTCCAGCTGCCGCCACTCACTTCCATCCAGGATCATGCAGGCCGATGGTCCTGCAGTGTAGCTCCAACCAGGACATGGCCAGGATGAGACGAACGGGAAGTTGCCGATGGTGTCAGGGTCGTCAGGATGACCGGCAGTTCTCGGAGACTTTGGTCGCGTTTCTAGTGATCCCACTTTCACATCTGAAAAGCGTTCAAGTCAAAAGACACTAAGAACCAGTAACGATTTAACGAGTTTGTTACAGTCCAACTGTGAGTAACTTCTTAATGTTTACATGTCCTCAACTTAATTATACCGTGAATGGTTCTCGTTGACTACCAGAGTACCAGTCCGTTCTACGATATACCATTGCTTCTCAGGAAGCTCTGAACTTTAGTAAATGAATATAATGATTTTGTATCCTGTAACTTGAGAACACCTAAGAAACAGAGTGAATTTCTCTGAGCCAACAGAATATATATTTCTCAAAACCCAGATAACCAATTAGATTGGGCCAGGGGTTGTTCTCACCACTTGCACTGAATTGGTAAAGTGTCGAGTGGCCAGCACATTGAACCGTCATCCAGGAGACCGGGGTTCGATTCCCGCCATGGTCGATCACCCAAACAGGGTTTTTTGTGGTTTCCCTCGGTCGTTCAGGTCAATACTGGGATGGTTAATCCTTAACTACATGCCACGGTCGACTCCTTCCCACTATTTATAAACATCTAATAAAATAATCTCACATCTCATTTATCATCCATCGACACCAGTAGATCTTACTCATCAGTACAGTGCGTCGATGAGCCCAATATACATTTTAAAAAAATCTATATGAAATCTTAATACAAAACTTAATAGGTCAAATTTCTAAAGTTAGAGTGATTAAAACTAGTACGGGAAGATCCAAACATCCCCAGTTCTACGTTTGATCCAAATCGCGATAATTCATTTCCCAAAGTACGTGTGAAACGGTAAATCAATGCCCATCCATTTGTTTGTGTCGTCAGTCAGTGTGGCTCGAATGGCAGAAGTAGCTGTAGTAGTGCACGGGTCGCATGCAATGAGAGTCACCTCATCCGATTAGCCACCTAATAGAATTACTTATACTCTAGTAGTTGACAGGTCAGTCGAGGAAATGAATTGGCCAAAGAAACATCCACAATGGTGACAAATAATAGTCACACATTTGTATTATTACTTCCTATGTGAACTCGGGGTGTGAATCTCATTACGTCGACGATGAAGAAAAGAGTGTTTTTATTATCAATATTATGTGTTTGTGTGTCTATTTGGATAACCACTGCTCAGTAAGCTAATGAAAACTTTCTTTTTATGTAATATTCATTCTTAGAAAACTGTTTTGAAACATTTAAAGATACGATATTTGGTACAGTAGTATATTTATTTTATATATATGTATACATGTGACTTTATATCTCCATTTTACACTATTTATTATTAATTCTATATAAAATATTTACAATTGTAGTGAATATTCGAATGGAATCGAGACAGAAGCAGTTTTCATTCATTATGAAGTGGGCTGTGGTTCTAATATCTATCCAATCTCTGCACCCTTGCAATTCGGTCCTAGCATGCAGGCAGCACTGAGGTCCAGTTACTCTATCAGATCTAGAGTTTCAATCAACAACCGATATTAGAGAGAGACAAGTTGATTGCCATTTCTTGAGATGTAATTAAGGTGTCTTCAATGCTAATGATCAATTAGATTAATTAATTTTGAAGTGAGATTGTTTTAATATAGGAATTTAGTAATTTATAATTTAATATTTTAATTTCTATTTGGTTATCTTCATTCAAGTATTAAAACAATTGTGTAATGATGACACAAGAAAGGATGTCTGATTGAAATGCAGGATCCCCTTGTTAGTGTGAGTTGAGTAAGTGTTTTTCAGAAAAGTTAATATTTCTACTTTCCATCTAGGAATAGATCTAAATAGAATCTCTTCTTGCCTCTTCTCCCAGTCCAGTCCATTCCAATCGATTATCGTTTTCTGAATAAAACCACGTCTACCCAGTTCTGTTCTAGCCCTCTCCACAGCAAGCTGCTCTCCTCCTCTCACACTCCTCTGAACTCTCATCCCTATCCTATCTCTCACTTCTTCACACCCGTAAAACCATTCCTTGCCCTGGAAAAGTTCAGGAGTCCGTCCTTTTTCCTCCTTTCCTCTGATTTTCACCACCCCAATTCTTTTACCATCTCACTGGGCTTTTCCCTTAATTTTTCAACTCTTCCCTGTTCATTTCAATTCTTCAAGCATGCAACCAAGCTTAGAGAAATGGTTCACCGACTGTCCCTGCGTGCTCATAATATGAGCAGGACTGGAATATGAGCAGGACTGGAATATGAGCAGGACGGTCATTAGGATGATTGATGAGCACCGTGGACTCATATGTGTTGTTATACTCATGTAACATCATAATGTGTGAGTGAGCAAACTAGAGATCGAATTTGGCACTGGTACTCCTCAAGAGATAAATTCCGAATCATAATTCTGCACAAAGTTTTCACATCGAGAATTGATCAGTGATGCAATTTTGTGACACAATAAGTGGTTGTTAGGGCCTATATATCTTCTCTGGTAGGGGCAAGTTGGTTATGGAGATACGAGGTGTATATTTAATGATGCAACTTACCGCCCTACACCCAAACCTCGGATCCATCTAACGCATCGTTGGAGATAGTAGTATTCAGTATAGATTACTCTATTAGAGAAGTCTACAGTCAGGCTTTCCGATTATTTGTGTTATGTTGATACAGTTCACAAATGCAAAACTGAACAATTTTCCTCTGAACAGTCTTTATACACGATCGATTTTCGTTGCATGATATTTCAACTTTTGCACGGAATCATTTCAGTGGTGTAAAGGCGCTTGCAATTTCTGTTGCGAAACTCTCATTTCAGTGGCGATACCGGTGGGCAACATGTCAGCTAGGTGAAAGATTTCAGTCAAGTTGAATGTATTTCAACTTCGTGAAATTCTGGCATCAATAGAAAGATTTCCGTTCTCATGTGTAGGCAACATAGGAAACGTGGGTATTCAACTTTTCTGCAAAAATTCCAGAAATTAATTTTATGAATGAATTGATCGTGTAAAGTGGCTTATAAGCCTGGGGATTTTATGAGTTGTAAACATTCACTTATATAGCTACACAAATGTAAAGTACGTGTAGTTTATAAATGTAAAAGAAAAATTTTATGAGAATATTAGCCGTACACTTCATGGTCTATAAACGACAATAAAATGATAGGGTCTACATAGTACATTGACTATGTAGCTATATGAGATGTGTGTGTTCTTTTTCCAGCCAATGTCGTGGCGCGGATCCAGTCAATGAAGCTGGACCGAAAACACATCATGAAACATCTCTCTCTTTGCGGGACATCTTACCGATTAATCCGAAACATTACGATAAGAATCGAGCACCTAAATTCCAAGGTCAACCTACGATTGTCTACTTCCATGTTACAGTGCTATCACTTGATTCCATCAATGAAGAATCAATGGTAAGTTTCAAAATACGAATTTCATGGTCTACTCATTTCGATCTCCGAAGTAATGTTTCTGTCTGTTTTTCAGACCTATGTTGCTGACATTTTCCTTGCTCAAAGTTGGAGGGACTCTCGTCTTCGACTCCCTGAGAATATGAGCGAAGAATATCGTATTCTCGATGTCGATTGGCTCCACGATATTTGGAGACCAGACTGCTTTTTTAAAAACGCTAAAAAAGTGACATTTCATGAGATGAGTATTCCGAATCACTATCTTTGGTTGTACCACGACAAAACTTTGCTCTACATGTCGAAGTGAGTATAGAAAGTAGAACAGCAGAACTTGAAGTAAGGGTTTATGAGCTGACGACAGGAAATATGTCACAACTTGACCTAGCTTTACAAATACGGGCGAACTCACAAAAAGGAAGTTACAGTTTTGTCAAAGTGGAAGAACTCCTTTTCGTTCATCAATTCTCTGTGTTCTGATGTCACATTTCGAATTGAATCTGATGTAACTGTTTTCATAAATAAAATGTGGCATTGCCGTAACATCTTCTCGGGAGTGTTCTGTTAAATTATACCTATTCGGCTGAAGAGAATCTAGACACATTGGAGCACTTTCATCGTATAGGCCTATACGTAACATCTAAACTATCGCACCGATTACTGACTCTGTGATTGAATCAAGGCCATATCGTAGTGACATCGCATAGTCCACTTCAGAGAGGCAACTTCTGCCACCTTCCGCATCAACTGTCGATCCGTGACAAACTTTCGCATTAGATTACGCCTACATGTTAGATAATACGTAAATCATAATCAGTGGTGTGATAAAAATGGTTGGCAAAAATGGTTTTCCTTATTAACATACACATTTAACATTTCCACCAGTGTTTTTACCAAATTTGACTCATTAGTATTCTGTATAAGTATTTTTGGAAGCTCACGACATATTTACCGAAACATTTATCTCAGTGGCTAACGCGCTCGCTTCATGTGGTCCGTGAGATGAGGGGCATCCGGGCCTTGGTTCGATCCCCGCCACCGTTCATCTGTTCAGGGGGGTTTTCTTGTTTTTTCCGCTGTAGTCTAGGCTAATGCCACAATAGTTCCTACAATACAGGCCACGACCGCTTGCTTCCCACTATCCTTCCCATTACCCAAGAAACCTTCATATTACCACTCCACCATCTCGTTATATTAATTCATTCGAAGCCAAAGTTCTTAGTTATCATTACAATGCGTCGTTAAATCCAATATAATTTTTGAAAAAATTAAACGATGGTTTTAATAACTTCGCATTTTCTCTGTTGACGTTTTATGATGGTGTAAAATTGACCTGTTAAAAACAAAATCCCCTCAGATGAATAGATTGGCCTTAGCTCCTGCGAGAAGATACGAACCCGGCTCCACAGATTCAATTCAAAATGTGACATAAGAATTCCCACTAGTGGTTAGCACGCTCGCTTCATGTGATCCGGCAGGCGAGGGGAATTCCGAACCCAGTTCGATCCCCGCCGCCGACCGTCTTTACAGAGGTTTTTCATGGTTTCCCTCTGTAGTCCAGGCTAATGCCGGGATGGTTCCCACAATAAGTCGGCCATGACCGCTTCCTCCCCACTATCCTTCTCATTACCCAAGAACCTTTATCTCATCATCCCATCATCTCATTAATCATCCATCCGACGCCATTAGATCTCAGTTATCATAACAGTGCGTCGTTAAACCCAATATATAAAAAAGAAGAGATCCGTTCACTTTACCAAAACTGTACCCACTTTTTTAGAAGAAATACTGTCCTTGCTTTCTTGAACGATGAATGTATCCCGTAATTGCTGAGGATTGTTGTAGCAATTTCAATAATTATAGAATTATAATTACTCGTTTCGACTTCACATTTCACGTTAATACTCGAGCTGTATCTACACAGTGTACACCTGATTTCAGGAGTTGTTAGACACCCTCGTGTACGCCGGTTCCTAGATGTTGATTGCAAACCGCGAGGCGTTCTTCTGAGATCGCCGCGCCTTGTTCCTTCCTGAGATCTCCTCGCTTGTTCTTCTGAGATCTCCTCGCGTGTTTCGGGCATGTGATAGTCTCGATAAGTGTATTCCTCAGCGTGCTGAATCTCTGAGAGGCTACTCGTGTAAGGTACCACGTTCCGGTTCCCTACATGTAGGACTATCACCTTTAATGATGGTGTCGACAGTTTGATTGCGCTGATTGTAGTACAAGCATTCTGTCTTCTGATAAATGAATTCCTCGTTACGTCTAATTCGCTCTCTTTTGGATCTTCTATCAGGATTAGTAGTGCCTTTGAATGTTTTGTTTCTGTCATTCGATTTAGAATTTCCATCCTTCCTGGCATGGTAATATCTACTCGAGGGATATTTTGGTCCACGAAGGTATTTGATTGAATTTGATAAATGGAAAGTTGTTCAATCTTCGAGCTGAACTATTCTCGATTCAAATCAGATGTGAAAACTGATATCCATTTGTCGAGTTCGGTGTGCAATATTGCTTGTTTGGAATCCTTAGCAGATACGTTGTCTCCTGGCAGCGAAGGATCTGCATCAGTGTTAGTAACGTTTTGTAACCCAGTGTACGGGTGACGTTTTTGGTATGTCTTTTCTCTCTTCTCTGGATATTGACTGCTCATCAGTTCATGGTGAAATACGAGTGAGAACGTGTAATATGTGGGTCCTGACCTTGGCAACAAGTTTTCCACAATGTGGATAAGGAGCAAGTTTGGTTTGTTTAGTGTTGTTGTCGGTAGTTTGCAGAACTTCGTCATTTTCCTTTACTTTGTCAGGTATTTCCATTGAAAATAATGCACTCTATACATTCAACTTTGACTTTTCTTGATAATCACGCGGTCAGATTTTGCTTATTGTGTTCTGACTCGGCGAATATATATTCCCCCTTTATTTCCAGTTGTAATATTGTAAAAGAAAAAAATCTTTTACCTATACTCCCATATTACTCCCTTTATTAAAACGCAAATGCTGCTTTGACCTAGCATATAATTAAGATAGGTCTATATAGCAGTATATATTGACCATTTATTGAAAAATGAAACATTTATTGATGATTTCTTTTAATTTAGATTAACATTGGTGCTGTCATGCGCAATGAAGTTCGAGTCGTACCCCCATGACACGCAGAACTGCTCGATGAGTATAGAAAGCCGTAAGTTGTGATCGGTTTTTATTTTCTTGACGTTTTACAGTAGAAATAGCTGTATAATGTAGTAGGTATTTCGAGAAAAGGGCTCAATTGTCATTTTTGTAAGTGTTCAGGAGAAGCAATTTTTCAAAACTTGTTTATAATTTGATATCCATCATAACTTGGTGCAAATATATACATTGTTGCACGAATTGGTTATTATTTATAATAAGTTCTAATTATAGTACCGGTAAATCATTGTTTGTTCTGAATTCTTTTTGCTGGGCAAGAAATGAATATATAAACTGAAATTTCCCAATATGATTTTGTTTCACCACTGGAGAATAAAACATAATAATTGATGAAACTTACGATTGAACAATACAATACAACATATTGGACAATGGTTGTAGCTGTTTTGAGAAATAGAAAACTATGTCAAGAATAAACTTCTTAGTTTCACATCAGAATGTTCTGTCCTATGCACAATTTCTCGGGAAATATATAGGAAGAAAAATTTAAAAACAATTCTGGTAGACTTTTCCAAGGTTCAAAAATTAAAATGTCAAGTACAGTAAAATACCTTCTCAACTATTTCTCATGATGGGGCAGCTATTAAAATCACATTTCAGTTCATCATCTTCATTTACACTAATTCAACACTAGATTTTGATTGCGAATAAATCACGTTTTGCTGGTAACTGGCTATACCAAAGTTCTTCATTATACATTACAGTATATTCGTTGAAATGATACTGTACATGTTTTTTCATGTGATAACAATACACTAAGAAAGTTTCAATTTTTTTGATGTAGCTTGCATGAATCTATCTACATGCTAACTTTTTAGTGGCACAATCGATGTAGTCCTAAAGATTCATCTATTTCCATACAATGCCATTGTGTTGAAGTTCGTATCTTGAAGGCACCGACTTGTTCTCTTTTTTATTGCTTTTGAAAGGATTGAATCAACTTATAGAACAGTTTGACCATTTCAAATGACCGACAATCAACTAATTTCAACAAAACTAGAAACATTTAGCAGTAATTTGTAGTGAATCATAGTCAGTCAGTATTATAATCTATGCTATACGGACATTATTATATACTCTCTTTGTTTGTCTCTCTGTTCATTTCCCAGTCTCTCACACCGTACACGATCTGGTGTTTATATGGAATATGACTGATCCTCTAGTAGTCAGCTCGGAGATAGAATTACCACAATTAGACATCTCCAGCAACTACACGACCGATTGCACCATCGAATATTCCACGGGTATGTACGTAGCTACGGCCGAATAGATAAGCAATCAGATAGTATAGTAGTAATAGTAATTACTGTGTTATCATGGATGTCTTATATGATTTGAAGACAGGTAAATACATGAATACTTCACAGGTACAGTATATTCGACATAAACAAATAGAAACATATTTCATCAATATGAAAAAGCTTGACTTGAATTACTTTTAAGAAATACCCTTTTTTGAGCTTGAGGTAAAGCGTTATACAATTTATAAAATATTTTCAGTCGATTGGCTTCTAGAACAACAGCGTTTTTATCCGATTGTGATTTTTGTCGCCCCAGGTAATTTCACCTGTCTTGCCGTCGTGTTCAATCTGCGGAGACGTCTTGGTTATCACCTTTTCCACACTTACATTCCCTCAGCTCTGATCGTCGTTATGTCCTGGATCTCCTTCTGGATCAAGCCCGAGGCGATCCCGGCAAGGGTCACGCTGGGGGTCACGTCATTACTCACGCTCGGTGAGTCAACGAGCCAATACCATTTTCCTATTCCATACACGAACAAATCTAGAGCCACGATGTATTTCAAGTTGATGATGTATTGTATTGTTTCTTGTAAATGTGTAGGCCTACGTAATACAGATGTAGGAAACCTGAACTATCAATAGGCCTATAGGCCAGGACGTACATTTCAATGGAACATTTTCAATAAATTGAAAAATGAAGAAAATTCAACATTTTATACATTTTTTTCTTAGTGGTTTTCATAGCAAAATGTACGAGGTTGTATTTGAAAGCGGAAACTAATGGTTCAGCCTATTATCGATCATCATTAACACATCAGCCATGCCGAAATGCATAATCAAATAAAATAAGACCGACCAACTAATTACTGATTATCGAACCTTGTTCAGAAGTTCGTTCTGTGCTTCTAAGAACACTTTTTGTGTGTATTCGTTCGTCCACCATATATTTTTTTCTTTTTAACATTCAGAAATATAAAATTTCGAATTGTATTTATTAAATTATATTTTTGTTATTCGCGCCAATCATTTCAACTACTCAAATAATCGATTATTGCCGATCAGTTTTTCATTGTATTACCCTAACAATCAAATTACCGCTCGATTGATTTTGTCGCGTTGATTAATCGAACGGCGAACCTCGTAGAAACATCCAACTGATCCCGTGTCTTGTACTGCAGCCACACAGAACACTCAGTCGCAACAAAACCTCCCGCCCGTGTCCTACGTGAAGGCGATCGACGTCTGGATGTCATCTTGCTCGGTGTTCGTCTTCCTCTCGCTCATGGAGTTCGCTGTTGTCAACAACTACATGGGTCCGGTAGCCACAAAGTCTATGAAAGGCTATTCGGAAGAGGATCTGAGATCTGCCATGGATGATTTCAAGGTAGAGCACGCACCAAAAGCAACAGTCTGTTTTATGTTTGCCATGTGCCTGTCAAATACTATGCAATATTACACGGTTGCCTGGGAATGCTGGGTATCAAAGGAACTTTTACTTTTGGCTCACGCTGCATACTGCGCTGCATTAAGTATTTCTGTAGATGAGCTCGTCTCACCGCTCACATGTTGATTGATTGACTGTTTGCTCAATGACCCCACCAACAGCCAGGCTATACGGGGGTACGAATGAGCAGGTGATTATGAAACTATGAAGTGATGATGAGTGAAAGGGCGTTTACAAAAACCCGTGACTTGTGCAGGACTCGAACCCACTCCCAGCGGTGATTTCAGTTTCTGAAGCGGTGCCTCAGCTGACCGAGCTACCGAAAGCGGCAATATCCATGTTCGTCAACTCTTTTTGTCAGGTGTAACACTAAAGAACACACTTGATTGTATGAATATACTTGATGTAGAATATAGATGTTATCCATGAGTTTATGAGTTATGATATCCAGAAGTTTATTACTCAAAATAATACCCAAACTGTAACTAGAAGACTACAAATTCCAAAAATGTCCCAGCAAAGCGGTTGTGCCTCCCGATACCCCCATTCCCATACAATTTGACGTGTTATAATTTCCACTCGAAAATTCTTAGCATTGTTCTGGATTCTTTGGGGAATATGGTCACCTTCTAATGTACCTGGTATCTCAACAAATAATTAATATTTCACTATGATATGTGTTCTGTGGTCAGATGTCTGTGTGTCTTTGATTCTGACTCGAGTTTAACTTTTCTAGGAGCTACCTCCACACTGCCGCAGTCCAATGAGGCCTACACCAACAATACCCCAATACTCAACATTCTGTCATGGAAGACAAACTGCACTATTTATTGATAAATTTTCACGTTTCTTTTTCCCCTTTTCGTTTTTTATTTTGAATGTTGTTTACTGGTCCACTTTCCTTTAATACAGATTTAAAAATAAGTTTTAGTATTAAAATGGAAATATCATTTGGTTTCTACATTCTAGTCATAGCATGAATTCGTATGATGATTTACGATGATTATTTTATATTGTGATAATCTGTTGACATGAAATATGTCTAGAAGGCTTCGATGAATAAAAGAATATAAAACTTTGTACATTTACATCTTTGTGTCGTTGACCATTTCAACATATTACGCAGCCGATGCCAATGTTACATATATTAATTATTAATCATTTTCTATACGCTAGTGGCACAAGATAACAAAAACACTTTCAAGTGTGGTTAGCTAGAACACATTTTGGCCACAGGTTTTATTTCCAAATGTGTACACAATCTAGATTAAAATGTAGTTGAATATATTATCGGAAAAAAAATGAATATATGTGGTTCCCAAACCAAAGTATGAACATTCATTACAAAAACAAATATCATGAAAATGAAGTAAAGATGACGCTGATAATGATCTCACTTCAAACTTTAAAGACAGAAATAGTGAACATAAATATGTAGTTTACTGTTGATAACATGCAGGTTATGAGTTAGGTTTATGCACGAACACCTGTTCTTGTCAAGAAAACTCGATACTTGTATTCAAAAGTTGAGAAATGAGCCAATAAAGCTGGTATATATTCCAAACTCTTATTATTCCTGACCGTGGATGATCAATATATGTACATCAGTATACTGTATTTTGAATTTTTCTACAAATGTACGATATAAATAAAAAGTATTCAAAACACATGAAAATTCATGTGTTTCAGTTCAACTTTCTATTAACTTTGTGGATAAATGAAAACTTGTTAAAAAAATGCTTGATTGAATTTGAAATTTCAACAAATTCTATCAAGCTGTTTTCCCATCAAAGTGAAATGTGGATGAATCGTATTCAAAATAATCCGGCAAATTCAACATAAGACACTGAAGAATTGAATATGCCCTACATTTAGTTCAATTTGAGGATTTCATTTGGTTCCAGCATGATAGTTGTGTTAAATTTCACCACTGTTCCACTCTTCTCTTCATAAATTGATGAAAACTAGTAATCAATTCATTTTTTCCACGTTGATCAGACTGAAGTACTGAATCATAATAGAAGACTATGAACGATGTACATTGAATGATTCTCACAAACCAATTTATTCACAACGAATGAATTGTCAATTCAACTTTCAACAATTACGAAAAACATGGACGAAATGTACGATCTGAGTTGCCGCTAATATTCAAATACCTATGCTTTTGTGCATTTCTGACGACTGACGCATCCACTTCAAGAACGGACATATTTGTACTGGTTTCTTGATACACTGGTCTGCACAAAGATGAGACTGAATTCAAGGGACAAATTTCACTTCTTGCAAAATGAAAGGAGGTACTTCATTCAGTCACCTAGAGTGGAACCTCTTTAGTACGTTTCTAGGGGACCAGACAGAAAACGTGCTCAAGTGAAAAACTCACCGAGGTGATACATGTAGGCCTTCTTAATTGAAACGTATTAAAGAGGTTCTACTCTATAGCATTTTATTTTTGTTATCAATCTATTAATAGTACAATGCTAATCAATTGACTATATTACAGAAATATGTAACATCATTAGTGTTTTTTAATTTATTTTTATTACCTATTCATTCATTCATTGTTTAAGGGTGTATTGCATTTTCAAATAGATCCAAGAGGCGCTTGATTCCTTTTCTGATAAGTAAGTTAAGGAATATTAAGGTACATCTTAAAATAAATTAATATCATTTATTAATTATATAATTGAACTAAAAAGAAAGAAAGAGAATAATAAGAAAGAGAAGATCAAGGTAATGAGAAAATTCAGGATTCATTCTCCCCACTGTGAATATTTGTATTGTTTTCTAACCCTGAAATTGTTACCCTACAATTTATTGTTTGTTAAACGTGTTAAATCTTACTTTCAATTATTCTTTGGGATGGTAAGATCGCCCTCGTGGTGCCCCGTCCAAATGATCCTATCCTTCATCCATACCTTAATTGGGGAACAATGATTTTGTATCAAGCTTAAATGTTATTAAAAAAAAAAAATATATATACTGGTATTATACGGTAAATATAAAAGGATACATTTGTTCTGAGAGCTTATAAATGGGTTCCATCGACTTGCTCAGTTCTTCACATTTCGCCATCAGCTGATACATAGACTAAAACACAGAATGCACACAATGAACAAATAAATAGCATGTATCAGCTATCAGCTATGCCATACTTTGATAATAAGCTGGAGCAGATCTTCCTACAGTACCTATGCCATGTAGGAGACACACATGCGACTGAAATTTATGTTTTATGAAAATACGCTGAAAGTGCAGGACCTATGGACGGTTGGTAGGAGACACATAGAGAGTATATACCGAAAATGTAATTTGAATAATAAGCTGAAAATACTTTGAAGTAGGCCTATGTAAGGTGAACCCAGCAAACAAAATACAGTCTACACCGTTTGATTGGAACTGACCCAATATGGGTAGGTCAACAGCTGAGAGTTAAAAACAATCAGACCTAGGGCTCCGTTCATGGCTCATCAGTCATCGTGGCTCAACTTTTGGCCACGAACATCTTGACAGCATTCAGGTAAACTGTACTTTGACCTAGCCCATACACAACGTCAAGACCTTGAACCAACATCTTGACAGCATTCAGGTAAACCGTTACTTTGCCCTAGCCCATACACAACGTCAAGACCCTTAACGATTCCATCAACAGCTACGTTCTATGGGAGTACAATGACCAGGAAGAAAAGAGAGAGAAAAGTGATGATGAAAGAGTGATGAGAAGAGTGTGTGATGGTCAAGGTAAGTGATTATGAATGAAAGGGCGTTTTCACGAACCCAGGTCCATATGGCTTGATTTGAAGGCAGTGCCTCGACTGCCTGAGCCAAACAGATTATTATTTCCGAGGTGTCTCATCAAAGCACTGGTAGGCCTAAGTCTACTGTAATGGACTTACTTTAATATTCGAGTCGACTGCGTCACATGTTTTGCAGACAGCATCTCGGTACGTCTCCAGACACTCCACAGTCAAGGCTGACACCTAACAACCAGAGATAATCCCAGTGAATAACATCTTCGTCAGCAACGGGTGCGTTCTAAAACTTCCATAATCTACTGACAGCGTACCGGATACATTTGAAAACCTCCTCCGAGTACTTCTGGAATCGTTCCGAAACCTCTCGTTCCAGTCAATTCTGGATACTGAAAACACTGGACCTATTTGCTCCCTGTACAAGCGGCGTATTTACGAAAAGACGAAATTTCATCATGGCATTCCCCGATGAATAGAGTGAAATAGCTTTCATTTGTGCCGAGATTAATCAAAGTGTTAATGAAAGTGTTTCGGATTAACGAGGGTTTACTGTATTCATAATTTTCACAATGATAATTCATACACACAATTCAGTCTTAACGACACAAAGAACAATATTCAAAGTATTTGCTGATTGTTCTAACCGGAAAACTGAATAGTTGGTGTTGGACTAGTTGGTGATTTGATGTTTGAATAGTAGTGACATATTCAGGAATCATCAATATTTCCACCGACCTCAATCACACACAAAACTGTTAGCTTATTTACTGGGATGTAATCAACTCACACTATGTAGTATTCCGGCAAGATTTTCCGTAAGCGTATCAACGGAAGTGGCCACCCTCCGCACTTCCGCCTCCAAATCATTGAGGATATTTGGATCCAATGCTGGTAATTGAGGCATCAAAGCTTGACGATATAAGCAAGGCGTTGAAATTCTTGTCCCAGGAAATGGCGGTGTATCTGAAACTCGAGCTCTTCAGTAAAATTTCTGCATGCCTATCGTTAAACGGAACTAAAAACGACCCACTGGGTACCGACAGCATAGCTACAACTCACAACTTTCATCAAGACAATCTCCTTTCTGTTATCACATAAAAAGTTACCTTCTCCATTTATCCCTATGCTCGAAAAGCGAGACCAACCACAGTGCTGCAAGATTTAATGTTTGCGATTGTACATGAACAATGCAAAAAACTGATTTCAACCTTTTTTGTTTTCAACATCTCACTGTGTACGCACAGTGTTAGGTAAGGTACACCTAGCTAGTCTGCTTGACCACTTTACAGTCGATTGCGGTCGCTTTCTGACGGTTTACAAGACATGCACTCATCAAACGATCCAATCCGACTGGAGTAGAAATAAAAACATTGTACGATGATAATTACGAACACATTTCTCTTCACAAGATAGGAAATGCTCGATTCAAAGTCGGACAGGGACTTTAAGGAGCTCTAGTACTCGCATTGTCGCCGCCAATACGATTTACGTTTCGTAGTTCATATTCTCTTCTATAGCTAGTTAACTTGGTATATTTGAACATATTCACAATCTCCCAGTTATGACTATTAAATACACTCCTATTATATAAACATTACACTTAACATACCTCCTTTCTTGGTTACAGGGCTAGATAATTTGATTTTACTTTCTAAATCTTCTGCTACAAATAGCAACATATCGCCTTCCTTTGTGACAGTTCCATCTAAATGTAGATCACCCAATGTTTTCTGAAAAGATGAGTGATTCTCTGAACTTTGTGGTAAACTATTTGCACTGAATCGAAGTAAATCTAATTTGTCCGGTCGTCTACTATCATTGTCCGGATGAGTTTCATCAGTCCCATGAGATTTTCTTTTCACACCAAACACGATATCAGAGGAAACGGGTGAAGTTTCGAAAGACAAGAGGTCATCCAGAAGTGGGAGCGATGATTGGGAGTCGATTGAAATCTCTGAATATGATGCTGTCATGTCATGAACCTAAAGGCATAAAACCAAATTAATTAATAAATGATAATAATAGTAATAATAATTAGAGGCAAGCATTTGGGGTTTTAACGATAAAAGCGATTGTTTGTAAGGTGATTTTTTCTTCAATATGTTTACGTTTCAGGTCTTCGAGTTCAAAAAAACAATTGTTATATTCGCGAAAATGATGCTTTTCGTGATTTTCCGCGATTGTACTTTTTTAGTCACAAATGTCAAATTATCAGAATTGAATGAATACATGTGATTTTTTTTTCAAGTTCTTTTTGTTTTTCTTGCAAAGTTGTCCTTCAATGAATAATTCAAAATGAAAGTACATAATGGTAATTATTCACCAGCAAATCTTATCCACACGAAACTAATAAAACGTCCGTAAATGTAGTTGTGTTCTTCTGTGCTGCTTCAGTGTTCTTCAGTGCAGTGCTTTTAATCAATAGATTTGATGTTGATAAATCAGAAAACACCATTTTCAATTATCTTTGGCAAATTAGGGATGGTAACCGCTAACACAAATATACCTATAGATCTGCACCAACTTACGAGTACCGGTATTTAGAATGTTTACTTACAAGTAACAATTGAGCTACCGGTACTGAGAATGATAATATTATTTCATGCCAGCCAGACTACGTACGGTACGCTACTGTCAGCCAGCTGCAATCTATTACCGGTAATATTGTCATATAGCGCATAGCGACCAATTTCATTTGTTGTTTTGTCATTTTTATACAATTTTATATAGGCCCAAGGCTTCTGGCTAAGAATTATGGGTGAGTTCTTTTTAGAAACCCATTGAAAGTGTTTTGATGCACTTTTGATGCAAGTGATGGTCAGGGTTAGATAGGGTAAGATTTTGTATTGAATTGGCAACTGAATTGTAATTTTAGGGTTCACGCCCTGCCCTAGGCCATTGAGTTGGCCTAGGCCTACTAACCCTAACTATCATCTACCACCACCCAACATAAGAAACCTTAAGGAAAGCGGTTAAGGATATGGCATAGGCCTATTTACCACAATTTTAGTGGCAGATTTATCATAGGCGTTGAACATTATTAAAAACCCTCTTTAATCTTTGATAGACCTAGCGCTAGGCAGTCAATGGCTAGGTCTAGTTATCTTTAGTGTTACCATGGATTTTGAGCTAGAATAGGTCTAGCCCTAGGTCTAGGGCCTACACTTAAGCCTAGGGTCTTCAAGATATTTTACTTACTCTTTCTTCAAATGGATCAATAAATGACATGCATTCATTTCTTGGTGAAACAAGATCCAGTTTGTGCAATACTTCTGGAGAAAAGGCTTCATTTTCACTGGGAGATACCTCCTCCGATGCAGCACCTGCAGTTGTCATCCTCAATACAAGATTTCTGCTTACAGCTTGGATAGATCTTCAAACATTTGTTTTTGCTAACTTTTATCAACCCCAACCTCACTCACTTGACAGTTGTTCAAGCCTTTCCCACTAGGCCCAGCCAGTGGCCCACCAGTGCAAGTAGGTACGCCCCCGTTGCGAGTGCGCACGATGCGCGCGCATTCATATGGAAAATTGGTTCATGAAGAAAGAAGATTTCGCTTTCTATTCTCTTTCTCTTCAGAATCAAATGCAAGGCATTTGCAGTAAGGCAGATACATCAGTTTCTTTTGAATCGAAAGACTTACCATCAAGATCAGATAATATTAAGTAGATAAGCCTTGCGATCTTGAGCTGCCGATAACGGTTAAAAGATTTCACTCGTTTTAGGCTTATTTTCCATTTTTCGTTCATTAATTATTGGTGAACAGTTTGAAGTGACTGTAAAAAGCTAGGTTCGTAGCCTCTAAAAATTAATTATGAAGAAGAACACTTAACAGGTGAATCAATCAATTCAATTTCGTTTATATATTGGACATATAAAATAGGCCTATTATGTACTTTGCTGTGACGTCATGCAACACGTGACTTGCACGGCACGTCAAAAGTTGGTACGTGATTGGTTCACCTTGTCCGTACGGAGTTGTCGCGACCCGTGTCGCCGAAAAGTGACTTTGCCAAATTGTAGTTCTCTTTTGTTACGAAGCACTTTGTTTTTGCGGTTTGCTGGAATTGCTTCGAGAAAATATTCGACGGTTGGTTACGACTATAATACGAAAATGTCTGAGACTCTCTCACCTCTGGAGAAGGTTAATGATCTCATTGATAATAACGCCGTAGTTATTTTCAGCAAATCCTACTGTCCGTATTGTAATCAGGTAAGGCTTTTCAAACATATATTCTTGTCATGTAAGGCGGGCTTAGGCCTAGGCATAGCACATGCATGTGATAGGTACACCTAGGTCTAGGCCATGGGTTATTTTTTTCAATGTTACGCTGGCAAAACCACAGTCTACATAATCTTGTCCAATATCTCGAAATGTATTGTAAGCGTAATTGAGCAGCATATCTAGACTCTTATCTACTAGAAACTTTAATCTTAGAACATCTTAGCACCCAGTGGCCAGCTTATGTAAGAAGCTAGGGCACTGAGTAGGCCTACAATATGAATATCCTTGATTTATGGCTAGAGCCACTGAGTTTTTAGTATGTAGGCCCAGGCCTACAAACTAAATGCTGCCAATGCTGCTGGGGCCTACCATCATCATTGATTTTGTAACCATACTTATGGTTATGAAATCAATACCATCACTAGGATTCATGCCTTTATGAGTGCAGCTCATTATAGGCCTAGGCCTAGTTATTATTCTGTGATGTTATCTTATTCAAGGTCAATGTGTTGAATCATTTGTAGGCCTTGGCATCGGCTTCTCTCTTACTACTACAAAATAAGATTGAAAAAACAATTAGGTCTGAACAATGAACATTTGTCATTAGCCGAGGTTTTGGCGTGGGCCATGCTTCGTAATTTTTCATATTGGCAGATGTAGGCCCTATGATATATTTTACTTACTTTCCCTTAGGCCTACTGAAGAAACACGGCCGAAATGGACAATCGAGTTTTAAGGGACTGATTTACTGCCGTCCATAGATAGGATAATTATTGTGTATTGTAGTACCAATTTTAGTATAATATAGGCCTATATTATAATAGCCCTGGTGAAAATACTCGTGTTCAAAAATCATTTTCATCAACTTTTCCTACCATTGTTAGATTGTTAGATAACAGTTGACGTATTTAACAAGTAAAACACACTTTGATTAAAGTAGGCACGCCTAATCTTCAACTTGATCACTAAGCCTAGATTATTGTTATAATGGGTTAGGCCTTAGGCGTGCAAGTCTGGCTATATTACTTTTCACTGCTAGGACTGGGACTCGAAATTAATAAATTAGCCATAGGTATGTTGGCCTGATTACTTTGTCAGTTGAAATTTTGGTATGTGATACGCTTTGCCGTATTATTCTTTGCCAATGAGTACCAGACCTAATGCCCTTGTGTTTAAACCTACAAACCAAACTTGTTCATTTAGTTTCTGTAAGTACAATTTGACTTACAATAAGAGAGCTATGTCTATGCCCATATTGCAAGTTCATTCCAGACACATGATCAATTGGTGACATCACCATTGAGTCATCACCCAGGGCCACTACAAAAAAAGACGCAATATCACTGAATATTTTGATTTTAAATTCCAAAATTATTGATAGATTTAAAATATTGGCCCTAATGACTTAGTAAGTCGACAACTTGAACCAAAATTAAAATTCCATTTTCTGTTTGTCGGATACATGTCCAATCGTTTGCAATATCACTGTGTTGACTGTTTCAGCCCTTTGTATTATATTAATTTTGGTCTTAATTTTGTATATGGGGACTGGCTGTATTAAATTGACAGTACAATTGTTGATACAAGCATGTGAGAGTAAATTCCTATAATATTGATGATGGTGGTCAGAACATATGTAAATTATCCATTAATAGGCCTAGGCCTACAACAAACAGGAAAGAACCAAATAGGATAAGGCTCTAGTAAAGATTACCATTATCCAAGGCCATTCAAATGTTACATGAGTCGGGATAAGGAAGTGGTTGACTAGAGCATCTAGGCCTACATCATGTATATGAGATTGTTTTTCTGATTTCAGGTGAAGAAATTGTTTAACGAACTAAAGATTCCGTTCGTGTCGTTGGAATTGGATACGCTTGGAGGTATGTTCAATGAAGTTTTATGACAGACTTTGTATTTGTAGGCCACTGTGGTAATAAACAAAACCCTTACTGATTTTACATACCGGTATTCGGATTTTTATGTACTGTAGACTAGGTACAGTTTTCCACAATGTGGGCACAGATTTTAGCACGTACCCTAGATGTTTAGTATAGCCATCTTTTTGATACCGGTACTCATAGATTTATTGTTGTACATGAAGACTTTACGAGTGTAGTCTCAGGATTGTGTGTGCTAAAAGTTGGCTGTAATAGATTTGAGTGTAAGCCCTATTGTAGTGAGATACCGTTATCCGTTATATATGCCTAGATAATTATTTTTGTTTGGTTCAAGCAAGATGAATTGAAACTGTTCCTACCAGCTCAAACAAAACTAGCTAGGCCTATGAACCTGAATGTTAGCAAATGGCGCACTAACCCAATTGCGCGTAAATTCCCCAGATATACACCGATCAGACCTTCCGTCCTCCCCCAGAATGTCTTGGACCGTTTGGAACCGGTTGAGCACAGACAGACGCCAGCGAAACTCTGGGCCTATATATGATCCCTATATTTATCCTACACTCATTCTATTAACTAATTCTTCTAATGAACCCAATTGCTCTCATTTAGTCGTGTCTTGCCTATCAAATACCCATGCTTCGTCACTGACTACGATGTGTATTATTCTAATGTTCAGAGCAAGGCGCCCTGATTCAGGCTGCTTTGATTGAAAAAACTGGACAGAAAACAGTGCCTAATGTTTTCGTCAACCGTCATCACATTGGTGGTTGCGACAGTACGCTCAAAGCTCACTCGGATGGCACTCTCATCAAGTTGGTGAATGGAGACCACAGCGATGATACCGTCTCGTACGATTACGATCTTATCGTTATCGGCGGGGGCTCTGGTGGCCTAGCAGCATCCAAGGTACTTCTAAAGGCAACTTCCACTCGGGTTATGTGTCTGGTTTATTACTAATTCAATATGTGTTTCTGTTATTTCCTGTTGGATGATTAAAAAAATAGCGTAGAATACAGAAATTGTCATAATCCACAGAAAGAAAGGATTCTTACGTGATTGCAAATGCAGATTAAATCTAGATATACATATCATTTCTATCAGTCCTAACTGGAATAACATGGAGGATGCCTTATTTCAAGGCGTAATTACTAATTACTAATTAGAACTATATAAAAAATGTAAATAGAAAAAAATAGAAAATGAAGTAATTGCTTCTAAAAGTAGAATCAAATTCGATATATAGATTTGCTAGAAAAGCGAAATCGGTAACAAGATTTTTATAAATTCAAGTTGGAATTGAATTTCAAAATGTTTCACTTTTAGTCCCTGATAACAAGCATCAACTTGAGCAGATCCATCTACCCTAGGCTATAGTATATGAAATATCATTAAGAATGATATTGCACTGTAGAAATTTTGTGTGACATTGAAATTGTATTCAGTACAAACACCTTACTGAACAAGTACGCTGTTGAAAAATAGATTTTTTAAATCAAGTCCTACTTTCCAAAAATGTAGAAGTATGGAAAACATATTTTTATTTGTTCATCAGATATTTTCCAGTTATAATGAACAAGCACAGTAATTCATTTTGTTTCATTAATTTAGAGCATTAATTCATAATGACTTCGCATAGAAATGGCATAGATAATTGGTGCTCGAGTTAATACCACGATGCATTGTCCAATAATCTTTTTTTGAATGAAAAATGAGAGTAAATCCGTCGTAAAGTTACGACTTTGTATATCACTTGTAATTTACAAAGTTCTGTTTTCATGCTACGATGTTGCAAGATGGCTCTTACTTGTGGATCACGTAATGATATCATATGTGACGATCACGCTTGGTTATGAGAGTAATCACAGACCCCCCTGTCTATGTACCTCAATGCCCCGTTCATTCGAAAGCTGATCAATCAATACTGTTGATGTTTAGGAAGCAGCGCAGCTTGGCAAGAAAGTGGCTGTTTGTGACTTCGTCATCCCGTCCCCGATTGGCACGACATGGGGTCTGGGTGGCACGTGTGTCAACGTTGGCTGTATTCCCAAGAAGCTGATGCACCAAGCCGCTCTGCTTGGCTCGGCCTTCAAGGACGCCCCGTACTTCGGCTGGAAAGTCCCAGCCAACGGTGGGTGATCTTACTTCCTCATATATTGACTTACCGTGAGCGACATTGTGACATTTCTTCAGGGTGTGGAAAAAACATATTGTGACTTCAATTTTACATCAACTATCTTGACATTTTTTGTGTGTATTATATTTGTACACAATAATAGGCCTATCTAATATTGTTTTCTAATGTTTTGAAAAAGGTAAACTTCAATTATTACAGTAAATCCTTATTCATTTGAATTTTGCACTCATGACAAGTGAAGAAATGACCCCAGCTAGTGGTACAGTAGAATCTCTTTAGTACATTCATCACCTTCTAGTAAGCTTTATTTTTTGATCCCATTTGGGTTTAACAACGCACTGTTATGATAACGTATGATGAGTTTTTTAGTCTGGTGCCCTAAAAAATATACTCAAGAGTTCGACTGTATAAGGATTTCAGTGTTGATGTATTCAGATACCTGTAATCCAGATTTTTATTATTTTCAATTTCGAGTTGGCATTTATTCCAAACTTGCAGGAAACTTTCTCATAATTCTATAGATAAGTTGTCAACTACATATTCATTAGATATCGGCTGTATGCAGAGCTTATTGAATTCAAGCAAGTTTACTTATTTCCGAAGAGACTCGAAGAAGTTCGAGCGAGCTTAATTCAAGCGAGCGGATTCAGTTTGATTTAAAACTAAATAGAAAAATAGAGAAACAAAACTTTTTCACAAGTTTCAGACGCCATTTTCATACCAAATCTGTTGAATGATAAAAAGACAATAAGTTCATCCTTCCACTCTCGCTCGCTCGGAATAGTTTTGAGACCTGAAAGTACTTCCGACACTTGAAATTTGAATCTGTGAGAAAATATTTCCGATCGTGTTCTTGATCTTGACTCGATTGAAAATGTCGAGACTCGCACAGCCCTACCTTCTGGTGATAGTCTGGATAACGTTGATTGATCAGTTTTGTGGTATGTTTGTGGTTCGCTGTGGTGCGTGCCTGTGCTCTACTAATCAATTGAAGCAAGCTGCTATTCTCTCCCGACCAGTACCTAGTTAACGTTTGTTGAAAGTCTTGATTTTGTATTTCAAACGAAAGCTCCAGTAAATGTCGAGTGGTGACAGCAGCCGATTGTCCATATTACCAGGTTATTCTTGTGCACTGCTTGTACAGTATTTGAAATATTGAATTTTGTGTTTGTTTTTTTGAAGTGTTTTACTCTGGATATATTTCCCGTCTATAAAACTAATGGAGCGGTTTGGTTTCCAGTTGAGCACGATTGGCCTAAGATGGTGGAGGAGATCCAGCAATACATCAAATCGTTGAACTGGGGCTACCGTGTCGCTCTCAAAGATAAAGGAGTAGTGTACTTGAACTCGTACGCGCAGTTTTTGGAACCAAACAAGATCAAGGTACGACAAGTTGTCTAACCATGTCACGATTAGTAAGGTTGATCTGATCATTACTGGAATTCCTGTTAGCTTTATGAAAAAAGTGGGCCTACCGTGTAGGCTTGCGCCACTGTATAATTTTTTATTTGTAGTTTTACTAATTCAAGAATTAATAAGTCTGTATGTAAGTCTGTAAATGTACAAACCTATTGGTACAGTGAAACCTCTATCTATAGTTTTTCAAGGGACTAGGAAAGTAAAACTAGCAGGAAAATGATCCATCCAGGAAGATTTAACATTGATTATTTGGGTGAGGACAAATAAGCGCTACAAGCAGGAAATTGATGGATCTGGGAACAATGCGTAGAGGTTTCACTGTAGATGGTTTTTGTCATTCCATATCGATATTTGCTGTAACAGTAAACCCTCGTTGATCCGAAATCGGAGGGAACCCCAAAAAAATGATTTTGGTTTAAGAAATTCAGATTAACCAAAAAGTAATTTTTCCCGCTTAGAATATAGTCAATTTTGTATTGCGCGCTAGAAGAAGCTATGTCACCGGCTGAGACTACGTCATAGATCTGTTGCTAGGGCCTACTCGGCTATCTCCGTGACGCGCGATCCTCATATGGCCCGTTTCTATTGGCGCTCGGCCGTCCCGAGCCGGACAAACGAGTATTCCAAGCTCAAACATCGTCAAGGTCAACTGCATTCTGTCGCACTCGGTACACAAAGCATGGAACAGCTGAGCGTGCTTCCACTCATTCTTGCGCGTCAAATAAAAAGGATGGAAATTGGGATTAGAATGATATCTTCAAGGAATTCACTCGAATTATTTCAAATTATCCAATCCGAAATCAGTGTTGAGGCAATTGAAGGGACGAAATATTATTTCGAATTACGGTTTAGCTGGAATTCGGATTAACCATATTAATTAACATTAAAATACCTACACTTTCAGCTGGGGAAGTTCGAAATAAGTCAAATTTCAGATTAACCAAGTCTAGATTAATGAGGGTCTACTGTACTTGCTATTCAATCTAGTATTTAAAAAAAAAATCTAGTATGCCAATCAGACATTGGGTTTCATTTTTGGTTTTTATTCATTACGTATAGCGTACATTATCTCATTGTATACAATTAATTATAACTAAGCTTGCACGTACGCCGACCGTGACAGTTGTTCATGTTTTGAGCTCTCGTACATTTGGTTCCAGACCACCGATAAGAAATCTGTGGTGAAGGAACTGACTGCTAAGCACTTCATCATTGCTGTGGGCGGCCGGCCGGTGTACCCAGACATCCCTGGCGCGGTGGAGTACGGCATCACGTCGGACGACCTGTTCTCTCTGACGGAATCCCCCGGCAAGACGCTGCTGATCGGCGCCTCCTACATCGCCCTCGAGTGCGCCGGCTTCCTCGCAGGCATCAACCTGGACGTGACCGTCATGGTACGTGCACATGACGCATTGTAGCATTAACTAGGAAAACGCCATATATGCGTTGTTAGACGAGCGGATAGTAATAGTATGGGTAAAAACTGCTTTGAGTGGTACCAATTTAGCACATTTTAGGTTTTTTCTTCAAAATGGCTGACCTGATCAAAAAGTAATTCAACTTTACACAAAATTTCGCTTTTTTTTTTTTTAAACGAAAATATTTCCTTTTTTCCGCTGTGTTATTCTATCGGGTATTTTTTAAATTCATAAAATTCATAAAAATGAAAGTTACCGCCCGATGATGCCACAAAACCATACAGATCTAAGTTAGAAAAGGAACCATAATGTAAAAAGGTTTGAAATTGATAGCTGTAGCCGTTTGACCTGTGGAGAACCGACAAAAAAAAACATTTAAAAAAATTACCTTTTGTGCTGTAACCTAAAATATAATGACTCGTGAATCTATAATATTTTTTTAAATAAATATGGATGTGTAGACTGCATTGAATTTATATCAAGTTTATTATTATTTCAAGTTATTATATTTTATCAAGTTTATATTTCCATCAGGGTTTATATTTTATTTTTGCTTTTTCCAGGTCCGCTCGATTCTGCTACGAGGGTTTGATCGTCAAATGGCCGCAATGATCGGGGACCACATGAAGAGCCATGGTATTAAATTTGTCGAGGAATGTATCCCGATCAAGATCGAGAAGGACGAAGGTGATACGATGTACAAGGTACGTATTGTTTTTAGATTGATTAAGCCAGTATTGCTGACAACATACTGGTAATCAATATGTAAATACATCTCGGAGCTGTTGAGCTCTCGTGCAATAACAATGCTCGTACGTAAGCACTAAGCATAAGTGGCACGTTCTTTATACTTGTGTTATCGCAACATGCAAGTTTCCGCCGCCCCTCGTGACTCGGCCGAGGCAACTGGAGTCGGGCGTGGCTTCGAGGCCTCTTCGTCTATCGTCTGCTTATTGAAACTCCCAAATAACCTAGCTGTTGGTATCAGTCGTGTAGGTTCCGACCTACAGTCCCCAATATCCCACGCCACCACTCCTTCGTCTTTTGTGGAGACAAGTATAGCATAGACTCACCGAGCACTGTCTATACAGATACAAAATGGAACCAGTAATTGGAATTTCAGTGTATTTAGGCTAACACGAATGACTAACAAGGTAAAATAAATTGGACTGTATATTTCGACTCTCCATTGAATGCCTGCTTGCGTGTAAAGTTTCCTTGATTTGTTTCTTGAAAATGAAATTCTGTGTGAATTGTTTACTCTTGCCCTTCGCTGCTGAGCTGGACTTTTCTTATAGGCAGCCAAGCTTATTTGCTCTTCCATGATCTTGAGATTGAGGATTATAGGAGCTTGAATCATGACTAGATATCATTGAATATTTTTGTCAGGTATTGTATGGATTGGGTAAACGGGAAAGAAAGAACAGCACCTTTCCGAGGTTTACAAGTAAATAGGACTACTTATGGTGGTGGTGGTGCAGCCGTTGATAGAACACAGAGATGAAAAACACGCGAGATTTCAGACGTTTCAGCTGTTGCCTCAGCCGCAGTAGAGTAGGTATTCCCTACTGTGACCAAGGCAACAGCCCAAATGTCTAAAATCTTGCGTGTTTTTCATCTCTGTGTTCTCTCAACGGCTCTCCACCATAAATAGGCCTATCTACTTGTGAACCTCAATGCTGTTCTTTCTTTCCCTTTTACCCAATTCATATATTACGCCTCGAGCAACCAAGTCATTATCAGGTATTGAAGCATCAAGAAAATGAGTAAAAGCAGTTTATTTAAGACGATTAGTCTGCTCATTCATATTTTCACCGTCTTGCCAACAGGCCCGAGTACTATTGGATTGGCTGGTTTTGGTTTCAGGTGACCGGAACCCTGAAAGATGGCTCGACCTTCATGGAGCAGTACAAGACGGTGGTCTTCGCAGTCGGCCGCAACGCTTGCACCAAGGGCCTCGGCTTGGACGAGATCGGAGTCGACGTCGATCAGCAGTAAGTCGGAAACGGTTCCACGTTTGACCGGTCGATGATTGCTTGAAAGTACATTTCCCTTTCGTTCCACGACCGTTCCCTTCGAACCCTGCGGCCGTGGGGTTGAAAGGCAGAGGAAAGAACTCGGTGTAGCTCAGGCAGCAATCCTGATGTATTTACTTTGTGTTTCAATACCTGATTGTGAGCTCCATAGTGATTGCACGGATATATGTAGAAACATATTCCAGTCTTAGATTTAGTACAATTCACTTGTTGCCCCAAGCAGTCCTTCCAGCCCCAGTCTGCTCTACATATCTTGATGCATATGTGACTAATATAAATTACACTTTTTAATCAATGTTGAACCCTAATTAGTAGGCCTATGGTTTTATTATTTACAATTTTCTACATAGTCCATTATGCGTATGCAGTGTGCAATACACTTGCTTGTACAGTAATAAACCAAAAATAGAATCTTTCAACATAGGCCTACTTTTAAATGGGCCAATTTACCATAAATTCTCTTGATTTGAATATGCATGTGTTGATACCGATGCTTAATATGTAGTACGATAATGTGTCATAAGCATTTTTGCTCATTAATGCACAATGAATTATGCAAGCTATCTATATGGATTTCTATTAATTATTATCGTGCATTGTAACTGAATGACCAAGCTAAGATTAACATTGTCTACACGTATTTATCAAAAATTAACCTCACTCAATGGTAATTGATTTGACATCTGTGTCAATAACCTAGACATGTTCAAATTGCAGAGGTTAATATATAGGGCAAAGGTCAGGGCTTTTATCATCAGAGTTCAGTTCATGCCTCGGCTTTACAGTATTAGTGCCTAGTGGAAAAGGATTTGATAACGGTGCCAAACCTTTTTCTAGTAATCAAGTTGATACATCATCAAGTCAACTGCCTTGATGCTGATACAATTAAATGTTCTAAATTCAAAGTCATTTTTGTACTATCTAATAGATTGTATCTGAACAATCTAGTCTAGGCTAATGCCGGGATGGTTCCTACATTAAGTCGGCCACGACCGCTTCCTACCCCCTATCCTTCCCATTACCCAAGAACCTTCATCTCATCATCCCATCATCTCATTAATCATCCATCCGACGCCATCAGATCTGCGCTATCATAACAGTGTGTCGTTAAACCCAATATAGAACAAAGTATATAATATTGAAATCAATTGACTTGCCCATTGTTTAGAGAAATAATTACATGTTCGTACCTTGCTCGCTCATTGAACATTCTCCCATTGACCTGACTAGTTTTGTATTTTCTTCCGATATATTTACCAGCGCCGAGTGTGTTGTTGACGTTGAATGTCGTGTTCCATTAGAAACGGGAAGATTAACGCCAACGCGTCGGAGCAGTCTTCTCTGGGCCATGTGTTTGCCATCGGAGACGTGCTCAACGGAAAGCCAGAACTCACGCCCGTGGCCATCCAAGCGGGCAGGCTGCTTGCACAGGTAGGCAACATTTATTGTTCGTTCGTGTAATACTTGGACGTACGAACGAAGAAAATCGGGCACCATCAGAATGAAACATTGCTGCTGTTATATTTTCATACCAGTAATTCTTTGTTCTATTAATTTTCTGGGCTAGATTTACGATTCAAAATATGCAGCTGTCCCATTATCTTATACACTGAAACCTCGAGCCATCGTTTTTCTAGGGACCCGGTATACAAAACCATTCATGCAGGAATATGATCCATCCAGGAAAATTCAACATTGGTTACGTCAATCTGACAGTAGGGTGGGACGAAATGAATGATGTAAGCGGGAACAATGCGTAGACGTTTCACTGTATTATGATTTTTCAGTGACTTCTAAAGTACTACATAGGTCTAATATTATTTGATTGCATTTCCTGATTGAACATACATGTTGATATCTTATCCACAGAGGTTGTTCAACAACCAAGAGACGCTGACTGACTACGATAACGTTCCTACTACGGTTTTCACCCCGCTCGAATATGGCTGCGTCGGCTTGTCTGAGGAGGATGCCATCACCAAGCATGGCAAGGACAACATCGAGGTGTTCCACAGCTATTACCAGCCGCTGGAGTTCTCCCTCTCCTCAAGGGACCTCAACAAGTGCTACGCAAAGCTGATCTGCGTGAAGGACGAGGCCGAAAGGGTCGTTGGCTTCCACGTTCTCGGGCCGAACGCTGGCGAAATCACACAAGGGTTTGCCATCGGTCTGAAGTTGGGTGCTAAGAAGTCCGACTTCAATGGATTGGTTGGCATACATCCAACCTGTGCTGAGGTGAGCTAGCATTATGACATCTGCAAGTTATTTGTGGACTAATGTGATCCCTTTAATCTATTCCTGTCCTAATCATTCGTCTCCTTCAACTGTCACGTTTAATACCATTTGTCCGTGGGACTGTGTACATCCTGCTACAAAACTTGTGTGTTACACTGTTGATGGATGTTCAAGTATTTTTATTTTTTTAAATGTATTCTGAGATGAATTTACATTTGATTTTTATGAGTGATGTAGGCCTATATCAGAATAGTTTTGTGTAGGCCCAAAGGCTATGTACTGACTAGGAAGATTGTTGCAGTCAGTAATATTTCACTGTGATTATGTTTTCAAAGAAGGCTACACCAAGCTAGGCCTATGTTGCGTGTTATTAAGATCTGCTTAGGGCAGAGGATGTTCATTTAAATGTGATGTTCTGGATCAAGGCCAGTCGCCTGGATCTCTCAATGCTATCATCAAGTATTGGTTCTAATTCTACATTGAACTCTTAGAACGAGATTCTGGTGCTTTTTTATTCAACCTTGTCTAGTATTGTATTATGAAGCAAGATTATTTATATAGGCTCAACATTTAATTATTTGTTCATAATAAAGTCCTTTGTTTTTTGTATTTATAATTAATTATCATCATGGTTTTCTGATTATTTCTACTGTAGGCTATTGATAGATTTGAGTCTTTGATTCTATCAGTACCATATAATAAATTTGAATGAGTAACGTAACAAGGCAGGCTTCCTGTTCACCGTTGTTTTGTGTGTTTCAGATCTTCACGACGATGAACACGTCCAAGGCATCTGGCCTGGCCGTCGACAAGACATCTTGCTGAGGTTAAAGCGTGCCGTTGATCTCGAGTCGACTCTCGATTCAACGGCACGCCGTGATTTACCCGCGGTTCTAGTCTTGACAGGCATTATGACGACTCTGTCGTAAACCTAATCGTAGGTGGGCAGGGTTTGATGGGAATTCAAAGGTTTTCACAATTCACAACAAGTATTCTTATGTTCTAGTTATTATTTTAAGGTCATCTTTTATCTTCACGTTAATACTAAATACCAGAAACTATCCTCATTTAAAATTAGAAGTGTATGAACTTGTTACTGTGAAATGATATTCAATAATCAGGTTGATCTATTCTTAATTCAATACTATTGTATTGTGTTGCTTAATATTTAGGATTTCAGTAACAGTGATATAAATTATTGTATACTGGTGTTTGGAGGTGGTTACTATTTTGCTACTATATCAATAAAACACGGTAGTGAATTCTGGTCAACTCGCTACATGATATTGTCAAAATGGCTGTTGTCAATTATTGTAGTTAGTACTCTTTCGTTCCTACTTGATAAGTAACTAGTACTTTACATTCGACTATCTGGAGATTGACCGTAGACCATATAGCGCTAGATTGGAACAACAAGAAAGCGCTGAATCATGCCTTTGACTAAACATGGATTGTAGGACAAATCACAAAGAATGTGTGGGTACTTTTACTTTTACAATTTTACTGAAAATTGTTTGTGGGTTGGATTATTTGCTTCTGTTGCGATGTATGGCTCTTGGTGCCCCACTTCGGTACCAGATAAACAAGTACTAAGTTTGGTATTACGGTAGTAAGGTTGAATAATGAACTGTTTTAGTGATAATAATAAATAACATTGTAGGCATACCAAACAAATAACAGTAGAAATAACAGCCACTTTGATCGTTGCTAAAATCAGGTTTAGCACGGGTTGAAGTTGGTCTGAGTTTATCTGGTACGTGAGTGAGGCCCTCGGGCATCTGCCATTACATTGTTAAGCAGCGTGTAAATAAGCCTCTTCAGGTGCTGTTTCAAGCTTGAAAATAGGGGTGGAACATTACATTCGAGTACAAGAGAGTTCAGCACGTTATTCATGTTTATATAGTTTATTATTGCTCTTAGATCGACCTTGCCTCTTAGTTGTGAACAAAAATCAATTTCCGTTGAAACTGGTCCTGCCAACTCGATAGCTAGGAAAGTTCACCTGGGAGTGCGTAGCTTCGCTTCGATAACAATTTAATCAATTACTATTACACAGTTCTGGCAATTGCGATGTAGAAGTTCTTGAATATGACCGGCACTTCCTCTTCGTCGATGAAATTGAGACTTGGTTTCATGCTTGAAAATGGGTTTTCTGTTGGCACTAGAATTAATTTCAACTGTGCTGGACAGTGGTCTTTCATTCGCTGCACGTCTTGTGGCAATTCTTGTGACGTGTACGCCGTTACCACCGTCGGAACGTTGGGGTCTTTCAACATACACTTGATACTTGGCGGCCATGTATCGGTACCGTCAAAACCCGTAGTACGATATAGACCCGCGTTGAATGCGCATATCATGTCCGGCTTGGTATAACTCGGCAGATTGACGTAATCGTGATAAAAACAACGCGGATGGAACTCGTAAATCACCTTACGTTCCGTTTCCCGGCATTTACGACAACACTTCTCGTCTCCGATCAACTCTTTCGGCCTGTCTTGCAGTTCTGGGCCGACAAACACGACGCGAAGTGTTTTGAGCTTCGGTAGTAAATGAAGAAAGAATACCTCCCATTTGCTGATTGTGTCTGCTTCAAAATGTAACTCTGCGCCCGCCATGTGGATAGTCAGATGGTCTTTAGTTTCTGGCTTCAGTTGACAATGTTGAAGGGCGAATAGAGTTGTGAGCGGGCAACTCGCTACGTCAGTCAATACTGGGAAGGTGATACGATTCCATTGCATGCAGACTCGTGACCCGAATGTATCCAACAGATATTGACGTATCCCACCAGACAATGGTATAAACTTGGTGAATATTTTGTTTGGTAACACTGGCTGTATCATACCGTTTTCTGCCTGGTAGAATATAATATCGCGGTACATACGGAACGCCTCGCACCACTTGTCATGATTCTTACGCAAGTGTTCTGGCTGGCAGTAGTTGACATGTAGGCACTTGGCACAACTTGTCAGTTGGTTTCTGTCCACTTGGAAACATGTCTGGCACGCGGAAGTATAGTAGAACATTTCCCTCTCCCATAACTCCATCTGCCGGCCCAATACTTGCGTACATTCGTTGACACGTTCAATGCGATAATGACGATACATTTCGGGAGTCGATCCGATCACTTTCTCGTAAAGATGTTTCACTCCGTCACGTTTACATATTTTACAAATAACCTTGCATAGATCTTTGTGTTTTGGCCAATGCTCTATTTGGTGTTCTCGTGAGCAGTACGCAATCATCTTGCAATTCAAACATCGTTTCAGTGGCGAATTATCGTCTGAGGTTAGCGCCTTGCAAATATGACAAGCAAAAGATTGAAAAATCACTCTTTGTTGAACAATGTACTCTATGTTTTCATCATCTCCATCATTTGCGAACTGGTTCTGATTGAGTTTGTCACTGTTGAAGACACTTGCTCCCACTCCGCGCTGTTGCTTCTCTTTGATGGCATTCTGTAGGTTCTTGTTGTTCAATAGTGACTCCATGATTGCATCCATTGCTTCCACTTGTATGTTGCGCTCATGTGCATTGCACGGAGCACTGTGTGCAGATTCCGCTGCTGGCAGCACTGGTGGCAATGCAGGCAGACTGACTGCTGAGTCATCATTGGAGGGGATGGACGCTGATTCTGTTTGCTGATCATTCTTCTTGTTTCTTTTTCTGCCCATGATCTAGAAAGAAAAAATTTAAATTTTGTTTACTTTCTTTTTTACTTGCCTATTAAACACTATTAGTGGTTGATAAAATAAGATGTTATTCATTTTTTATCATAAACAAAAGTGAAGTGATTTTTTTTACTATCAATTAGTCATTGTTGAAATCATTTTCAGATAATAAATTATTGATAAGTATGCGTACTCCATGAATCAATTTGTAGATGATTTTCAATAGTCTGGACAAGTCACCTTGTTTTGAACATCATTAGTTCTTGGCTGGTCACAGTTGAACCCTTTCTAGACCAGGCAAGATTTGTTATTTTATTCTATAACATGAGCAGCAACTAATGGGACTGAAGGTGCTGATAATCAATACTTTTATACTTGGATTCGAAAAATGTACGAATTTGTTGACAAAACCAATTTTTTTTAGAAAAAGGAAATTGAAATTTGAATAATTTAATCAACTCTAAAGATATATAAATAAGGAATATGGTATAACTAAAATGTAAAGAAAAAAATTAGAAGTCACTTTTTAAGAACTATTTTGTGCCCGAAGATATGATATAATGATCCACACAAATTCAGAAAAGTGTGAAATTATTTTTGAGCCCCACATGAAAATATATGTTATATCAACATTCGGAATCAATTACTGAAATAAAACATTCACATTTGTTCTTCTTTGAAAGATTGGTCTACTGTAGAGACAAAAAATGAGATCCCAATTTATCTAGTAGTTGGTCCTACACCCATTTTTTTACATAGGCCAACATGTATTATCTCCAAGCATATTTTTAGTTGATATATTATTTGTTTCTAATGTTGGAATATATTCAGATTCAGTCAATTTAAATTTTATTATTCCAAAAAATATCCCTTGTTCCAAATCTTTGTGTGTGGGGGGGGGGCTATACTCCATCTTGGCACACCTAGTAGTGAATCTAATAGATCTACTTCGTGTTTTGGTTGTTTCTGTATGCATTGGCAGTGGAAATAGGAATGCATCCATTGAAACCATCCATTTCACATCCCGGTTGTCTAGCATTTTTAAATAGACTGTAGGTAGAACAAAGCTCGAGAGACTAGATATGCCATTATTAGTAGCTGGAAGTCCGACCGCCCGACTTGGCTAGGAGCTTAGCTTGATGACTGATTGTAAGAATGCCCGGATTGGCAACTTGAGAGACGAGGAAGGAACTCGTGCCTGGCGTCGGTTGGAGTTGAGAATTCAAACAAAGCCAGCTTGCGATCTATACAATGTATTCAGAAGACATTTGGCTGAGCTTTAGCGAACATTTCCATGCGACTGTTGTAGCACTTTCTTTGTTTGTAGGCCCTATGTGTTCTACTGTTGTATCACGCGGAGGGCACGAGGACTTGGCCAACTTAGAACGGCTGTCTAGTTTTTAGGCAAAATCGGTTGAGCATTTTTTTAGAAAAATCATTGCGATATTTTGAAAACACTCGTAATAATAACGCAGAAGGAAGAATTGAAAAAAATCTTTTGAAAAATAAAAACGGACCACCAATTTTGAAGAAAAAAATTGTGTTTCTGGATCAAACGTCCATTCGAATGATCAATAAGTGCAATTAATTGTAGCTGCATGATCAAGGCGATCAGTTTCAGATCGTATTGTACGGATCTCGAGTAGGACGTTTCAACAAAACTAGCAAGGGAACGAACGATGGGCTGAACTGATTGATCAAACTCGCGGGAACCCAGGAAGTGCGCTATAAGTCTCTTCATTACACTAAATGTTAATTTTGATATTAATATTTTTAACCATAATTAATATTCAACTGGAAAGTATCAATTATAAAAACCCAATTATCAAATTAGCGCTATATAATTATTATCGAATTTTCTGTGAATATTATTTTGGTATTTACAACATATATTTTATCATTTTTAATTACGTGTTGAAAGTTTTTCAGTGTTTAAACATCTCAGTCCTATTATTAATTATTGATTCCTGTTTTGGACGTGCTGTCGAGCCGGGACTCGTATTGGGGACTTATTTTAGTCTCTCTAAAACAGCGTAACATAGCGATGAAGTGTTGAACGTATAGTCCACGCGTCCGATGACGAAACTTGAGTGGAAGTGGAACTGTCATACTTGTGAAATATATGAAATAAGTTGAATCAACTTGATAATCCGTAATTTGGAAAGTCATCAAAAATGAACGCCAACATTGCTGGAAATGTGTGTTGGGGCTCTTGCGAGATCTGAGATCCATTTCGACTAGGTCGTTCCTAATCGTGCTAAAATAGGTTGAAAGCCCACTTGCCCTGAACTTACCGAACAACATATCGAGATCTGAATCTTCTACAAAGCCCGAAGGATTAGCTATATTATTCACAATCGGAAAAGATGATCAATATACGATATCAACTCTTCTCACTTTTCAAAGACATTGAATCGTGAAAAGATCTTCTAAAAGATCAAAGTCATGTTTTTTTATTTATAAATTCGTAGTCTTACCTATCTATGAAAATCTCGTTCAGTTTTTGGTGATAATGCGTCAATTGTAAATAATCTACAAAATTATGAGAGTTTTGTTTAGGTTCTTACAACTACTATCAGTCAAATCCTGTTAGTTTTTTATCAAGTTACTTTCCAATTCCAACTACTCATTACTTTTTACTTTAATTTTTAGTATTTTCTACACAGTAGGCCACAGTTGTCAAGTTGAATAATATCACAAGCTGTTTTCAAACGGCTATCAAGCCAGCCCGAAATAATTATAACAATTATAATGTTGCTCGACGACCTCACCAAGTATTATGTTACATGGGGGTATTTAATGAACAACAAGATAGGCTAGATCTGCTTCGATCGATCAGGCTGTAGGAAAAGGTTTCACTATATTATGAGTTGACCGTACAACCCACGATTTCATTTTGTAAAACATTATTTTTAAATTATTATTCAAGCTGTCAATTCGTATGTGTTGCCATTTTCACACTTGATCACATCCCACGTTTCTGCTCATTTCGTGGTAAACACTTTATAATTATAGTTTCGCGCTGATAGATAACTGAGTGATGCACGCACACGGTAATTATAAGATATCAAACATTTGCTACATCTCGTTTTTTGCTTTTGTTTTTGTTCTTTTAACGTGGGACCAAGTTTGTTTTTAAAGTCCCATGCAATTTCGTATATATTGTTCAAAATTAAGTTAGTTATGTGTAGTTTGGTAAACATGACATACACAGATTTTGTATCTTTTCAATGTATGTAGGCCCTACACCCTAGCACTTATTTGTTAAAAAAGTGTTACCCTCCCCTCTTTTGAAAAATGTAAATTGGATCAAATGACACAATAAACATTATTATTAATAATTTATTATTATATGTCTACTGTCTAGCAGAGCGAATTACAAAACCGAATTTTTCAGTTTCCTTGGATCAAGGAATATTCCATTTGAGGCTATACCAAGGATACGCCTTGAAGATGGTGATTTCATGCATATGAATAATTATTGAAATTCGCTAACTCTGATAGAATAAAATAGATGAAGAAAGTTTCAAATAATTAGAAATACGCCGACGTGTGCGTTTGTGATTTCTTCTTTTTTTTTTAATGTGTAACATATTTTCAAAACGTCAAACTATCCATCAAGATCTAGACCTACATCATTAGTTTACTACATTAAAGTATACACGCAGATATATATATATATATATATATATATATATATATATATATATATATATATATATATATATATATATATATATATATTCATGTATATATTGAGTGGGTGAAAAGCAACTCATGTGTGTAGTAGCAATGGATATGTCCCAGTTGTATTTCACAAAATTCCAAATACTAGTTGAGGTATCAAGACGCATTTGTTAAATCTCAGATCTTATTAAGACGTTGAAGAAAGTCAACTATTTATTTTAGTAATCATTCATTAATTTTTGGCGGCGTTTAATGGCCTGCAAGCTTTTAGAAAAATGAGTGACTTGCTATAAAAACTAACTTACTAGTAATATTATTCCTTGATCATTATATCCATCTTGATCCAACACTTTTTCGGATTAGTTCTAATCATTTATTTAGATGATTAGTGTAGAAAAAATTAGAAATAGTTTTTGTAAATCAGTAAAAACTAAAGAGGTGTTAATGTATCACACATTCATCTTTCGTATTCTTGTCAAACAAGTATTTTTGATGATCATTGGTCATCTTCCACACTTCCCTATACTTAGCACACTGTGAGTCCTTACAAAACTTAGATACAAAAATCATGCTGCAATTTCGTCACTCACAAAACTGACACCTAGTTATTTAAAAATTGTCAAGCCTTAATAAAATCTAATAGGTGTCGAGTTTTATAAACTCACTTTAGCTTTTGTTCTACGACTTAGCCGCACCGAAGTTGGTTGACTTGTATGCCGCGCCAATCGTCCTTACGTGTTCAAAAACGTTCGACGCGGCGGCGAGCAGCTGTTTGTAACTACCGCCATCGCCCCTCGGTAGTGTGAACTATTCGGCTTGACGCTTCGCTCCCATGACCGATCCCGACCCAACAACAGCACAGGCCCACAGGCTTACAGGCCACAAAGGCAGCCAGAATACTCGTTACAGTAGGTGGTCAATTTTTAACGATTTTTCTTACGCACAAAAATGGATAAGGCCAGCAAAGCAATTCGCAGGTAATTAATTATTCAATTTCTATAATGTTTTGTATTATATGATTAAACGAAATTATCGAGAGAAATACCTCTTGGCACGAATCTAAAAATAAATAGTTACTCAGAGGCATGTGAATGGAATGTTGTTGATTCCAGGAGCAGTATAAGATTGAAGTCTATAAGCAGTGGTCATCAAGACTTGCATTTAGTGATATCAGAACTGCGAGATGTTCGATCAAGTGCTAAAGCATTCATGACTGCACAAAATACCGCTGCTCAGGACATGTTACGTTGGTCCTACACAAATGAGATGAAGGCAATGCATGATACATTTCTACAGTTTGCAGAGCTCAACTCATTGTGGACAGAAACTCAAAGAGAATTTATTGGTATGTTACAAAAAAACTTTTTTCTTTCAACTTTGATGCCTTCCTTTCAATATTAGACATTTTTCGTTGATGCATCACATTGGCACATTGCTTTGTTTTGACATTTGACACTCGCCTTTTCCTGGTGGGTAGGTGACCTCTATGGCAGGAGTGGTATTTTGGTTGCCTATAGAGATGGGGATATGGTAATAAAATGTAAGGTTCCCATTCGATATAAAAATTGCAAACGATATCAAAACTTTTATATCGAATGTTGATCGAAATATGTCTGAATTTTCAATCGATATTGAATCAAATGAAAAATATCAAATGTGAAAAAAAATATGAGAAAAAACTGCTTCACTTTCAATTCATTTTTCACCCATTTTCCAATAATATAAAAATTTATATTCGACTCTTTAGATGGTCAATTCCTTTTTCAAAGAAGAAAGTCATTTGCAATCTGGTATCTTATAACAATCTGGTAGTTATTAGATATCTTATAACAATCTGGTAGTTATTAGATATCTTATAACAATCTGGTAGTTGACTTATAACAATCTTATACTGGTAGTTATAAGAACACATTACGAGTACGTTGAACTCTTTCCCCTATGTGCACATATTATGCTGACCAAATCGTGTGCGAAGGCCTTATTTTATATTCACTTTTGTTTGGGTATAAGTATAAGCTCTTAATTTTTGGGCCAATTGATATTAATTCTTTTTACTAATATTTTTTAGCCATTTCCGATTTTTCATTTTGATATCGAGCATCTTTTTGATATCGAATTAATTGAATATTCAAATTCAACATCGAATCGAAGTCCAAAAATGCTGAATCGATTGAAAATGTAGAAATCGAACAAGAACCCTGATAAATGTGTGCATGTATTTTTGGATCTGTCTGATGGTAACTAGGATTTGAAGATGAGAGAACTCAATATTTTGCCTTCATCTTCAAGAGTTGTATTGCATTTAACTCAACTATCTTATATCTTCTATCACAGAGAATTATATCATTATATTAGGCCCTATATATAATTCTATATATTCTATTACGGTATTATATTCCATTATATGTGTCTATTCCAGAGTTCAGAATTGATGATGAATATTCTTGATATAGATTTATTACCTCCACATTTTCAGTTTTGAACAATGTTCTATTTGGTCTGTCTTTCCACCTGTTTTACTTTCATCACTAGGCCTACTAACCATGTTTCGAATGTTGTTTTTCAGATAAATTTAAATCTTTTATCAAGCAGTTTGAAATGATTTTGGAAGGCGAACAAAAAATTGACGAAGTGAAAAGCGCTGTAACTGTCTGTGAACGGAGAGAGACAAGAATCAGAAAAGATTTACGTAATGCATCACGTAAATCAGCTGCTGAAGATGTGAGACAATTGGAAATTAAATTGGCACAGGCTGAAAGGTCAAAAGAGTTAGCCAAACTTGAAGGTATGAATGTGATTTATTGTATACAGTGAATGATTCACGTGAATAAAATCTGTATCTTCTGTATCTTTTCAAATATATCGTGTCGGGTGGTTCTATCTGGAAATCTCAATAAATGAGTTGGAATCGACCAAATTTGAATATTCTGACTCCTCAAAATTTGACTGGAAGCGTTAGATCATCTACAATTCGATAATATCATACACAATAATGAACAATTATTGTAAACGCTCCAAAATCAGTCAAGTGTGAACATTAAATTTTAGTCATTTGTTTTATCGACATCTTAAATGAAAAGTGGAGATATCATATATTACACGTGAAACTCGCTACGTTCTATACATATTCGACTGGCTGTGTCACAAACATACCACACCAAAAGTTGCTTCTCGTTGTTTACAAAATCTTGTCTTCTAAACTAACATCTGAATTAGCAATTAGGTTTACGCATTTCTCGGCAACTACGGCAACTCAGTTATGCATTGCATGTGAGATCGACTTACATATCATAATACTTTCGTGTTGCATCTTGACTAAGAACATTATGAATCTACCTAAGGAGCTAGCAATTGCAATATTATCCATACAACGTTTATATCAATCACCATATAACATTGACTGCTGTTGTAGTATCCACCCACAATTGGATCAAAGATGACCTAATATCAACAAGTGTGTTTCAGTCTTAGATCGCATAAAAGAAAACGAAGCAGTCAAGTTGATCCGAGTAAAAGAAGGAATTCTGAAATTGTCCCAATCATACGTGGATATGGCGTCCACTTGTCAGATCATTCATGAAGCCAATAAAGATTTAGCCGATCTCTTACCGGATGTTCAAAACAAAAGCATTCATGAAATAGAATATGCAGGTAAGTTCTGATTACATATAAGTACGCATACGGCATGAGTTATTGTAAAATTTATGTCGTTTCACTCATCATCACTTTATAGTTTCATTATCACATGCTCATTTGTACTCCCATATACCTTGGCTGTTAGTGGAATTGTTCAACAAACCATAATCGTGAACATATATGTATATATATATATATATATATATATATACTAGGGATATTATCGATTATATGAGGATCGATTGAAGATCAGTTACCCCTTGAATCGATCCTGGAATTGAACGACTGCTTTTTTTTAAATTATTTTTTCCACTTTTATTAGAGTATTTTTGTAATAGTTTTTTCAGAATTGAATTATTATTTTCGAGTTTGATTTCTTTGCAATACCCATTAGCAGTGTTGGGTAATAAACTTTTTAAATAAACGCGCTCGTATTTTCTGAACTTTACAATGAATGCGTAACGTGTATATATATATATACATATATGTGTATATATACAGAAGTGAGTAAGTCATCTTTGTAATGGTGCTTGAAAATGTTCCTGTTCCAGGCTCGTCTGCAGCCGAGCTGGTGGTGTTGAATGCCAGGGAGAGTGTGCGTCACCGGCAGCGCGGACGAAGCCGTATCTCGATGTCTCCCAGCGCCCCGACGCACGAAGATCTCCCGCCGCCGTACTCTCCCAACGGTAACAGCGTTCCGTACAGCGTTCCGACCTCGCACAACAGCTATCGGAGCCTCCCGCGTACAAACCCTCAGCGGCCTCCGAGTCCACAGTACTATCCCAGTAGAAATCCTTTCGATCTGAGCTATCGGGAACATTCTGGGGCACCTGACTGACCTTTATTCTCCAATATGAATGGACAAATCATTATACCATAATTATTACAACAAGATGTTTATTCATCCATGAAATTAAAATCGCCGTAATATACTTCCTAGTTATTATGCATAGATAAAAGATCAACTTTATATCCAGGGCTAAGACTCTTGTTATATATTCGTATGCTGTAGTAGTATAATGTATATCACAGATATGTGTCTATATAATATATATATATATATATATATATATATATATATATATATATATATATATATATATATATTTATATGCAACAATTCCTAGCACGTTGGTGTTGTGTTGATACATCTCGTAGAGATATTGGTATTACGTAAATGGGTTCTACGTATTACTATTATTGAGGTAACGTTCGTTTGATCTTACCCCCTTATGGTTAGGATATTTGTTGAGATATTGACTGTGCTACTGACTGTACTATAAGTGCAGTATTTAAGATTGCATATATTTAATTGTAGAGGACTACCGTACTGAATTGTGGTGCTAGTTTTCCATTTTTGTAGACTGGTTTACACTTACTTAAAAATGAAAATTCAGTCCAGGATTATCTTTGCTCTTTGTAAATATCAGTCTACATAAACCCACAAACTGTGCTTCCCAAGGTATGTCTAAAAATATTTTAGAAACAGTCTGAAAACGGTAATTTGACTTTAATTTAATGTTTACTTATGAGCAATAGTCAGTTGGTAAACAAAGATTCCAAAACATTGTACGTATGCATTTAGGTTTTCAACATAGACTATAAAATTATAACATTTTGTTGATGGTTTGTTGGTACCGGTACATGTAAGATGAAGCTTTCGTGGTAGTCTCGCTTCAACCTATGTACTATCAGGGTAATGGAAGAAGTTAAGCTTCAAATTACATTTTTAAGCTCATTTTTTAAGCTTAAATTCAGCTCATGTCAAATGACATTTGAAGTTTGTTCTGACTTTCAAGAAATTCGTTTCTTGCCCTTACCGTAACATTTCGAGTTAAATTTCGAAAGGATATAAATTCATTTTAATTTCATTCCAAAAAATTATTTGTGAAGAAAAGGATTTGATATATGAAAAATGTGTGTATATGTTTTCTCTAATACAAGCCTAAGTATGAATAATAAGAAAAGCATACATAAAATTACTACAAACAAAAATAGATATAATGCAAGGCAGGCCCGTTTGCAATTTTTCATAATGTTAATCAAATGTGTACCAAAATGATTTATAATCGACTGATATCTGATAACCAAGCCCAGCTACTGGGCAGAATTTTTATTTCACAAAATGAAATGGAAATGTAAAAAGAGAAAAATCAGAACGTTTAGAAAGTTAACGTTCCCGGATTGAAGATTGAAGAGTCCAGATGAAACACACATTCGTTCTAGTAGTTCATTACCCAACACTGTCTATATTATATTATTTTTAACGCAATTATATACCTTTATAGAATTTTTTAAATATATTAATATTATATTTATATGTAGGAGTACTGTAGTTGAAGCAAAGCCAAAGAGGTATATTTTGTATTTTATATTCATTAATTGCCATCTAGCAATCAATTGGCGCTATATTGACTTTTCGTAATCTCTGAATTACGTGATCCACCAGTGCTATCTAATGTAAACTCTCTATTTTAATTTAAATTTCCACAACAAAGATTATTTTCAGGTATTGATCTTATAGAAAAAGTTTTAAATAAATAAAATGTGATATTTTATAATTATGTTCATTTTATTCAATGTTAAAAAAAAATGGTTATTAGGTGTCCATGTGGTGTGAGACAGATGAGAGAAAAGGCCCTGTAGGAGTTAATGGTGTGAGGATCATGTTCACACTGATATTAATGGTAGCATTGACTACTTAACACTACTTTGTATTTCATTTCACTGGTAAAATGCAGGGATGATGATAGAGAGAACAACTAGATGTCCAATCAAATCAGTAGATGGTGACTACATGCTAACTGTCCTATCTATCGCAATCTGAGCCCCTATTTTGACTCCCTTCTCTTCTTATAGTAGCTCATGGATATGTCAGGAACTCCTTGCAGGATTCCCCTTGAAATCCTTGACCATCAGAAATCACCTAGACAACCCTCTGGAATTAATGAACTCAGTGTGTAGCCATACTGGTCCATGCTTGTCCCATTATTATATTATCTAAACATATTATTATCATAAACATATTAACTAAACATGTCGGTTCTCAGTGTAGGGCTGCTCTCGTCGCATACACCAATGAATATATTTTCTAATAAATAGATGAAGCATGTTGTCCTCATTATATAATTACAGAACATTGATTCATATGCAAAACCCTTTCTGTCTTTCACTTTCATTTAATTTTTAAAATTATTCCTCCACTCTATTTCAAAAATGCTATATATTTTTTGATTCTTTGATAGCGTCAAACAAAAATTCAAACAAACATATCTAATTAAGAAGGCAATTAAATTTACTCGAGATAATTGGATTTCGGTACTTGGATGAATTATGGGCTTGAAAGGAAAAATACGAAGTATAATTTACTAGTATCGTTGCGGGACAAAGAATCAAAGTCGAGGACAGCATCTTGCTGGACTAGTCGGATACAACTTTTGGGTCGCATATCGATTTTCAAAACAGTCGAACATTTTGCGATTCATCGTGCTGTGTCCCGCTTCGAGAGCTCAGTCGGCAAGAAAATGGCAAACGATCCACATTATGTGACATTTTAGTGATATTTTATACTCAGTTACAAATTACAGTTTTTATATTTATATACTAGATTTTGTTATTATTTATTAGTGTTAAGTTTTTTCCAATTATATATAAATTCCGTGTGTATCTGTGTTTTAATACTAACTGAATTGCCAATTTTGAGCATAAACAAAAAACAGCTGACCTATTATTGTTTAGGCCTAGGCCTAGATTGGATAGCTTAGACCCAATGATGGGCCTATTACTATAACCAAGAAACTAGGCAAACAATAAGGTGTAATTAGATTATTACGCATAAGAAAGTCAGTAACGGTATAGGTTGATTCGACAGCATATTAAGGAAACAATATATGTGAAGAAAGTAAGGTTACTTGTCATCATAAATTTCTTGGAATTACAATACAAACTTCAATTGAAATAAAATATCTAGCCATGAATTGCCTATCAAGAAAAAGGCAACCAGAAAATATAAAACATGAATGCAAGATCTCAAATCTTTGAATTGGTAAGTAAACACTACATAGTCTGTAGCCTATGCATTTCTCTAGACAAACCTAGGACTAGAATATACTAGGCCTAGTGTCAAGTACGATCTATGAGAACCGTCTTGTACATTAACGATTCCACTTCTGAAATTTCACAGACTGTGGAAGGCAGACAAGTAGACGAAGCTGTTGCAAGTATATTCCACACTGTCTTATTTCATCGCTCGTTGGGGAAGTTCCGATATAAACAAGAAGGCAGCTATTCTGTAGGGACCGTGGGCTATGAAGACGTTGATTGCGACTTCATCGATTTTACATACGTAAGTATTCCGTCATAGGTATCAGTTTTGTTTATTGTGTTTTTTTTTGTGAATTAGGCCGCTTGGCCCAATTAGACTAGGCTTATATTTGTTAAATAAGTTTGTCTTGCTTTAATCGGTATTGAGTTATTACCCATATTGCTTTATTTTAATTTGATAAGCGTAATAAACATTGCACTCCTGTGACTTGGATGATTGTTCGTCATATCACGGTTTACACAACCATGTACTAGGTTACATAAAGTTATGAAACAGTGGCAAGATGAATTTTCTATATTATGTGCCTATGGACCTCTTTGAGAATTCACAGCGCTGGCGCAAATCAGACGTGTGTTAGGATTTGTTGAAAGTTTTATTTTTTAAAATGTGTATTGGAAGTTTAATTTGGTGCCCTGAACTTTCACTAGTTATCTTCATTACTTTTTTGGAGTTGTTACAACCATTGGGTTCAAATATATTTTTGAAATGTAGTGCTCACGTCAAATCACAGCTCATTGTGTAGAGTACCTTGAACACGTAATCAACATTCATTTGTTACATCAATAGAAATCACTTTGACATGTGCTGAAATATTGAGAATACTATAGGCGTAATTCAAAATGAAAATGAACATTGAGGCGGTCCCAGTCTCCTTAGGGCAAAAAGTTCCTGCCCGGCATACAAACGGGCATACCTACATCCCGTTCGCCGCCGCGCGGAAACAAAGTGTCGAATCGCGGTCGAGATGGTCGAACCTGTTTCAAACATCTCCGCTAGATGAATTCAAGTTATAAAGGGGTCTTTCAAGCCTTAGTTTCAAATAGTGTGTGTATGTGTGTATACATTACAAGGTACAAAATATCTAGAATGCCATAGATAGGCCTACTATTATTTTTAGTTATTTTTGGTTTATTTCTAACTTGAGGTTTACGCCAAGTAATTTGGGCCTATACTGTATCATCTTGAAAAATCTGAAAATCTATTTTTCTATCATTCTTCACAAGCTGTTTTGGATAACAGTGATTCTTTCCGATTTTTATTAATGGTATATAATGTTGGGTTTCTAGGTTTGCTGTGCATCTGAAAACCTGGACCGAATTCTGAAGAGGGAAATCTCGGAATTCTCCGAAGCTCTGCGTGGCAATGATGGGCCTGGCTCCGGCCAAATTTCGTTGGAATTTTTCCAAAAGAAAAAGAATCGGTGGCCATTCCAAGCAGAATGTATACCATGGGAGGTTTGGACAATCCGTCTCGAGCTCATGAAACTAAATAATGAGCATGGTAACTATACATCTTTCTGGTCGTGTGTCTTCAGAAGTGCACATGTCTTGAAAAACTTTCTCATGATATTTTTCTTCATATTGCAGAGAGACAAGTATGCCGTGAGAAAGTTGGTGACTTGTTAACGGAAAAAATCTTGTATATAGCTGAAGTAATGAACAGGCATGACTACGTTCCAAAAATGCCGAATCAGTCCGAGTTAGACCTAATCTTCGATACTAATTATCCTGATGTGCAACCATATTTGTTTAAGGTATGAGTCATATTTTTCCCCAACGTTTGTTTGAATGAGACCTGTGCTTTCAGAGCCAATGAGTTGATTCACTGTTTTGCATTGCAGGTAGCCTTCACCACCTCTGGCCCTTCAAACACGTCAGTGGGCACTACAATGAAAAAGCTGATTAAAGAGACGTTGTCTCTCTGATAGACCATCAACACCAACAAATTTTTTATGTCGAAAAGTTGCCGGATGAAATCTTAGTACGAAATACTTAATAGTGTATAGGCCGTAATACAAAACATGCACGTAGCACGTTTATCCATTGGCCGTGACTAAATGAAGCGTAAATCTTCGCAGCAACTACTTTTAATTACTACTACATGAAGATCGAATTAGGCCTACGTAATGCAGTTTACTGGCCTATTTGGTGGTAGTATTTTAATATAGTTTAACACTTTTTGCAGTCCATTTCCGAAATTTGATGTATGAACAATTTTATAGTTTCGAACAATTTTAATTGAGAATGAACGTCTGGGAACTATACTACGTACTGGTATTGAATAATAGTGTATAAACCGTAATATAGACTTGTGTGGTATGCGATTAGTTCATATATTTTGATATTAATATAATTTATTTATCTTTTATAATCTCAGAAGATTGTGTTATTAATATTATTTTTTTAGTCTATTAAATTATTCCTATTACATGGTAATGTTTAGTCAATGACACATAGCGTGTTTTTGGTTCTAGTATGTGCATGGATGGTTAGTGCTTGTGATTTTAAGGTGGTGGGTATGTAGTGGAAGTTATGATTTGTTTTCTATTTACTTGCAGGTAGCCCAGCGTACCTGTAGCTATTTAAGTTTTTTATGTACTCTGTTTTCCTATGATTCATTTTATAGCAATTAGCATATTTGTCTAGTCGTTCCATTATGTATAAAAATTCTGGTATACTTTAATCATCATATTTGTTGAACCAAGAATAACATTTAAATGTTAGTAGATATGTAATAATGAACTATTTGAGCAACTGACCTCAATTCAAAATTGACCTAGTATTAGAAATAGACTAAAATATTTACTTTCACTTGAATGACAAAACAATACTACCGGTATAGCAGGCATGTTTCATTATGTTGATTCTTGATGATCTATCTTTATATCAGTAGAACTATGTGAATGAGTTTTGATATCCCTCGACTTCATGCAGATATCCTCCAGTTATGTGGAATTAAATGTTCTACATAAGTTATTAGGTTTGTTCGTTGGTCATACACTTTTTACTCAATTGGGCGGAACCGATGAAGTAGTTCTGTTGGCCTGTCATCGAGTAGAATGGTGTAATTACTCGATGGCTGTTCGTTTGCATCCATGGAAGTGATCTCGAGTGAATAGCGTGAGCTTTCTTACTCTTGCTCAAGAGGTGGTGTAAAAAGTGTACGCAGGGTGTAAGTGAGAAGTAATGGCACAATGTATGAAGGTACTAACCCAAATATTGTCTTTGAGGGTTATTTGTGAAATGATGAGTGGCATGCATATATTCCTGTGCTACGGTAGTATATGATATCAGTAAAGTTTAGTACTGAGTAGTATACTAAATACTATATCGATATTAGGATATTTCGTACTACGAGTGGACGTTCGTTTGTCATCAGCACAATCACGTACACTTTTTACTCGATAACGTGTTTCATTCTACTCTAAACTACCTCCGCCCAGAAGAAGTGTTATTTAGAATAAAGTTGAGTGAGAGCAACGAACAAAGCTAATGACAATTTTAACCATGCATAAATTGAAAATTATTTGATATATCAATTTAAATTAAATTGCATACTAGATAGAATATACATTTATGTTTTCAAATTATTACACTGTTCATTGATGGAGGAAACTAATAATGTCCGTAACATAACTATCACGATATGTAGACTGAAAAATTATTAATATAAGTATGACTTTTGTATTCAGATGGTTTTAAAAATGGCTCCTTTTAGATTCACAAAGATAGTTGACCAGTTGATAACCAAATCAGACTTGTAGGGCACTTGTACATGTACCTGTACCTACCTATTACAAATCAATTCAACCGTTCGTTTCCATGTTATGTGGCTTATAAGTTGTAAGCATATAGTGCTAGAAGTGCTGATCTGTGCTAGTTTGTCCCTAGCGTTCGTTTATATATATATATATATATATATATATATATAATTATATACAAATGAATGGATAAATATGATCACCTTGAAGCATTGTGAAAATATATTGTGAGTATGTGTGTGTGCGTGTGTGTGGGTGAGTGTAAAAATCCACAGCTACTTGATTGAATACAAGTCTGTAAATACTAATTATAGGCCTATTTGTAAATAATTAATATATATTCCAACAGTAATATGTTCTGAATTACTTATTCTTTTCCTAGCCAACTATAATATCACCAATTTAAACAACTGAGAAAATAATTGGTACAGACTGAAATATATACCCAATAATGTAGATAATATCCGTTGAGTTTCGCAGATCTGTCTGTCTCTATAAGTCGCACTGGTGCGCGCTCAGCTCGGCAGGGTGGATGAGAGGTGTCTAGGAGAGAGGAAGGGCGAGGGACCGAACCCGTGTTGTTCTGGGCGGTTAGGTGTGCGATGATTGGCCCTTCACATGAGCTGTGGGCGGGGAACCGTGTTGATCTAGAAGATTGATCCCATGCAGAACTCTTGACGTGCAATTGCGGCAGTTGGAAGTAGTGCGCAGGGGGGCAAGGGGCACTCCGTCGCACTGTACTTGACGCGACGACTGGCTGGCGTCAAATTCTCGCCAGAGTACTGGGAAATTTTATGATAACATAATGTACTGTTTATTATGAACAAATATCGGACTGGTGATAGCGGTCTATCTTATGGATTCTTATTAATTATTGTCTAGATCTCAAACCTCTACCCTATGTAACTGGAGTACTTTGGTGGTTGCCAATCCTTGAAGGAGAACCTTGACGTTTGCCTATCCTCTCAAAGTACGTTTGTGGTTGACAAACCACCAATCAGTGTATTCTAGTAGTAGTTGGTTGTTTTCGTATTATGATCTGTATCGACTATGTGCCCTTGGAAGGTGAAACAATCAAGTATATAGTACAACTACTGTATATGCTTAATGGTGGAACTTCCAAGCCTTTTAACCACACAATATGTATCACAACTGAATCGGGTCCCGCATAAGCTATGGGTTTTTGGTTTTTGTAAAGATCCATCATCTATACTCATTCGTACCCCCAATAATGTAGCTGTTGGTGGGGTTGATAAGCAAACAATAGTCGATCTAAGGAAGAAAAAATGCTGATGGAAACTCTTCTGACCTTTGGTCTGTGTAGAATTTGTGGAATAGTGAGGGATTGACATTAATTGTTTTAGACCACACTTTTGTCTAGTGACGTACATCAACGTAAAAGTGCAGCAACAGTACACCAGCTGAGGCTGGTTATCCACTGTACAAAATACAAATGTCCTGACACTGGCAACGATTTTACCTAGTTGGATGTATTGCTATGGCAACGACTCATTTGTTATTGCCAAATCAATAGTAACCATGGTAACGGAAGGTAAACAACAGGAGAAAATATATGTTTCTGAATGTTTACAAATCATTTATTCGTGTAAGTATTCATTTCTTTACTTGAAAGTTCATGTATGAGAATTGTACTATTTTTTCCATTTTCAATGATAAATGAGTGGATTTAATTAATGTTCCATTTCAACTCCGGCTGTCACATTTGTGATGGAACAGGTTCTCGCAGTCGGCAGTAACCTGCCTGCTGCAAGTTGTCTTTCATAAAGTGGTTGTCATGTCCTGACGCTTACAACCGAAAGTTGCAGTTTATTTTTCAAACTAATAAATAGTAGGCCTAACCGCTAGCAATTTAACTTCTGTTGAAAACTTGACCTGTGGTGTTATAAGGTGTAATGTTTTCTTTGATTCAGTAGATTACATATCAAGTCCAGAAGAGTATTGCAGTCAGAGATATGACGAGCTCAGATGTAATCAATCAGAAGCAGGCTCCGAACAATAGTTTACGTCCGCGGGTGGTTCGAGATACCGTAGAGTTCAGTGTCAAGGGCCCTGTTTCTGTGAATTTCGATGAAGAAGTTCTAGCACCTGGATGCTCTGTCCTGGATATTCTCTTCACATCACCTTCCTCGGTAAGCTGTACTTTGAATAATTAAAGCGTTTTATACAGCACAACTAATTTTTCCATTTTTTAGAAAATCATGATTGAATTTTCAAAAAAAGTGAGAACGTTAACCCAGCAATAATATGACGAAATATTGATTTTCGTAATTTTGTATCAATGATACAAGATTTTTGTGTGGTGGTAACTGTAATATTTGTGAAGACAAAATTACATAGATCATACCAATTAGTTTTGAAATGTATCAGTAACTTACTTACAACACCTCCATCAAACGTTGTTCATCTATCAACGTGATACATGTAGGACGACAGTACATCATTTCACCCAATTTGTAAATATTGGTAATGAACAACAGGCCCGTGTGCTTGTGTAACAAGTTCGGCATTTTACCTCTTCCTTGCATGCGTATAAAATACTGTATATAAAATATAATACGAGACTGATGTTAAGATGAATGCTAATACGATGCAAATATACGATATATACTAGATACCGGTACAAACTGTGATACTTCCCATGGCTGTCAGAAGCAAACATGATTTTAAGCATATAGAACATTGTCTTATTCTGCATTGAATTTGTTGACTATGAGAAAAGCCCTGTATTCTGGGTGTATTATTGGGGGATTACACAAATTCCTACTACAAGAATCTTTCTACTTTGTAAAAAGTTTCATTTTATTTTGTACATCCTAAATCCTAATGTAATGTAATAATGTGACTTATGCTGTTGTGACACTGACTTGAAATATTCATCTAATTATCTAGTGGTTGATAAATTATTATTATTTTTATATTTATTAATGAACAAGCTTCGATCGTAGACTGACTGATCAGTTAATTTAGACAGATGACGATCATCTACTCGATATACATTACCATCTTTCAGGTACGGGAATTGGTGTTCAGGAACTACTACACTGCATGGCTAACACTTCTCGTCCGTGTGTCGTCTAAAGATCAGCCGATGAGTGGCAAATGTTCAGCAACGGATGCTGCGTGGATACTCGGCATCGCACATCGGAAGCTGATGCCATTTCCTCACTTGGAAGACGGCTCTCAGGACCTTGTCTCCATTTTAGCAACAGAGGTGCTTACAACCTACACTGTCTAGATATCAATAGGCTCCATAATAAATCATTCTGGTTTGGTTTTATTATTATTTATAGTTATTCAAGGATTTGGATAGCATTTCCTTAAATTTATAGTAGGTAAGCTGCTGGTTTCTCTAGAATAGTCCCAAGATAAAAGCCGAGTAGATTGGGTTAATACAAACAAGATATATACCGTATTATTGTAAATTTTCATCGCATCTGGACTAGACATTTTGAAGGAAATAATATAAAGAATGATTTTTTAAAATCAAATAGCTGGAAACAATAGCTATATCCAAAACCACGCCATTGTGATTCACGACTTTCTGGACTTGATACTTTTACATCTGATATATAGACTCAGAGTCAAGCTGTGTAGAGTTTTCGAGTACAATCCATATAAATATCTGGCTCATCTTACAACGCGTATGCTGCGTTTGCGTAGTGAAAACAACACTTTTATACCTCACCCATTCAACAAGGTCCAGTCCACATGATGCTTGAAGATGCTTATGGACAGTATTAACTAAAGTGAGAGTTTCATTTCCAGAGTCTTGTAGAATGGCAACATCTAGTGGCTATTCGTCTCGTGCTCCGTCAACCATCGGCTTTATGGAAAACGTTTCACGTTGAGGAGCTGAACGTTTACAACGACTTACCTCGCCGTATACCTTCTTCTCAAGTGCCTCTCGTTAATACCGATTCCAGCAAAAGTCCTCCGCATGTTCAGGTAACACTTTTCAATTATGAAAACATAACACAAGTGATTAAATGCTCATTCATTATTCCTGAACTTATCAGTTTATTATTACACGTATGAGATTTACTGATTGCATTATAATAATAATTTTCTATGGTGGTGAAATTGCCCTTGTGGTGTCTTGTCTGAACGGTCCTGCATTGGCATCCTCAGCCTGAACTGGGAGAACAGTCATTCTTTATGTTAAGTTTTCGATGTTAGTAAAATATTAAAATATTAAACTTAACGGCTCCATAAAAAAAGCATGATAAGAGTGGGATGGAGGTCTTCGCTATCCCTCATCCAATTACGTATTTCGTTTGTTTTTCTATAGAATTTTCCAAATAGCATTTTATGTGTGAAAACCAGAATTTAAACCATTTGAACGAAAATTCTGTATTTTTTATGATTGTATCCTATGTATAGGCCTATGCCCACAAAAAGTTGATTTTTGATATTCATTTTTTCATCACAATTTTCAACATCTCAATTTAGGGATTAATCAAAATAGTTTATTTGTTCAATTATTATCACTTTAGTATCAACTTTTACTTTTCATATACTGTTATTTAAAAGGTATTCTAGGTGCATACGTGAAAGTTGTTTTTGATAAACATCCCATCCCTACTAATGATGAATATTTCATGTATATATGTGGTTGTAGAAATTTGGCTCGTTACTGGCACTGGTCCGTGAACAAACGCGAGCAAGTCTGAGCTTCTCGCATCGCCACCAGGATACGCAAGAATGTTCTACTGCTAACAAAGACAACGTAGGTATTCTCTCGTATCCCCGGTTCCGATGTATCTGTACCATTTCTATCACCAGCAGCTTGGCATCGGAGATGTTGTTATATATAGGTATCGTGCAGACCGGTAACCTAAATCAACCCAATCTAAACCATTTAATCAGCCTGACCTAACTTGACCACATACTAATTTAATATAACTGAAAACTGAAGTTAATCCTCTGCGTTGCCATTGTATCACGTTCACATGTATTTCCGGTCCAACCAATAGTCAGGCAGCCATTCATGATATTACGAGTTATAGTTTATGACTCACGGAAGAAAATGTTTTCATGCTTTAAATACGAAACTAATAAGTTTTGTTGAATACAAGTCCGAAACTACTATGTAGACTAATTTATAGTGCGGTTGATTTAGCAATTTGTCATATTTTTATTTGACTCTCGTTTTTTTTCAAGCTCTAACAAAAGTTGTTTGTTTCAGGCGCAGATGGGGTATGAATTTTTCAATCTGCCGCAAATTTAAAGAACGAATATCTCTTGAAATCTCTTTCTGATAATTCTCCATCCTGCAGATGATGACATGAAAAAAAATAGACTGTAAAGTTTTGACACAACTCGTTTTCTTGTTTTTCGTTATCCAACTTGGAAATCTATAGTTTTACACAATTTGTATCGTATTCTTTTTTTTTAAATACCGGTGTAACAAATTCCATATAATTAACATGGTGGGTGAAAATGTCAAAAGCGCTTATAAATAAAAAGAAATTTTGTAGAAACAAAAATAAAATGATTCGTGTTTTGAAATGTTTATGGAAATCGGTTGAGGCTTGAGCTATTTGGAAGAGAAAGGTAAACAGCAATAATAATATAAGAATTTTCATTCTTCGCACATACATCCAATTATCCCTTTAAATTTATTCACATAACTGCTTAGAAAAGTTAGATATTCGATATACCGTATTGTTATATTGTTTTGTGTCTATTGTAGATATATTGTTAGATAGAGGTTTAGATATTTAGATATTAGTATATATTTTTCCGGCTCAATATGACCTTAGGTGTTGACATGCCGTTAAACACCAACAATAATACTTGGATATTTCTGAGAGTGAATTCTCAAAAAACAAAAAAAAATGTAGGCCTATGTTACTAAATTTGGTTGGTTTGATGAATTTGATAAGTTCATTCAGCGAAAAACAAATAAAAACTCGTGTGTAGCAATAATTCGGAGCATTCCAGAACAAGTGCAAAAAGCCTGAAATATAAAGTTTCAACTTTAAAATCTTGACTTCTACGTGATAAGTGGGCAGCTACTATTTGGGCTCTGTATGTGAGAACGATCATGGTCCACTGAACTTGTTCTGTCTTGTACTGTTGTTCAACAAAAACAACAATACAACGGAATGTTCATGCCACTGAAATTATCTTGGTAAAAAATGTATCATTTGTAACAAAAACTATTGTGGTTCTTACCATTCAGACCAACTTCTTAGTTATACGCTCTTATTCGTTATGCTGTCATTAACTCTTCAGCCTATCCATATTCATGTTTAATTGATAAATACTCTATAATTTAGCTCCTTATCTTGAACTAGATTTTCATTGACATCATTTTTAAATAAATCATATGCAATTTACTTCGACATGATCATTGCAACCGAATCACAAAACCCACTGTGCTGTGACTACATTATTTCCTTCATGATGGTAAAACAGGTACCAGGAATAGAAGGAAAAGCAGCTCAGTTGCTAAAGCGCTTGCTTCATGTGTGCCGGGAGGTGAGGGGCACATCGGACCTGGTACGATCCTTGCCAGCATTCATCTGTACAGGGGTTTTTCATGGTTTTCCTCTATGTTCTAGGCTGATGCTGGGATAGTTCCTACAATATAGGCCACAACCGTTTTCTTCCTACTATCCCTAACTTATTACCTAAGAACTACCACTATTACATATACCTTGATCTCATCAAAACTCTGGTTATCATTACAGTGCATCCTTGAACCCAATATAACTAGATAAATACAAATGGAAGGAGATGACTTTCAAATTTTCAATGTTGATATTTTTACATTTAAGATATATTACAACTTGAATGTTTGTGAATTTGTTGTTATTTTGTTGGAAGTATTTCGTTCAACATTATAAAATTAATGTCTGATCAACTATCAAATGTTTGAAAATTTATGCAAAATTACTTTCAGTATCAATTATTAATTATCGGTTAATTAACTAGTTCAGCTCTATAGACCTGCTTTATTTTGTATCTGGCTGAAATCTATTTGACTGGGCTGTGGAAAAAATGTACAGTTGTACACCTAAACCCTATTGCATTGATATAGTAGGTATATGCTATTTTATTGTGACTTTAGAGTCAGTTCTATGCATAGAAACAACACATAAAACATGGCATCACCAACAAATAATTTATTTTATTTTTCATTTATTATAATAAGTAATAACTATAAATAAACATTTAAGTTAGAAGGCACAGTGAAAAAAATACTTGAACATACCTTTGTAACCACAGAAGGTGAAGGTCGCCTACCAACTAAATACTTGTAAAAACTAGGATAATTACATAATCTCGCTGCATGTTTAACAATTTAACGCTTTTAATAGTTGCAGTTGCGTTTCTTATAGTAAATCTCGTCCTAAAAATCACAATATAGTAAGTGAAAACAGTGATACAAAAACAATGGTGATATTTATGCTTGTTATATTGGTAGACGACTTTCTTTCTTGGAAACAAGTATAGAAAGAACATTTTATAAAAGTTATATTCTTTAGTTTATAACAATGAAAATAAATAATCATTAACCTCGTAAATTCCACCCCTGCTGTTTACCCTCGCTTTCAGGCAGCTAGCTGAGCATCTAAAAGGCTTTCTTGGTATTCTTCAATTAGGAGGGCTGGATGTTCGAATTTGGGGACTCATTTTACAAGGTCGATAAAATCTTTTGTCGCAATAGGCATTTGGAGGTAAGTATAGGCTCAAGAGGCAAGAGCTCTTTAAATTTCCATTCATTTCAGTCAACTATTGAGTTTAATTTCAGTTGAATGTTCAAACTATTAAATGATATACTATTTAGTGAAAGGAAATCTACACAGAGAGGAAATGAGATAATATATTATTTTAGTTTTCATGCAAATCATGTCGGCCTACTTGATGTAAAATGATTATATGACACAGGTAAAATAACAAAATAATACATATATGACACTTTCGTGAACATGGCTCTGAATGTTTTTTCTTTCATGTTTCACTTAGTTTCATTAGACAAATACAAGGAAGAATATCGAGCACAGGCAGTTAGCTAGTCTGCGTATCGTCGTGATGTTGTCTACGAGCTTGTATCTTTCGCCGCAGTGACAGCAGGGTGGCCGGACTGGCCCCGGTGCCCGGACGTACGTGTTTACCCGTCAGAGGTCGCGCTTGGCGTCGCTTCAACTCGGCATCGTCTGCAGGTAAAATGCCGCCGTCTCCCCCTCCCACCCCCTCGCTAGTTGGCGGGCAACTTCCACTCTCGCCACCCTGGAAAACAAACACACATTATGATCGAGGGGTAGATCAGAGATCACGGCATACACCAGTGCCTTCGTACTCGGTCGAAGCAAAACAGAAGAATTCTGACAGTAAACAAAATCCAGTCATCGGTCACTGAAAAAAGTTATCCCATCTGATAGTGATAACCATTGACCGAGGGGTTAACAACTTCCGAAATCAGGTGTACACTTTCCATGAAATCACCTGAAATCACTTAAAATCCCTGAAACCACCTGAAATCACTTGAAATCCCTGAAATCACCTCCAATCACCTGAAATCCCTGAAATCAGGTGTACACCAAATTTTCGAGTTGTAAACCCCTCGCCATTGACCAAAAGCCTCTCATATAATTTGTTAACAAACAGTAGCTGGGTTCAAACCCTGATCCTTTACCAATAAGGCACAGTTTTCTACGGAAGAAACAGTATCGTTTACGGTTTACCGCGGTTGGGTCAACTAAGACCTACCCAAGAGCCAACTCTTCTCAATTTCGAATCAAAAATAACGATCTGAGATGAGTGGTGAGTGGAACCGTCCGGAGTTCGATTCCCGCCGTGATCGACCATCCTGAGTAAGGTTTTTCGTGGTTTCCCTCTGTCGTTTAGGTTCATACTGGGCATGGTTCCCTAAAAACAGGCCATGACCGACACCATCCCATTATCCAAAAAACACCTGATAAAATAATCTTTCATCACATCTCCCCATCAGGTCATGCACCGACGCATATAGGCCTAGATCTTATTCCTCGCTAGGACTGTAGACATTTGGGTTGCATTAACAAAGTATTGATTATCAATCTGTCCTAATACCTTTATTTATTTCTTAATGTCTTATTGTCTTTTCCCTGCAGTGCGCCGTCAAACCAAATATGAATGATAGGCCTGTTTGTTATCATAACTCGTGTTTTATTGACTGTATCGCTATGACGTAACGTTCTAGCCACCGGTTGTCGAAACTGCGTCACCTGTGATGACGTCACACCCCTGTCGATTATTGTACGGCACTGCCACTCGACCTACTCAATGGGGTTGGTTGATAATCGTATTGTATGAAATGTGTTCGGAAAACGGTCGATAGAATAATAACTGCGAGCTGAGGTCTATTGTGGTTAGAGAGGCAACTTTGGAGAGATTTGATCAAGATGAGATCGAACATTCATTAGGAACAATATAGGCCTACATTAAGTTTATTTTTACTCTTTATATTTAAGTCTTATGATAAAATGATCAGAAGGATGAAATTATAATTATAGTTATAATTGTGGAACCAACTCATTGAACGTCGGGGAGTCGGGACGTCTTGAGCGATGGGGCGGTGGAGGGCGACAAGCCCAATCAGGCAACACACGGCGTAGAGGGGTGGGGGTGAGGGGTGGGGGGGGGTCAGGTGCGGGGAAGGCCCTTATAAGCGTCAACATTATTTTCCATGTGATTTGAAAATAATTGGGATAATTTCTCAATGTCTCATTAATATAGAAGTTGTTTTATTACATTCACTGAGAAGTGTCATTAATCTTTCGGTATGTAGGCCTATAATTTAGTTCAGATTGATCAAAATATCACAAGAAATAAACGTGGTTATTCTATTTCTAAGTAGTATTCACTTTTCATGAAAAAATTGGAACTAGTTTTCATTCTGATGGGAAATCACTTTTGCCACATCAACCAGTTAATTGTCCGTCCAAAACAGAGTTATTTAGTCAAAGAATGATCATTTTTCACACAATGGGTTTCAAAGAGAACCAACGAAACAAGAATGTCTTCAAAGCGTTTTTCTTACCCCCTTTGCCCTCCTTGATCCGAAGTTGAGGTGGGACCCGCTGTCCATTTTTACACAGGTTTTAGTGATTTTCCTCTGTAACGTATAGGCCTAGACAGATGCTGGAATGTTTCCTATCAAATATAGGCCTACCACAGCTGCTTGTTCCACTATCCCTCCCAAATAAGAAATCTTCATCCCATCAACTTTTTATTCATTCATCCGACGCCAATAGATCCTAGTTATCATCAAATTAAAGTAAACTACCCTACAATCTCAACTTCCCGTCACTTCATTCAACGATGCCTGGAGATTTTAATCATCAGCTCGAATTGAATAAATGAGTTGATAAAATATTTAATTACAAAATAAACGAATGAATAAATAAATGAATACATGTATGAATAAAGGAAAGAGCTACGAATGTTGTACTGTTTTGGATTGAAAGTTCACTCACTCGAGCCAACTCGTGAGCCGCACATGCATGTCTCGCACAAGATTGACCAGATCGAAAGCTCCAGCCGTTGATGCCAACTGATAGAAGAGACGGCCGATCGGGACCGCCAAGCACAAGATGAACGTGTTCTAGTAGCCTCTAGGCGGCTACAATTACATGACATGTGCCGTACTTGTTGAGGAAAACGGAAAGTGAATCTAGGCTAGAGAAGCAAATGCTGATCCCTTCTGCAATGTTGTTCTCCCCAATAACCAGTCATAAGAATATCTACATCATCAGCACCGTGTTAGGGCCTAGGGCGGCAAGGCCCGGGCCCAGGGCGGCAAGGCCCGGGCCTAGGGCGGCAAGGCCCGGGCCTAGGGCGGCAAGGCCCGGGTCTAGGGCGGCACATTTTCAAGATGCTTCAGCCCCTTAGAAATCAAATAATACGTAAATATATAAAAATAATCAAATCGGATATTTGATATAATATGTTTGATAAAGATACCAACTGAGAATATTTTTTTTTTATCAAATTCTCATGATTGCAAAACGCATAAATGATACACATTATCAGAAGTTTTGTGAAAAAAATAGAAATTTTCAACAATACCTTGAATAAAATCAGCGATGCAAATATCCTAACCGTAACGATATCTGAACAAATTCAATATTATTGTTTCAATACATCAATTAGTAACGACCAAGTTCATAGAGTTATCCTTCTCATCGATAGGTCATAGTAATAGCCCAACACAATAATTATGAATGACTTCTGATAAAAACCTAGTGCTTGTCATATTTCTGAGCTACTGTGCTTTTCTGAATTAATACTGTACGTGATGGGGGGAAGGGAGGGGGGGGGGGGGAATTGAAAAATTAAAAACCCAAACATTTTGAACATATTCAAGCTCAAAGGCAAGCTCACTGCAATTTAACTATGCATCAATTAATTAGTGTGAAATCCATGAATTGAAAACGACGAATTTGTCTGTTTTCGAGCCTATTTGTTTTCGACCCTATTGAAAACGATGACTGTTCGACCCTATTAACATCAATTAATTAGTGTGAAATCCATGAATTGAAAACGACGAATTTGTCTGTTTTCGAGCCTATTTGTATGACCCCACGCCCACCCCCTTGTTGCAGAGTTCGCCACATTTCGACCTGCTATTGCCCCACTATTTGTTGCCATACAACTCTGCACAGTTATTTGTGACTTGAATGTCTGTGTGGCCTCCTCAGTAGTGTATCGGGTGTGACATGCTACCGGGGCTCAAGCTTCAGACACGTTCTGAGGAAACTTGAGAGACTGAAGCCTAACCTCTCCCATTACACCTGATCGGCGTTCAACATTACCGTTCATTCGGTTCAACGAACGTTTCACGTTACAAGCAACTCGAATTGATCATTTTAATCATTTTTATTATTACTTTTCGGTCCACCTGTCAAATGACTTATTGGCGGGCCAGGCTGAGACGCGAGTCAACGACAATTACAAATAGATTTTAATTGTTGATATTTCAGTTGAACTTTCATTATACTTTCATCATCGGTTATTATTTTCTATTCCCATACCAATTTCATTCGGACCAAATAATTTAAAAAATAATTTTTATTGTTAATCCCACTATATTTCCTTTTTCATAATAATCATCTTTAGAAAAGGATTCTAAATAATATAATGCCCAAACACCTTATCATATAATGATATACCACACGAGCGCTGAATATTCTACATCAGCCGATATATTACTTATAGGAACGGTTATTGGGGGTTATATCGCGGTTATTGAAGATCGGAAATTGGGGAAATGAGCGTATAACTCGGGTCGAGACCCAGTGCAGATTAACATAGCTGTGGTCACAGCCGAAGAGGCTGGCTACCTTAAAACTATTATTGTGCTAGGTTGAAAGAAGGTCAGTCTTGTACGAATGTAGGTTACATCAAACTATCGCATCAGCCAGCTAAAGCCGAACCTATCTCCATATCATAATAAGTAGGCCTGTACACAACAAATATTAGACATCTTCATTATATTAATAATACCTAATAGGCGTTTTCGCCGCGCCAATTTTCTATGGACTTTTCTTAGAAATGAATAAATAAAAGGAAATAATTATTTGTCTCTAGTTTAATTACGAATATGTTTGTCAATAATTATTTTGCTGGATCAGATTGAATAGCGTAGCTTCTCGCACGCTATATCCGGGGTACTAATTTCCGTTTTAATGTTATTACTTTTAGATTTTTTTTTTCACTTTTTTTATAAATGGTCTATATAACGCTTCGTGCACAATCAAATTCGAACGATTGGGTGAATACTTTCATCTTGTAATTGTGTTATAGAATAAATCGTGTGCATAGAATCGAGATAGGCTCCATGATTTCCATCGTATTGTATTCAAACATGTATAATTGTTTGGACCGTAAAGAAGGAGGGCAATGGGTTTGAATTCAAGGAATGACTATTCAGTATCAGCAACTTTCGGGAACGAAGATGGTCAATATGAAGAACGGCTTCCGTAGCAATAAAAAGTATGAAGCTAAAATCAATAAATATACCTACCTGAAATGGTGAAATCAACGCAGAGTTGGCTAGCCACTCAAATAGAATAGTTGCTGTATTCTATTTTTATGAATTTCTACCTCTCTCAATACCTGTGGGTCAAGTTACTTTAGTGCGAACAAAACGTTTGACCAACAAAATGCTCACACAACTGTCATCTCATGTTTTAAGGGTATTGTCTGCATAGTGCTTAGCAGTATAACAATAGCATTTCACTTGCTCACTGTTCATAATTGGTTCTCAAAAACAAGGAATAATGGCTGGATTTGAAATTCTTGTTTGCCTCGAATGGGCGAGGAGAAAAATAATCACTGGAAAAAATATCCTAGGGTAAAATAGCTCTGTAAAAATATTCCCGGAAAAACATTCGTTGAAAAAATATCTACTGTGGACTCGAGCAAAGAGGAAGAGGATGTATCTGATGTGTCTGGCTACTTGAACTGAATCCTGGAGACAGGTCTTGAATGAAAAATGAAAAAAAAATATTACCTAATCACAGAGTAGCAAGCTACACGTAGGCCTACTGAACGTCATTATCCTATCCCACATCCTACATCTAGGTGTCTAATATGAATAGAGTGTGATCTTTCTCCAGATTATAGGCTATAGGTTGGGTCTAGGTTATGTAAGGTCCGCCTCAGTTGTACGGAGAGTTTGTTAATCTATATTTATATGTATAGTGGATATATTTTCGGGGATGTTTTTTACATCCCCGAATCCAAGAAATAATAATATCCAAGAATATTGTATTTGGCCTCGAATATTTATTACGTGGGGGAGGAAGCGATTAAATGAACATAATATATTCATATATTGCATCATTTACTTTGATTAAAAACAAACAACGCTCATTACTATAACACATTGACTGCATGCACTAGAGGACCTCTGTTTGAACACTGGACTTACCTGCTCATCATGCTGATGCAGGGCAACCTGTCGTAACATTTCCTGGGCTTGAAAGCGGTGTAATAGCTGCGAATAATAACCTATGTACACCCACGACGATTGTAATAGTCCATCATTCATTTGGCTAGGGCGACGTTGATTCAAGCGATCCAACATTTCGATCGCGGCACGAAGCTGCTCTTCAGATTCGAAACTTCCTGTCACTTCGGCAGTGGCTGCTGGGATTCGGGATTCACTCATCGATTTGTTACGCTGAAGCGTGGAGAGTGGTGTTAATTGAGGTACACTTCTTGCTCTGTCCAGCTTGTGAGGACTCCAGCCTTCTATCTCGTGTTGACGCACACGTTTCCTCGAGACTTCCGACGAGACGATGTCTTCGTCCTCCACTGTGTTATCCCGCCATTTCTCTCTCCTCCTTTGAGGATCCGGGAGCACTCGAGGAGGTTGTTGGTATCCGGACCGGAGCAAACTGATCGGGATCAAAGGGGGCATTGGTTTCTTGGGGACCTTACTCAAGTCTATGGGCTGTTCCTCTACCATGTTGCTAATACCGTCCGATTGGGCTGCCATCATTGGTAGAACCATTGGGTCATCGCCGCGGCGCCCTACAACCAAAGACCTATTAGTTCATTGATTGAAGTATTCAAAAGTTATAATTAAAACTACATGGCATGCCACGGGGAAGTACACAGAGAATAGTGTCTATGTGATTTGACACTTTGAAAAAAATGTTATTTCTGCTCCAATTGTTGACGGCAAAATCTTTAATCAACAAATCATTTCTTCCAAACCTATTCCAATATGATTAAAAAGCAGTAAATCCTTGTGATCGTGAACGGTAATCGAATCGTCGAGTGCTGGAGCTTACGTTAGTGTGCCAGAGTGTCTCGGTAATGCGAGTGTAAATGGAATAAGAGCATGCAGACAGACGGAGAGAAGGTATACACTCGATGAATGGATTGTATAATAAGAATCTGACATCATTCAGCCAGACCCAGTCGTCTGACCTCAAATACCAATCAAGGAAGTGGACGGCTTAACGATAACCACCTTGTCGTTCGCACATCGACAACAATCATTGCAAAGCCATTCAATAATAGAACACACACAATCACGGACAATTATTCACAACTTTTCGTTAAAACATGTGATTTATTGATATTGATATTGATTTTCGATTAAACAACAATCCATCTAATATTTCTAATGACATAACTAGCTTCACAGAGTCTTTCATCCTTCAGCCTAAGCGAGAAATACCTGTGTTAGGTTAGCGACCTGACCCGTTGCTTTTGGCTACGGGATGGTCTTTATAGTCTGTTCGTGCATTCGACTCTCCTTTTAACTTTGTTTCCACTCAGAGCTAGTTCAATATTATCAACTATGAAATGTATCAATCACCTTAACATTGGCTTTCCACTGACACGGCTCCTGGATATCTGACTTGACGTTGACACTTCACTGACAGTCTATTGGTCACTGCGATAACTAGAACACTTCTGGTCTCGTTGCCGTCTCTCTAGTGTGCACCTTATGTAGAATGTTTTAGTGTGAACTCGTGTAGACTGTTGGTAGTCGGACATCAACTTACGTCATCTGTGGTTAACTCGGCTTGCACTGTGCTGAGCTACCCTAGCCCGGCATCTAGTGAGCACTAGGCAAGTCGCTAGACGTGTACCTGGCTGGCTGCCTAGTGCCCGTGGATACCTGCACACAGATCAGAATACTACCACTACCTGCCTCTCATACCATGACTGATGCGAGCCACTGGTACCCTCGCTGGGTGCATTGTTCTTCTCACTCACTCTTGCTTTTTATTAGATTTGTCATTTATCTGGGTTCTGCGTACACTATTCACCGAATCAACACATTTTCTAGAAAGTATAGTCGAAATATTTTCCAAAGTAGATATAAAGAACGAGGGTATTTTTTTGTTGTTCTTCATTGAAACAATAGTATTATATGGAGAAATAATATTTTATAACACGATGCGTTAACTGCTACCCGGTATTGTTATTAACGCCACATTTGCATTGCCTATGTCCAGAAATTCGATCCTAAATATTGTCGTGTTTTTAGATGCGGCTGTCGGTTTTGTGGTGGAGGCGCCAGTTTTGTGCTGCGTAAGGCCTACTCTGCAGGTGCGGGCACGTCGAGCGATGCTTACAGGTAGCTGGAATGGAAGCAGACATTTCTCGGTATTGTATTGATATCAAAACAAATTATCTTTATATTATTGAGTATTGGTCTTACATAACACAGTACATAGATAATCAAATGAGTCTTAATCATTGACATATTTTTGAAAATATTTTCCCTCGCCAACTCTAATATATTATGACACGGTCACCACTACAATTAATAAAGATTTGGTACCTAAATAACACACATAAGTAATTTAGGATAAATAGTCGGTCATATTGGAAATAATATTTCACGCATATGACAGATTTCTTTTTAAGCTTATAGCTACCGGTAACATAATTTACCCACATATCATATAATGCAACTTTTAATTTCCTCTCATTCTTCGTTCCAACATAAAGGTGAATGAATAAAAAATCATGAATCGTTATTTAATGTCCATTATTAAATATTTCTTCTTTTGAAGTAAATTCTTATGACGGATGGCCGAGTGACGTAATTCTAGATAATAATATCGACTTTCTTTGCCATTGCCGAGTCCAAATCCAATAGCATGAAGGTGGTAGGACTGTAATTACCGGAGAGGGAACTGGTACTACGTTATGCCGTGCAGGTGTTGCAGGTAACTCCATTTCCCTCTCCGGCTGTTTCCCCCGACTTGGGCAGGTGAAGTTGGTAAGGTGAGGTGAAAAGTCTTCACAAAAACCATTCTCCATTGAGCGGGCGACGAGAGAGCAGTTCGGCCTAGCAGTCGCAGCAGTCACAGCAGACATTCAGCGCGACGAGAGAGCAGTTCTGTTCGCTGCCCAGCCTAGCAGTCAACCAGGAACTACATGCGAGCAACGACACAATTACACTCAAACGTAAGTTAATTGCTACACTATTACTTTTGGCGTAGAGACTTAAGTGTGATGGAGTAATACCGTAATGTTCGTCTGAAAATATATATGACGTTAACAATTCAATTGATTGCCTATAGCGATCGGTCTACCTCAGAACCCACACATCACTCCGACCGGCTAAATTGATTTCCAATCTAAACGTGCTTGCACCATACCACCTTATCTCTATTAGGATATCTATTATTACTGATCACAACAATGTTTCGATCATTTAACGTGCAGTGTGAGTGTGACATGTAATGTCCTCAAGTTGCATGGTCTACCTGTAAAACTGAGCTAAGATTTCGAGCGCGAAACATTTGAAAGAAGGCCTTTATCTTTATGAAGTGATAACAAGTTTAGTCATTCTAAAGTTGAGGAGTGTGATGAGTGAGTGGAGAGCTTATATATCCTAGAGTCAAGTTGATGGCTCGAAATCATGAAAGACATGTCAAACCATTGTGGTATATGTGGCACAAGTTAGTTACCTAGAAAGGGAAGGTTGAATACAGGTATTTCGAGCAGGTTGAAACCACGGTGCAAGCCATTATTACTAGTTACCGATAGATTTCTATTGTGCCAATCCATCCAGGGGCTGAAACCGGAACTGTTGTCTGATTCTGAATGAGAGCCCAATCTTTGAGCGGGTGATGGTATCGTCCTCTCGCCGTATCAATGAGTGTAGGTGCTCCACACACCTCTTGCGTGAGCGGGTGATGGTATCGTCCTCTCGCCGTATCAATGAGTGTAGGTGCTCCACACACCTCTTGCGTGAGCGGGGTGATGGTATCGTCCTCTCGCCGTATCAATGAGTGTAGGTGCTCCATCCACCTCTTGCGTGAGCGGGTGATGGTATCGTCCTCTCGCCGTATCAATGAGTGTAGGTGCTCCACACACCTCTTGCGTGAGCGGGGTGATGGTATCGTCCTCTCGCCGTATCAATGAGTGTAGGTGCTCCATCCACCTCTTGCGTGAGCGGGTGATGGTATCGTCCTCTCGCCGTATCAATGAGTGTAGGTGCTCCACACACCTCTTGCGTGAGCGGGTGATGGTATCGTCCTCTCGCCGTATCAATGAGTGTAGGTGCTCCACACACCTCTTGCGTGAGCGGGTGATGGTATCGTCCTCTCGCCGTATCAATGAGTGTAGGTGCTCCACACACCTCTTGCGTGAGCGCGGTCGAGCCATTGTCAGAGCGTTGCGATGCGCAACCGTGCACACAGGAACTCCGCTAGCCTAACACACTCCAGCTATCTTTCTATTCCACCAAACCACTGGCCATCGGAGTTCATGGGAAAAGATGGGAAAAAACGATTTGACCAACTCGAGAATGCAGACGAGTACAGACCGTGGCATCTTTTTCTCGTCGCCACTCGATAATAATTCGGTCGTGCTTGCCACAGTCATTTCGGCTGTATGTCCCTAGCGTTCGACATCGAGATGAGTGAATCGGTTGAGTTCGAATGATTCTTTGAGTGAAAGGTCCACATAGGAACTGAGTGAGGAAGGAAGGAAGCAGATAGTATTGGAATGGCAGGTGTCTCTCTCGCATTACTCGCCGGCCGGCCGCCGTTGCTCTGCATAACATTATATATTTCACAGGACGTCCGGTCTCTAATTGTACAGACCTCCACATTGTGAGAGCGTCCATAGGGCCTTGTTGCTGCCAACTGGCGAGTCAGATGCCAGCGCTATAGCAGTGCATGGCGTTCAGGGGTGAGCGAGAGCAGAGTTGCACATTTAGAACTAGTTGTAAATCAATTTAAAAAACATTATACCCAAGGTGTATACTACTTCAATTTTCTTGCTATTTTATCCACACTCACCCGTGAGACAGTGAAATAATCAATAGCCTTACAGCAATCTGTTGTGTGGTGAAATGAAATCTGTCGCTGACACCGTCCTATCGGATGAAATGTTTTGTCTAATGTTTGACTTGCTCCTATCATGACGTCAGTGGGGCTGCCCAAATATCTCGTCATTTCCCTGTTCGTCAATTGACATTTGCAATCCCCCCCCCCGCCCCCACCGCCCCCACCAGAAGCGAGCTCGGGCGGGTAGGGTGCAGTTCGGCGGAGAATAGCAACAGCGAAAGATGTTTATGAGACATATTAGGTGATAATTACACTCACATCACGATGGTTATCAATTAATGAAGTTTATTTATTACTATACATCAAAACTGTAATAAGTTTGTCATAATTGCGTTAGGAATATATTATACGCACCTGTTCTTTATATCTCTTGGCCTCACAACAAAGGTAAGGAAATGTTTGTCTGTGATGCAATTTTACATTATCCATTCGACTACTTGGTTATGTACTTTATAGGAAATAACTTGAATAGATCGAGACATTATTCGTTTTTTGTCTGCTTGTCATTTGAGCACTTGTCAAACAATATAAGGTTGCTAACATTTTGTATGGATTTTCAATCTCGTGTGATAAGACATGTGTATTTTTTACCTCAAGGCTATGAGAGTCAAAGCCCATTAAATACATTGCCATAAAAAACGTTAACCTAATCAAATCGTTTTTGTTATGGCTTAAGAATGACGTGGGGCTAATAACATGCACATTTTCAATCACTTCTGTAATTAGTCAATACAAAAATCAAACCAAAATGTTTACATTCACAAAGTTTTTCGTTCAGACGTTCACACAACAAAAACTAAACATTCTTTTATTTGTAACAAGCTAATTGTCTAACATTTACATTACCGAGAAACATGAAAGTTCTGGTTAAAATGTTCATTCTAATGAAATGAAGGATCGCCTCAAATCTGAGCGGTCTATGCCGCGATCATCCCATGTTATGCCAGAGACCTTCAGAGAACATCTCATGCCCCATGCAGGCTCACTGCAACGAGGAAACGCAGTGACAAATCTGACTTTTCAAAAGCGATATTATAACTGAGCCATGTATGCTATGATCGCTTTTAATTAGAAATATTATGAATTCGAGAATTTTGAAAGCCTCTTGGGTAGGATGCGCGAGTTCATTTCATATGTTGCATGGTGGCGAGGTTCAATGCACCGCTTATAATGTTATGTCTGAAATTATACATACATATATATATATATATATATATATATATATATACATATATATATATATATATATATATATATATATATATATATATATATATATATATATATATATATATATATATATATATATATATATATATATATATATATATATATATATATATATATATATATATATATATATATATATATATATATATATATATATATATATATATATATATAGGAGGCCCTGTACATATGTGTGTATATATTTATTCACGTTGATTTTCATCTTCAACGTTCGTCTTATTAAATAACGTTCAATAAAGGAGATTATTCACATTAATTCCATTAAGAATGTTATCAATATTAATTTTAGCTTTCGCCACTTTGACTCTATCAAACATGTATGAGCTAGCCCTGATAAGTTTGACGGAGATATGTTTATTCTGGGCACGCGGTACAGTTCATGTGGTAATGTACAAGAATGAGTTAACTGGCAATTGCATAACAATTGAAGTCAATTCAAATGCGTTTTAAAAAATGGATTTCGTATACTGTATACTGAATTGAATGAAAAGTAATTCTAATGAATTTCCTGTCTAGATTTGAAGGTGTGTTTGCTCTCTAAAATATGTGGAGAAAAATAAAATACACATTTTCTCACATAATGATAGTTTATTTATTTATATACTGAAAAATGCTAAAAATTATCCATCTGAACCCACCAAGATGAAATGAGATAATTAAAAGTTGATGATTTTTTTTTAGAAGCCAAATCCTAGGACCACGTCAATAAATGAATACGTTTTATTATTGACTTGACCATTGAATGCAATAAGAACAAACACTGCGTGCCAGTACCTCGGTAGGTCGAGTAGATTGAACGACATTCACTTTTAATTCGAAAACTTTTAAAAGACCAATTATTATATGCGAGTCCTCAAAAGATTCATTTCAAGATATATCACTTATTTCAGATCAGTGCTGATTTTAAAGAATTCTCGTTATTATTATTAAGAGTAATATCTGCATCTATCATGAGTTTAATAGGAAATGTGAGGTAAATGTTGAATGGATAAAAACAGACGTTGAGTGAAAAAAAGCTTTATGAATGACCCGGTTTTGACGTGATATTCAGTACAATGTAAAAACAGTAGGAATTAGAGTCTGGGATTATCTACCATCGTCCGAGTTATTTGCGCACGAATTTGGCTTTGAAATTGATGTATCAAAATCTGCTTTACAAATAGCTTAAATAATAATGTTCATCATCACTACATCATTATTAATTCATATTGTACTGAAGGCGGGTCTAGGGATACTAGTTGCCCCCTTTAGCCATGATTATAACAGAACTACGCTATGCTATTACCAAGGGAACACTTTATAGATACCCCTCAAGTGAAATAGTTCTAGTGTCACACAGTTTGACACGATTGTGTATAGGCCCTACTCGATTGATTGTAGCACAAAGCTAATGGACAGAAGCCAATCTTATTTGTTAGTTTAGTTGCGCGGTGAGCCGCAGTCACGTGGAGCTAATTCCGATTCCGAGAATCGTTTCGATCGCATTCGTATCGATTCCCTCCCCCCTCCCCCCTAAAGTGTGGGCCTGGTCGTGGAGGCCTTGCGACTCGAGTATTCCGACGCCACTTCTCTGCTCACATGGTCGTCGGCGGCGTCGGCGTCGTTCTGTTTTAGGGCAGGGCGTCTTGCTAGCGAGCTCCACCCTTTTTAGAACATGGCTGAGCTGAAATCATTGTTTTGTTGTTTTCTTTCTTTTAATGTTGATGAAAAGCATGGCATGGCATGTCTAATTAATTATCAGCGCCCAGAATATTGTAAATGAAATGTCAAAAAAGTATAAGAAGGAAAACATTTTATCATTCTGCGTTATGATTTATTGTTATTTTTGCTTTTGTGTGAAACATGGCTTCTTATCAACCTCTATAGAACTAAAAACTAACTTTTACGGTTAGGTCATTGAAAAGTGATTTCTCGAAATAGATAACTTTAGTTTCGGTTTGAATGTTGATGAGAGAAACAATTTTGAATTCTACTTCAACGTCACCACGTGATAAGCTACAACAATACCGGATACACCGAATTTAATGAAAAGTTAATTAACTACTGTAGGCCTACAGAACATTTTATTTGTATAAGTTTAAAACCAAAACATGAACGCACAAGTAAATGAAAAATTTCTCGTCAGTCTCAAAGAGCAGATGTACATCAACAGATCTGCCATTTGTTGGAGAATAGTGGAATTATAGCTTGTATATAATACGGTATAACTGGTCAATTGTACACTACAATGATGTTGCATTTTGATCCAAGCAAATCTGTCGTATCGTGTGTGAATGCCGTGCAGGTGTATTGTGACATGTTGGTTGGAAACACAGAATAGTAAAGCCATTAACGTATTGTTTTTACCTCTGATACTGCAACTTATCGCTCACTGCTAGCCTATACCTGTGTCTTATCTCTTTCAATGGTTGACTTGTGACAATAATAATAATAACAATAACAACAGCCTAATTGGACTTCCGGGTAAAAACCGCAATGCCTACCGATATGTAAAACAATGAGTTATTATAATGTATACATTGATGCCCTCATTTGTACGTGTATTTGCGTACTTTATCAATTCATGTGGACTTCACTGCGGGGTAGATACAAAGGAGTTGCTTAGAACGAGCTATAATTATATCCTCTCTGCGGGGCTCGAAATGTAGGATAGATACCCTGGCGGAATAATCTTGATGCAAGAATATTTCATTCATTTTCCTCGTGTAATCCCGGCAAATGCTAAAAACAGGGCACTACAGTTTCCTTTGGGACTACGCTTCCGTATCCTTAGGAACATCTATTCAGCTAATCATTGAATAGTGGAGTAATTAAAGCAATTAACAGTAATCAATAGTAACATCGGATCAGTGTGAAACTGTTGGAAGGTAGGTTAGGATACCATCTGACCGGAAGCAAGGTGATGGCTACACCAGACGGGTGTGTCCGACGTCAGTTGCGTCAAGAACAAACAACACAGAACAATAATCAAACAAAGCAAACAAAGATAAAACAAAATAAAGAACAATAATAGAAAAAAGGCAACAAAAATGGGGCAGAATGAAAAATAATGATTCGAGAATTGGCCTACACATTTGAACGATATTTGATTTGAGCATTGAAATTCCAGAATTGTGTTTCTTATAACCAACTTTCCGTTCGTTTAAAATGGAGAATATAAAACATACTAGAGGCAGTTCTGAAATATGATGGTTTTACTGAGGTACTTATTTTTTCCCACGTGTTTTAAGTTGTTTTTAATGTAATATTGCGGAACATCACAAACCCTGTCTAGCGAAGATAACAACGGTGAACTCTTGTTGAGAATTTCTAACAGTAGTTCATTTTATGTTTCTCGCATCAGGAAAAGTCTAAAAGTCTAGCCAGTGGCTATTTTTCAAGAATGACAGGAAAATATGGGCCTATGTGGAGACGATATCAGCTGCTCCTCGTTATTTACTGTGTAGTCTGGCGATTCTGTTTGACCAGTGTCGTCCGAAGTCGAAACCTATTGCCAGCCCACGCAAGCACAGCTCACTACTGTCTAGCAGTGCAATAGACAGATCATTCAAATAACTAGATAAGGACAAATCATTAATATTTAAAAATTCTCTCATTCAGTAACTTATTACGTATTTATATTTATACATCTATTTCACTTTAATTCGTTCGATTACGTTTTATTTATGTTTTATATTTTCTTTCATTCTCTTCATTACGATATGAAAAGTTGATATTGAAATTTCATTATAGCCTAATAATTTTCATTTCTAAAGCGAAAGATTCTTATTTTGAATGATTCAATTTTATCTACGCCTTAGAGAAAAATGCTTCACCCTTTATTTTCGATTATGATTTATTAATAAATTATCATACTTACGTATTATCAGGCCTATTATAAAATGATACTAGAATAATGACGAATATTTGCTGAATTTGACCCTCCTGTCTCCACGAAGAATGAAGGAGCGAATCTACCGAGCGCCATGTGGCGTGGGATGGCATGGGATGGTCGACTGGAGTATTCTTCTCGCGTGGATAAAGTTTAATCAACTACTTGATTAATAAGACCAAGAGTTCATTCTCGTTCAACACTTTTCCTCACTATTCCGACAAGTTTCATTCCGAAATACTCCTAAATAATGTTGAACTTATATTATCTGCAATTCTACATCAAATGATCGAGTTTATTTCAAATATGATACGAAACCAACATCCTCGATGTTACCATCAAATAACCTAGCTGTTAATGGAATCAGTAATCTTTATAATCATCCACGGTAAAGTTCATCCGTTTGAAAAAATCTCATTTGAAACGCTACTTATTTTGCTCCAACCATCCCACAACTGACACCAATTGTCTCTCGATTCTTATCAAAGAGTAGATATACACCAACACGTTTGTAGGGTGTACATGAAGCAAGAGGGGCGCCCTCCCCCCCTAGCACTCGAGACACGTGACCACTGTAGGGGCCCTGAAAGGTAGATGTGCCTAGGGCCACGCGTAGTATACCTAAACATCGCTCTGTCGGTGCAAGTACTTAAGCTGATCAGATGAGTACTTCAGAGTTGTCATCTGGTCATTTACAAATACCAGGCACGACATCGACAAACATTCGGACCCCACCAACAGATAGGTTATACGGGGGTACGAAACTATGAAGTGATGATAAGTGAAAGGACGATTACAAAAACCCATGCCCAACGGTGACCTCAGTTTCTGAAGCAGTGCCTCAGCTGACTGAGCTACCAAGGGTGGCTCTTTATTTCGCATTTGACAACCTATTTGGATGCTATTGCTTCTGATATTCCTCAGTTATAATTAGCCTGTCTGTTTCTACTGAGGCACTTCTTTGCCTTAGCTACCGTTACACACCTAGTTCTGACAGGTTGTTAGTTCAGCCATAAACAAGTAACTGTCGCTCTGATACTTCAAACGGTGCTAGAATAACTCGAATAATTGCTCATTTATGTTCTGTGTGTAATCACTAATTAGTATACTTTCATAAATTCAGAATTATGCAGAAAATGTTTATGCGTTTTCCATTATTCGGAAGAGCGTTGAATGAAGGTACTTTGGTTTCACCTACTCGAGAGGTTCCTGACGTTTGGAGATCAACTGGTCACATTGTGTTCCCCAACAAAAGACCTTCTCTCATGTCTTTTCATTATTCAGAATAAAACCTGGGAACGCAATTTCAGTACACTATTTTCCAGCAAAGTTCACGAAATAAGAATACTCATTACATAAGCTGAACAACGAAATGTATCACCGGAATAAGCGACCTTTTCTTTAGGCCGGTGTGAATTAGAATAGAAAGATGTGATTGTCAAGAATTGGTCGTTTAGCAGGGCTCTCTGCCGAGGTTCTGTCGGATGGCGTGGTTTCAGATGGGAGGTTTAGGTAGACATAATTAGCGCAAATCACATGGCATCCGAGATACAGCTAGATAGAATATGAGAAACCGTACATGAGCTCAAGGCCCGTGTTGTCGAGAGAACGATGATTATGCCATCGAGGTCATTTTTATATACCACTTTGCTTTGCTTCTTACGCTCACCGCAGTGGCTCCCACAAGATTCGATTGTATGTTATGGGATCTGGGAAACACAGCCGTGTAACAGTAGTTATTTGCTCTCATTGTCATTATGCTAGAGGAAAATGATATAGTTGACACGAAACATTGAATGCTTGATAGAAACCAGGATGCCAACAAATGATTGCTATAGTTTTGTGTGTAAACCATTTTTCTCAGAAATTGACTGTACCGAACAATTAATCTGAATAAGTATCCACAGCTTTCAGTTGGATATATTGTCAAATTGTTTGAAAAAAACAATTGTTTTTTTCAAATTGGTAATTGGCGGTTGGCTCGGCAAGCCTCCAGCGGGAGAAAATGATCTGCCTGAAGACTGTATTTTCGTTCTCCTAACCCGATTTATTTAGAAAAAGGATATAAGATTCTATGGGCATTTTTTTTATAGAAAAAAATATAAAGTGGTATAGTCGTTGGGCCAAGAAGCTGTAAAACGAAAGCATTTCTTTTACCTCGTTCGTTAAATATGCGTGTTGTGTTCGTATCCACCAACAGAGAGCTGAATGCTTAGGGCTTAGAGAGTGAGGTTTGAAAAGACGTGAACTTGCCAATCTGAAACATTCATCACTTATGCTATTTTTGGTCGTTCCGTCACGTTTCTCTCAACTTTGATTGGGATACTGGGATTGCAGATCTATAAGAAATGAGAAAAGTGTTATCTAAAATCAAATACAATGCGCTAAGAAATGTTATCGCGCATTTATTGAATTACATAATTATGACTTTGTGAACATTTTCTATCGATTAATTAGTATGCCACCGTGTAATAGTCTCTTAATCAAACGCAATGATTGTAGTATATTCAACTCCCTAGATTTGTCTACATCCGAATGCACTAAAGCTTATTCACTTCGATGTAGCGAGTGATTTGATATTTTCAAGCAAGATGCTGCAGTCTCGTATGAGACGACCATGTCTGCGGGAACAAAGACTTCTTGTGGCAGATTTTCATCGTGTTCTTTGAGATGCTGCGACTTGTGATGTCTGGAACAGAAACGGCTGAGGTAGTTAGTTGCACACAGATCCCGCCTCGCTATTCATCGAGCATCGAACTCGAGTCTTTCACGCCAGAAGAACTACATGGACACAAATAATCAACTTTTCTCGGTACAATCAATGTAGTTTTTGAAACAACATAAAATACTGATTGCCAAGCATATGGCTTTCCTCCATTTTGGACAGAATGCCAGCTCGTAAACCGAATTAGATGCGGCAAATATCGACCTTATTTCACTCCCAAAATGGTGGCCAAAGAAGAGTGTTTGGTCCTGTAATTAACTCTACGATTTATACAAACGCAACATTCCAGATTGATTAATCATGAATGTGAAAGCTTTTTTTTTTCATAAAAATTAGAACCTATGTTTATTACATTTATTCTTCTATATCTTAATAAGCTTGTTGCATGTTCGAATGTAGAATAATATTGAGCTGTTAAAGTGACGTGAACAATGAGCACTGCTCATGCCGGCGTTACCGTTTGTGGCGTTACTATTCTAACAATAAACACGACTCTTCCAGTGCATTCACCTGCATTGCAGTCTCGGTCATATACACAAAACCCACAAAACATTCGACTAGTGCTCTGCGACCCAACTGCTTGGGGACAAGCAATTCAAGATCGGTTCAGGTTCAATATTAATCAACCACTACACCAGTAAAATAATAATATTGATCAAAAACGATAGGAATTCATTTATAAGTCCTAATTGTGGGTTATATATCGGTTTCGGTTCTATATTGATGAATCATTCCCCCAGTAAAATGTAATAATATTGATCGAAAACGGTAGACATTTATTTATAATCCCTGGTTTTGAGTTATCTGTGGGATCGGGTCCGTATTGATTATTGATTAATCGTTTCACCAGTGAAATGATATTGATCGAAGGCAAAGCAGTAGACATTTATTTATAAGCCATTATTCTGTGTTATATAAGGGTTTCGGCTCCATATTGATGATTAAAAATAGCAATAAACGAGTAAAATAATAATATTGATCGAAAACGGTGGACATTTATTCGTGTCTTGCGAGTCATGTCCCACATTGGTAAACCATTTCACCAGTCGAATAGTAATATTGTTTGACGACGATAGAAATGCACTCATAAGCCCTAGTTTTTGTGACACCGGCATGGATCGTAACCTCTCTGGATGCCACCCGGACTATATTTCTCGCTGTCCTAGTTCGAGAGGGGGTGTGGGGGGGTGGGTACTCAACACCCACCGGGTAGGCCTACCTCAGTCACCAGAGGAGGTGTTCGAATCTAGATGATACTCTAAATTGGGTTTCAATTACAGATATATTTTCATTAGTAATTGCCGATTAAAAATACATTTGCTATACGCCTACAGCAGGTTTTGCTATTTGACAGTATTAGGCTTAAGTATACTATGATAATAATTGTTCTACACCGGTACCTTCGGAGGGCCTCCAGCGACAAACAATAAAGATCACTGATCATACCCATTCCTATGAATCTAAATCAACCTGTCAATACCAAGCAGTACATATTCTCGATGGTGAAATAAGTTGTATATAATATGGCACCACAAGACATAAATTCTTATTATCAGCACTACAGTCTTATCATCAGTATAACAGTAATGTTAATTTGGCCATTCATAATACCGAATGGTTAACTTGTATGATATTTCAGGCTTGTTTTGTTCGCCTCGTATATATGCTGTGCTGCCTGCAGGCTACAGGAAGTCAATTCTCAAGTGTAGTTTGGACTCTTCGGGCGATCCGACATGTGAGCCTCTCGAACGAACTGATGACTAATAGGAGGACAGGCATTGGCTTTCGGGTTTCGATGTGGTCGTTGATGTTGTCGAGCCTGGTTTTATGGCTTGAGACTGTACTTGGTGGTCAGTTTCACGTTACTGTTCACTTTATCTACTGGTTGACACGGTCGGTCTGTACGCTTAGGTCCACGGTTCGAATCCCACTGCAGCAGGATTTTTTTAAATGGTCTCGCGTGTTCAAAAAAAATTCTCTGGTCGATAAGGTTTTTTGATTTTTTTTTCTTTTTACAACCCTAAAACCGAAGTTCTGAAACAGTCGATCGTATAGTGAATAGTTCTATTTCGTACGTCAGTAAGCAAACACACACATGCAGCCAGGTTCTATTCCTGAGGAGAAATGTGTCCTGCTATTAGCGTCTCGCCTAAGTACTGTCACGTCGCCCAGCCGCAGTGAAGACCGCCGTTTCGGTACGACCGCGGTCCTGCATGGCCGTCGCGTACGTGAGGCTGCAAGATCTATGATTATCTCAGCTATAGGCTACATGATATGTAGGTCTGTGAAGCAAATCAGATAGAAATGGTGCCAGTTGCTAGCTCGCTCGCCCTTTTCTTAGACATCTTTTTCGATCTGAAACTTTGAAAGAAATATTTGATATGCATTTGTTGGGCGTCTCTAGTTTCGGCCAGGACGATTTCACAGGTATAAATGGTCCCCGAACTTGAGCTGCGAAGATACATAATTAACGAATGCTAATCACTCAAATGTTATAATGTAATAAAGGTGTAAAGATCAATTGTATGTAACAGTAACAGTCGATATTCGTGTCGTCGCTTCCCCCTCACCGCGAACCGTTATGTACAGATGACATGTAACCTCAAGCGTGAAAGTATTTTATCTATCGACTGTATTTTATTAGACACTTCTCTGAAGGTTGCAATACAGTTTCTGTACAATATCTTCAGACGGAAAGCCACTGCGATCGTTTATATATTACACTGACACTGAAAAAGTGATGCTTTGGGTGGGTCCCTCTCGAATATTAAAACGATACTTTTTCAGTGTACCACATAGAGCGCGTTTTCGATATTTTTTCTTTTATAAATCAAGTATCTGATAGGTCTATGTGGATAAAGGTTCTGATGCACATGTACAATATAATTTCAGACAAATTTAAGTTCAAATATATCAATAAAAGACATGATATAACAGATAACTTCAGATTTCTCAAAGAAACCAATATTTTCTTCCTTTGTAGAATATCGAAACGAAAGCACATGTTTTTCGAAATGGTTAGGCCAAACATCGCATTGATGTTATACGCAGTCGTATTTTGACAAGTCAACGCACCACCCTGTGACAACAATGTCGGTCGTTGTAATAGTTAGTAGCACTCATTGTTGATTCCTAAATCTTAATATACTTCTGAAATATCACAGTAATTTAAATTTCCTCTTTTGTTTGTCAGGAATCTTAAACAGAATATTAATAAATAATATTGAATAATTCAATCGCATAATAATATTCGAATATTTTCATTTATTATTTTCTTTTACAAACGTTTATGCTTATTGATATGAAAAAATAATAATCCCAAATTAAAATTATTAAGCAAGAATAAAACTTTAAATTCTTCGAAATTAAAATTCCTTAAAATTAAAACTAAAAATAAAAAATACTCAAAGTGTAAGTTGATTAGTATTATCAATTTCCAGAATTTTCTGCAGAATATAGACAATACATGGTATTTACAATGTTTGCTGAAATGCTGGCCGCGAAAACTTGCCACCCTATATAGGCCCGACTACTGCCCTGGGTAAAAGCCATGCAGCTTGAGATTCATTGACGTATTACTGGCATATACTGCCATCATGTGAAAAGATCAACCCGGCCGGCGTTATGACATGAATACACCCGCCCTGCGTGTGAATAGCACGTAACCCTGTGCTGAGGTTTCCCAAGATCGCCACCAGCTTTCTAGAACTCGCGGATTGGCAAACCTCTATCCTTGATGCTGTGCCCTGGTTTGCTGATGACCCAGTGACAGCAGTGCTCGGAGCTGGATACTATCCTCAGCTACAGTCACTTATCTCCGTCTTTCCACTAAATACGCACAAAATACAAATCTTCATAATATACATGTTTATATTGATTTGGGTAAACAACCCATTCTAGTCAATTAACGCTTGACGTGGGAGAATGAAGATTGAGACGGTGGTAAAAAGATGAGGTGAAAGGTTATTTTATTAGGTATGTTGGATAGTGGGAAGGAAACGGTCGTGGCCTGCTCTTAGCAGAAAAACACGAAAAACCAGCTCCGTCAGGGTGGCCGGTTGTGACATGGGCGCCCGATCTCCTGAATGAGAGTTTATTGACTGATCTACCCGTCTTAGTCAATATATGTATATATAAGGGAGATAACAAGTTAACTGTTGATTAACTTTCAACTAAGGAAGCACTGAGAATCAGAGCTCATACCAAGCATGCAAATAACGTGAGGCTTACAGCTGTCGGTGTTGGTTTATTCGTGAAATGATCAGAGATGACTGCCTCAATCTTTCTGCACGAGCTCGGGAACTGGGTTTGTCAAACGAGACTTGTATCCATGTCAGAAGAATGTCGTTTACCAACTAAATAATTGTAAAAACTTTGTTAATTGTTTAGAGCAGCTCACTGCAGCTGTCTACATGGACTCTTCTCAAATGTGATGTGTCCTAATCGTGAGTTTTGTATTGAAAAATCTCTTTGATCCTCAAAATACAACAGCTATACAAGTTGAACGATGGTTTTGTGTTTATTACGTTGGTAGATGGCCATCTTCTTCTTTTCGATACTAGTGTATACAGAACTATGTTTGGATTCCTGTCATAATTGACTCGTTCTAGCACCGGTGGAAAGGTCACGACCCCTACGTCTAATTAGACGTAGAGGCTGAGGTTGACCTATGACCCGGCCACAGATGCTGAGGTTGACTTCAAAACTTTGTCACGACTTCTGTGGATTAGCTAGATTGCTAGATCCCTTATTTATTTATACCCATGTAATTGATATAAGTAAACAAAGAAACATGCATCACTCTCACATCGCATTTCATGCTAGCGGCTCGGGGTTCGTTCTCGTCATGTCCTGGATAGAGGCGGATAGTTTTTTTTGAAGACTCGTTCCTGCAGTGTTTCTTCCTTTGTATCTGATTACCCTTCTCTCTTCATCCTGTATTTGAAGCTTAAAACACAATTATTCGTAAAAATTTGAATCCTCCATTTTAAAACATCGTGTGAGTAAGTGCAAATCCATTAATTACATTACACGGACTGATAGCATGATATTTCTGTACGTAGGGCACATTTTTATATAAATATGATCATATAATAATATTCTGTACCGTATGGGTACTTGACAATATCTGCACAATTTTTACAGTACGTAGGCCTATATCGTTTTCATACGATATAGCCTTTATAGACTTACTCTTCATCTGCTGATAGGTCTATATGGAATTTATATTGATAGTGTAACCTCAATTTAAGATATCCCTTCTTTGATCGCTTTTTTACGTCAGTTCGAACTATCAGTGGAAGTGCCACGTTTTGGTGGAAGTGCCGTATTATAAAACGGCTTGATCTTCTTTCCTTAGCTCACTGGATCGAAGTCACTAATCATTCCAGCCATCATCTGAATCAAGTACTACTCACTGAAATTAATTATCTGAAACATGAAATTGAAAAAGTGTTCAATTATACGGGCAATAAGGTTCAAACCTCCAGGCCAGCTATGTTATCATTACATTTACACTCCTAATTACCTTTCACGGTAACGATTAACACGAATTACTGACTCTATTCAAACAATCTCAATACCCACATACACAGTGTAAAAAAGAGAAACAAATCGTTTTAAAGAACTTTTATTATTTATCTAGTGGTTACTGATAGGAGCAATTTTCAATGAGTAGCCTATAACTTATATATGATACCACAAATGATTTGATTTAACCCCTATAGATCCCGCATTGCACCATTTTCGGGCCCCGACGTTGGCGGGTTTACTTTTATCTAGTATTGATCTGAAATCTGGGATGTAGTATGGCCGAGCTGGGAAAAGCACACTGGAAGGAAAGCATTTGGTTTGCATGGGGCCTGTATGTAGATCGGCGAGGAGCCCGTGTGGGCGGTAATTCGCCTGCATGCAGTGTCACCTGATTGGGTAGAAGCTGTGGGTGCCACCCTTGCCCATAGCAGGTCAACGCTTTCTTGGGAACCAATGAAGCACAGCTAGCTACACCGCCGCCGTATTGATCGCACAGAGCTATCCGCAGTACACTAGGCGCTCGTGGCCGTCTTGGAATCAATTATTAGCTACGTATACTGGACGGGAGCTAAGCGAACGGAGATTGAATGATTATCTTCAAGGATAGTATTTATTTGGGAAATGTTAAGGAAATAGTCAAAACATGATCATAAGATTGAGGAAAGTCAAGGATGTCGGTTTTTGCGATCGGATTGGTGTGGGCTGGTTTTATCCAATTGCATTGCGTTCAGTCTGTGAAGGTCTACTATATTGATTCTCCGCCATGTAAAACGGTTGCCCGAGATTATTTTTATTCTCTATATGTATTAGTTCATTTTTAAATTAGATAAATAGGCCTTTATCTATATATATTGGATACTTAAAACCATTAAAAAATATATAGTGGAAAATTATTCGAAGAAAATAAATTGGTTGATATATTTAAACTCATCGGTAGCAACAATTGATTACATGGTATCTCATCGTATCATGTGAGAAGGTATAGCTGTATGCTATTCTGATAATTTCAAACGAAATAATCAATATTCTCGACCTTCATTCAACCCCTTTTTCTCGCTGGAATTCCTTTGATTTTTAGACTGATATACAGCCTTGTTCGATCAATAATTATTAATTATTCGATCGTATAATAATTTACATTTCAAGTAATATCCCTTTCTTTTGCAATGATGCATCAATAACGTTTCATACCTTCAGCGAAAATACCCAGTCACAGAACATAGATTCGTCTGTTTTATGGTTCTCACTCGAAAAGTATATCATCGTGATTCCGGTGTACATCTTGTTCCATATTTCCCTCCAACAATCGATTAATGATTACACAAACAAAGTTTGTAGGAATTGCTCCAACTCATGCATGTAACAAACAGCAATTGATTTCATATTCATCGTCTACCAGTGAAGCCCATCTCAGATTCACCATGGTTGGAAATGGTTCACACCCGACTGTTCTGAGGGGGAATTGGACAATTCCGCGCTACTGTACTGAAATTGGCCAATTTCATCGACAACTTATTTTTTAACATCGAAACTTGATACAAAATTATTATTCTCCTCTAGTAAGGCTATGGAGAAAGAGTAGGATCGTTCGAATGGTGCACCACAAATGCGGTTTTACCACCTCAGACAAATTAACAACACATTGACTGATTGAACGTCATTCGTATAAATAAAGTTGCATCATTATCATCTTAATTAATTAAATATGGGTAGTAGTAGTTTTGTATTATAATAGCTAATAAATAAGTCTCACTGATGTACGTTGAGGTATAAGGCCTTCAGGGCATCCTTAAAGCCTCCCTATTATAGCCGCATTATTATCCTGCATTGGTCGCTTTTATAACACCACGCTTAACAATAGTACAAAGCAAACATTGGTATAAAAGTCAATTCACTCGTGCCTGTGTGTTCATATACCGTTTTCCTCCAGTGTTTGTTGATACTTGAAATGATAAAACTGTGTTCTGATGCGTTCTCATGGCTAGTCGACGGTGTCGCTAATGAAAAACGCGGCCATCACTGCAAAAAAAACGAAACGCCGTTCCAAGTGACTGGCTACCGAGTAAATGCATTGTACCGAATCCGGTTCATGATGGGCAATGGTGCGACTATATGCCATCATCTCGGTCTCGCTGTGGGAATACTCCAACCAATGCGAGGCAGGGAAAAAGCGTAGACCGCGCGTCGCGTCGCAGCTTCTTCTCGACCGGTATTTTATGACTTGGAGAGATGGATCGAGACAAATCGATACTACTGTGGAACGTTTTCGTTTTATTGATCTTTGCTTTTCGACGTTTCTTGCAAAAATAGTAGAAAAAGTCAGTATAAAGAATTTACCGAGGGGGTAACAGCTCCTGAAATCCGGTGTACACTTGCCATGAAATCCCATTGAAATCCCCTTGAAATCCCATTGAAATCCCTGAAATCACTTGAAATCCCTTTAAAATCCGTATGAAATCTCTTGAATCCCTTGAAATCTCTGAAATCACATGAAATCAGGTGTACACCAAATTTTTTAGTTGTAACCCCCTCGGAATTGACAAATACAATTCGCTGAGGAAAGACGCTGCTAGAAGTATAAGATTTGCGATTATTATGTAACTATGACTGCTTATTGTCATGGCCATAATCAAATAGGTTTGAACATAAATATTTCAGATTGTGTGGCTAAATCATTTCCGCCAGTAACTCTATTCGGGTCGTTTTGCTTGATCAGTAACTGTCCCGAGACGCTCACAGCGGTGTCACTGGGAGGTGGAGGTCGAGGCACGTCATCGCCCATCCGGCCCGGATTTTCTCGCGCGGTTTCCCACAGTAGTCGAGTGAAAACAGTTGAAAACATCCATTCCATGGTGAAAAGCATGTCTGATGCATCGTTTTTATACCACCATTAATAGCTTAGATTGTTGATCTTCTTTTCATTACGTTCGTCTACCTTCCTGCTATCTACACTCGATATTTCATCTACTTTTTACTTACTTTTCGCAATTGATGATGCTTTTGTCCATTTCCTCTGAGCTGTATTCATCGCTTGCATGCTCACCTGCTTAGAAATTGGTTCGACCGCTTATCCCGTAATAAATCATATTTGTGTAAGTTGCAGTTGCGTCAACTAGACACAAACATTCAGTCAAGAACATGACACTAGAGAGACCAACTGCAATTTCCCTTGGGTTCCTTGCCTTTTTCGCATCGCTATCATCATCGCGTTCATCCACTCGAATCCACTATCGCTCCCCCTTCCCCCCATACCTCTCCTTCCTTGCGACACCACATATCATTAACTCACCCTCGTTTACTCTACCCTACACAAAATCTGATTATATAATCTTCTCGTTTCTTTGTCGTATCAAACAACTGTAATTAAAAAACGAACTGCCAGCTCGTTTCGGCTTTCGGACATCTTAGAAAAGTCACGATAGCAGAACGAACGGAACAAATCTGTATCCACCAAAAGAAGGGAGGGTTAGATAAAGTTTTGGTGATGCGCCCCCCTTGCTCCCCTCACGCCCTCTAGACTCTCGCCGGTGCATGATTGTCCGAACCGGGCGGAAGTCTAGCCCCACACATCAGTGGCTATTGTAATGGTCGTTGGTCGCACACGGGCCTGCCTGCAGTCATGCGACAATTGCCCCCCCTCCCCCCTCCCCCCCTCCTCCCCCCCGCACAACCACTTACCATACCTGACAGCACGTAAGAGGATTCGAAACCACCATCACTAGACGAGTTTCATTGCGCTCAGGTGTGTTTCATTGTTTGCTTAATCACAATTAGGAGTACAATTATTTTACCTGTTTGAATACATGTATCGAGTGCTGACAGAGCAATAATCTGGCAAGTGTCTTCACGCACTGTTGTTCCATATCTGTGCTTGTGGGGAACTAGCAATGTCTTACACCTTTCTATTAGTTGGTATTATCTAGGCCTAGATGAGAACAACTATTATTCCTCCAACTGAAGTGGTGTATTTAAATGTTATTATTGAATGTTTGGGACATTCCTCGATGCATTTACTCATTATCCCCCATCTATCCATTCACGAATACATTATATATAAGGTCTACGTCTATTATACAAGTGCATAATTGACAAGCAACATGTTCTCAATATGTCACAGCTGACTTCTGCCAATTCCTATTATGTGTATACGATTCTATACCATCGTGTTCAGACATCTTATCTTTCTGCTTAATGTACTGAGTCAATTGTTGCTAAGAGAATGGACATTGCAAGCCTATATCGGGACATTGTTACTATATTTGTATTTCCTCCGTTCTAGCGAGCAGCCCTTCTCGACGCGTTTGTTCACCAGCCGAGTGCAGCCGAAAGTGACCAACTGCAGCTACACCTGACTCGAAATGGTATGTACTCTCTCACCTCGGTGCTCAACTGAATATTCACATACATTTATCTGGGAATTAGCATTGGCATTTGGATGTTCGTAATAGAAACCGATCGTCAAAAGAGAGGGAATGTATTTTCATATATATATGTATGAGGAAGAATTGTGAGACATGACATTTTAAATGTTTAAAGTTATAGTTTTGACATGTTCATGAGATTCAAGAGAATATTTGTAGATCCAGCGACGATTGCGATGAAATTTCATACTCATTCCTATAATGATATACCATTATCAATTCAAGTTCCAGCGTTAAAATGTAGGAAAGTGTGCTTACATTTCACACTCATCCCTATAATGTGACCAGTTTTAGCATTTTTCATATAGTGATACGTGAAACAATTAGAAAAGTAGCATATTCCATGATGGTAGCTAGTTGGTACGTTTAGGCACATGGCATAAGACAAACTGCTACCTGCTTGGTGCTATCTTGTAGCATATCATGGGGCAGCTTGTACGGGCGTAAATCCTCGCTTGCCCCTATGCCAGCAGCTCGAAACATATTCTATCGATAACCGTTGTACATTGTAACCAAATGAGCGGGTCTTAATTACTGTGACTCGAGTAAAAAAATACTAAAGCTGTATTTTATTTCGATTGCATGATCGAATCGTTTAACTACCGTTTTTCATTTCAAATGTAATATTGGAAATATGTGTATCTAGTGTGGGCGATGGTAAACGTGTAAGTTAGAATGAGTGTAGAAAAGGTAAATAATATTTAGCTCGAACTTGGGTATTCAAATTATCCCTAGGTGGTTAATTGGGCAAAAATCCTCATCATAACATGGTTTGAAATGAACCAAGTCTTATTTCCACCTTCTATTTGCTTGTAACGGGATCTGAAGGTCCCGGTCGTCCGTTCGGTGGTTTGTCCCTCCATCGTCCCCGGTTACAACTTTACCTACAAACACCACAAAGAAAACATCATAGTTTTAAGAGCCTCTGTCTCACATTTTTCGTGATGAATGAAATACAACCGGTAAGGTAAATTCTCTACTTGTATAGTATTTCTCTTCATGGCAGGTTATACACTAAAACAAGTATTTCTTATTTTGTGAAGAGAAATGTTTACCTCATCATTGCAAAGTTATTGTTCTTGTATTCCTACTGACGTTGTACTGAACTTTCTTTATACGTGGCTGTCTTTCTAAGCATGATACGGCATTGGATTGGGGGTACAGGTAGGCCTATACACCGTGCGTTCGCAGTGAGATGTCAGAAATAGACATTGTTCATAGTATCATCCCAGCATTGAATCTGTATTTCCCAGTACTACGAGCTAGAATGTGACATTCATAGATTTGTATCTGTACTTTTCTCTGTATAACCAAACAGTACTACAGTAGCTTCATGCAGCCATTGCGCTAGGGATTGTTAGGTAGCTACCCCCAATGACGTCACAGAGGGACTGCGTTGAGAAAATCACCAAGATCAAGTTGCATATCCGATTGACTTCACATTTGTTCACATACTTCTGACTGAATTCATCCATCAAATGAAGTATGGATTCGAAATCCTCGGTAATTCCTTAATACATGAATCAAGTACAGCTGTACATGGGTGGATCATTATTGCATATGCATATTGTGCTAATGCTTATCACAATATTTTAGACCAACTCGTCAAAATCAAAATGGAAACTTATACCAATGAATAATTTATTCAATAATTTCTGATAATTTAGGTACAGTGTAAAAGAAATACCGATGCTCAGTACACACGTCAACATTCTATATGCCTAAATAATACAATACTAGTTGGAGTTTTTACAATGCATACTTCATTCTCGAGTTTTCATTTCATCATGGATACATATTTTCATAAGTCATATAAATATATTTATGTATATTTTATGTACATACCTACTTTGTATAGAATTGATGAAAATCTTGATCCATGAAATGAAAACACAAGTACAGAATATAATGTAAAAACACTGACTATTATACTATATATATAAACTTATTCGTACGTTTCTTTACGTTTTCTCTCTGGTCTTTCTAAGCGAGTGAGCCAACTTAGGTCAGCCATGCCCATTTCCTAAACCATTCATGGTACGCTAACCAAGTATGACCTAACCACCTGCCTCGACGAAGCCGACTTATATTATATATCCAACTTATATATATTTATAATAATATCTAATAATTGTATTCAATTGTTGGTGATGCGTCGCGACGATGGCAGCGGTCAGTGACTGGCACGCATGCGCCTTGCTTCAGAGACGCGTTAATTGGATCTGTGTTTGTGGTTGTGCGCGCGAGAAAAGACAATGGCACTAACCGGTTAGCTGAGGACCTTGTCAACGGCTCTCATATTCAACATCGCACGTTCGGGGGGTAAATCAGCAATTCTTTCAATTAGATAGAGAAAGGGGGAGGGGGATTTTATAGCGAGCGTATGCCACTCGCATAGATACTCGACCGGGGGGTAAATGTGTACATTTGAGGGGTATTTGTGAGTTTAGATTCTGTGCTTTGGAGCTAGAATCAGATCAGTTGGTGATTCCACTGGATAGAATCGACAGTTTTTTAAATTAATTGTTATATATCACTACAGGTTTCGATAGTGTATCAATTTGTATATATATATATATATATATATATATATATATATATATGTGTGTGTGAGTGACTTTCGTACCCAATTCCGTGTCGAACAATCGTGTGGCTAATTATTTTCCATTTGTTCGTTGTATTCCCTGTCGCCTGGGTGATCTGAAGAAGTTGCGGCAGAGAAACGTATTTGTTCCGTGCCAGGTGGTTAGTAAGTTGTCTTGGCAGTACACAGTCGACGTTGTACACACGATTATTATTGCTTCCATCCGAATTACGCACATTTCATCAATTGATAAGTCAATTTCACCTTGTGGATTAGCGTTTTGGAACCAAAAGTTCTGAATAGTGCGTCGTTATTTCAGATATTTAGTCGTGTTAATTCAAATTATAATAGTTGTAATTATGAATTGATAGTTCAAAACACTTCTAATAAGAGAGAAAAACTGTAGAGGAAGTGCATGGAAGTATAGCCGACATAAAAATGGTAGATCTTTTCAAGAAGTCCAAACAATCTCACCGAAACTCCCAATCGTCAATGTTAAAGAATGGGCACAACAGTGCAAGAGACGCGTCATTTCAAATCCTCATAACTTTATAGCCTACATACTGATATCAAGAAGACGTGAAGTTATTCAAAACTGAAGTAGGATTGAACTTTACCATAGGGCAGTTTATATACCTTTCATCATGAGGTAAAAAGATCTGTCATCGGCTGTCATTCGTCTATGATTGAATACCGGTACATTTAGGCTAAATCCATCTCATTGAAGCCAACGCCAATGCATGTCGAGTACGTTTGTTTGTATACTCCTTCCTAACTTTCCTACGTCAGCTGTATCTCATTTTCACACCAAAGACCGGCTTCCATCCAGTTGTCGGCGCTCGGTGGGTTCCCTTCATCTTGGAGCCATTTCTAGCATTGTTTCTCATTGCAACGACAAATACTTCGGGTTGAAGAGCAGGATCGAAATTCAAAGTCGATTAAAATTGTTTTATATAAGACTGTACATGGCAAAAAAACGCTACAAGTTTGCTTCCTGCCATATGCATGCTTGTAGTCCTATGTCTTAAAACTACAACGGTAGGTTTATGCTGAATTGTCTTTGTCATGAGCTAATTTTATGTTGTATAAGTTAACCCTAGTATACAGAAATCATCACTGTACAGCATAAGCTTACGTGTTCAGTCCAGCCATGCATATCCCCGGTTTCCTTCGCTTTGCGTTACCCCCCTTCCCCCCCCCCCCCCCTCCCACCATCGTCAGTCACGGTCAAGATCTTATTCTTACTGACTTGTGGAGAAGAAGTGGAAGAATTCAGTCAGTACTTGTCAGTCAGTCGAGCACGGAGGTAGTGCCACCGCGTCTCGCCCGAAGAGGAGTGAGTCAGCCAGCCAGCCAGCCAGCCAGTCCACACGCTGATCACTGGGAATGGCACTGGAAGAATTCACGGGGTTCTTTAGCAATGACTAACCCGTGGGTCTCAGTGCCATCCGCAGTGGTTACGCGAAACCAGCTCTCGAGGACGCCTCAACTCGCGTATTGTACGCGATCGGTTCACCGGTCTGTTCTACTCGCTGTCACAATACCAGCGACTACATCAACTACCGCGCGCCGTCATCAACGAGGATATTTACACAACTATTCGAGACTTCCAAACCTTCAATTAGCCAAGTCGAACAGCAAGTATTGTGCTGCACAACTCAACTATTGCTCACTTGTTTCAGTTTTAAGTTGTTTCTTGAACTAGACCAATATCCGAGCACAACATTGTCGGTCAAGTCAGAAGTACGTTAGATTCCGTTGTTACCACTATAAACATATTTGGTTCTGTTATTTTCTTTGTTATTGTATTTGTTGATAGTATTGTAGATAGTGAACGAGATACATTCGGTAAACTCATCCAATAATCGTTAATGTTAGTGGATTGTAGTGGAGAACATGTAGAAAGCAGATAGTGAATATCGGACAGTAAATGATATCCCATGCATGCCTACAATTAGGATTCTGAAGCTGATTGTAAATTGTAAGCTCTATTGAATTATACTACCAGCCTACAGTATAATGGCAGCTAGAATAAATGATATAACATCATCTTGCAGAGATCACAGGAAAGTGTGGGAAGGATGTGATAGATATAGTTACGAAATATATACAAGAGTGTAGCCCCTATATTGTATTTTCTGATATGTTTAATAACTATAGAACATATTTTAAAGTGAAAACGATTGTCAACATTGGACTATTGTCATTCTCAAGTTAATCTAAATGATAGGTATCTTTATTAAGAAGTAATTTTCAAATAAGAATATTTAATTTTGAAACAATCTTAAATGTGAGTCGCTTGGGCCTTCGAGAGAACGTACACTTTGTTTGTATAACGAGAAGAAACGACTTATGTACCGTATATCATCTTGTTATTCGTCAAGGAAATTATTATCCATCACAATAACAATTCGTTCATTGTCAGTATAATTGTTATGGTCTTCTTTGACACTCAGAGAACGCTATGGATCTAAAAAAAAGAACATAGCATCCAAACATTGTAAAATGGAACACCTATGACACTCATTTCTCTCTTAATCTCGTAATGTGTGGCCGAAGTCATAGAAAATATGCAAAGGAGCAGGAAAAAAACAGTGTAGTTGATGTATATGAGCCTTCACACCTACAAATGCTACACCATATAGTTCAACGACCATTTACCTTGGCTAATCTTTCAAATTTATTAATGATAAAATTCAACTCTGTTGCAGGTCTAGTAGTCTAGTAGACTGACGCATTTCTAATTAGTGTAAACTGCAGTTGATCCAACTATTCGTAAAATCATAGATCTTCTATTTCTTCAACATGCATACCTCCATGTTTCACATTACAAGCATAAAAACACACTGCTACGATTCTCCGTTCATTCAGTACATAAAGCAGTAAACACTTGAGAAGTATTATAAAAACTGAACAGGTCATTTCGAATTGTGAAGACATCAATTAATGTTTGCAGTTTAATTAGACGCACCTACAGGCTCACGAGTTCCAATTCTAATGTTCCTGTTGCAAAACATGGCCTTGTTGCATTCTAGCAAATAACCTTACCAACAACAGAGGGATGTGAATTCGATGTGTTCCATTTAAACATTTAAATTATTGCTTCTGTGCCAAAACATTACCTTGTTCTTCTTGACAAGAATAACCTATTGAGTGATCCATAGACCACATTTTCCATTTCGATTCCCACTTTCCACTCAAACCCTTGAAACAAAGAAATGGACCCTCGAACGAACTCAACTAAACCTTATGCGTAATGTATATGAACAAAGCTGGTTCTCTGTATTTTATTAATAAAATATTTACTTTGTAAAAAGTGTTGTGTTTTGTGTATATTTTGTGTATGTATATGTATAACGTATATATATATTTTTTGTTATTTATATATATATATAATATTATGTATATTTGTCGTTTGCTGTATATGACGTGAGTATACTATATGACCTTTTGATGAAACATGTGCATCTCTCTCTTGTATCAAGGGAACAAAAGCAAATCAATTTCCAATAGTTTTCAATGAAAACGTTATTTGTAAACACAAATATACTAACTCTTGTAATACTAAAGCCCAATACCAGTACATGGCTACTAATCGAACCACACATTACCGAGAACGATGGGTGAAATGTACGAAACTATGTACGAAGAAATTAGGAAGTCTCAACCGTCCCCCTGGGTGCTGTAAGGCGCAGGTCAAAGGCTAACAATTATGATGATATTGTCCCATTCTGTTCTACTAGATATGATTGCGGCTGCGTACTAACTTATTGGTAGAAATTATGAAGGGGAAAGCCGTATCACGATCAATATTTTACTCAGGGTTGGCACCTTTATTTGTTTTCTGAAAATAAAAGGTTAAGTTGGTGTGAATAGGGTCGTGATACGACGTGGAAAATACGGTAGCTTAGTTAATCGTTATGTTTCTCGTCAATTGTGTCTGCACAAATTGGTTTCGAGCATTGTATTATGTTCAAATATCATCAATTATAAGTCGGTTCAATTCTACTCCAATACTTATTCACAGTTGATATTTGCATCAGTAGAATAGTTACTATCCATGCTTGGTTTGGTTGTGCGATTGCAAGAAGTACAAGCTGCCAGTAGAATCAGTTCTCGTCGACCAATCGCAGTAGGATATTGCTTCAACGATGATCGGCTATACGCTCAGTGACTGCGTTACGCAGCCTGTGCAACGTCATTAATGTGGAAACATTATTATTATTACTGTTGGTGTTTAACGGCGCGTCAGCATCTGAGGTCATATTGCGCCGGTGTGGAAACATTAGGTTGAACCAAGAAACACAAATACGGTAATTTTCAATACCCTTGGCCATAACCGAAAGCTGCTGTAACTGAATGTTCTGAAAACCAACGTTCGTCCATTGAGAGAACAAGAACGGGATTATTTATTGCGAACTTTTAATAAATGTGTTTTCGCGAATTATTTGGTGCTTGAACAATTGTGTTATTCATAAACTTGTTTTTATTGTTTAAATAATTCTCTCCTGTCAACTTGAGTATCCACACCTCCCAGTGGTTTGGATTTCTGAAAGATACTATCGATTCTCGCATTTCCTCGTTCGCAACGATTGATTGTATTTCAGTGGAATACTTCCTAGTTACGGGTAGTAAGCTTATTGAACAATGTACGCATCTAAACGATTCTCGAATCTCAACGTAGAATATATTTGAAATGCATGGAAGAATATGTAACTGTTCATATCAATTAGTGTATAACTAACTATGCATCCGGGTAGATACAAAAACAGCAGACTGGCAATCCTCAAGTCCTCAAAAAATATCAGAGATACATTAAATAGTGGAATAAAATAAAAATAAAAATGTGCAATATACCGGTTTCAATCGAGCTTCCAAACCAAAAAGATAAGAAAGTACAATATTTGATACGGATAGGTAAATACCAAATCGCTTTGTAACTTGAAAATAATAGGGTGTAGGCTTATGCCAGTAACACTTCGTCGTACTCTCCATTGATCTGTGCAGGTAGTGTCCAATAGTTCCACATTTATTATTATATGAACGACATTTGACGACACTATTACTTGTTCTTGATTCTGTTAATTCATACATACCTTACACAAACCATACTTTTTTCCCAAGTCGAATATTGCCTGTACACGAAAAACGAAATTATTTCAACGTATAGTAAACATATATCCTTACAACCTGACATTTGAAATGCAATTGTAATGTAATAATATATCAGAATAATTAGTAACTATAATGACAAAAATGTTATTCGTCATGTGAAACATTGAACCATATTTAGCGAAGTATGGTTGTGCACTTTTCAGACCATTTTTCGAGAAGTATTTCCTGTTATGATCCGGAAAGCGATAATTCTAGCCACTGAACCCACGAGAGCTGTCTTATCTTCTCCCATCCCCACGTCCATTTGCATTTCATCCAAACATATCAGATAGTACAACTGTAAAGTTGTTTTTCAATTTAGTCATGCATTCCTTCCCTCTTGCTTTTCGAATTGAAATAAGACAATATGTACGTTAGTGGTTGGTTCGGTGGCGCCTTATACTGATATTTCCCATTTTCTGCTTGCAGGTTGATGGAATCCATGGTCCAACGTTTGGTGAATTATCTAACAGCAAATTAATCAACATTCGGGGCATCTCGGATCGGATGCGAGTGGATCACAATCTTCTTCACCACATCGACGCTAGCTGCGTCAACTCTGGATTGAATCTGTACGGTTTCCGCCAGTTCGCAATACTCCAGTTGAATCGAGAGATCGCGAAGAGGCTGGGCTTCGATTCCACGGACTGTTGATAGCTTTGGGCCTTGGCACTGGAAGAATTCACAGATAACCGTTTCAAATCGTGGTTCTCCTGGTGCCATAGCTCACGGTCGTCCCACTCGGTCGCCCCACTCGGTCGTCCCACTCGGTCGTCCCACTCGGTCGTCCTACGGCCAAGCAACGCAGAGGAAGACACGCACAATTTTCATGATTTTCAAATAATATAGGCCTATATAACACCATTTGATCATTAATCATTTTCATATTTCATTGTTCGTAATCATTCGATATAATATCATTGCAATATTGAATTATGCACGATACTGTTCTAGATTGGCATAACAATAATAAAAAATATTATAATTACTATTTTTTTAACTACACCGCTATTCATTTTTATTACCATCATTGTAAAAACTGTGTCCTTCTACCCCTTCGCGCGTGTATTCACAGTCTACTGCTGTTCAGTAGATCACGTAAAAAGAAAACGTATCGACTCTAGATGGGGTCATTACAATATTTAACACCAGTTGAATTTAGCTCAAGATCTATAAAATGGTAGAATTTTGCTCTGAAAATTCCAAACAACATTCATGTGCATACGATAGAAGAAAATATCAGTAAAACACTTCGCTCTATAATACACCGGCGCATAAACGATGAATTCTGTAGGCGTGCTATATTTATTGTGTGTATCTTAATCAGTTAATTAATCGCCATTAATAATTGTTACCCATACTAACCTCTTATCACCTTCATCTGGAGTTGTTTTGACTTGATCGCCTGTTACATTGCCAGTTACACAATTATTTTGAATAACGTTCACGAATTTCTTGTGCATTTCAATGGTGCAGTGGAATTTGGGCCAGTTTTAACGAAGAAACGTTTTTACTCTCTTCATAGTTTTTTTTGTACGAAATAATATACAAACAATATGTTAAAATCCCCCAATTGTGTAGGCACGTCACGATGCCTTCTCGTGGAATTTAAAAACATCAGCAAGTGTTTTACCACGCGTTTCTCAAAGTCTCGTTGTTTCACTCAATATTTAGAATGTGCTTCTGCAATTACTCACACATTGAGAAAATGGTACCAGACAACTCATTTAAACGATTATAGCACATTCGAGACTTCAAATATATATATATATATATATATATATATATATATATATTGACCTCAATACCCCAGTATATATATAATTTCGAATATTGCATATTATTGTAATTTTTAAATCATTAGACGAGAAAATAGTACAAAACAGCTGAACAACTGTTTATGCCATACGCAAGTCTTGATATGATCACACATTTCAACTAGCAGTCTCATCTGTGTTGGTTGGAAGTATCTTTTGTCAACTCTAAATGGATGATGTCTACCTATTTATAATCAATTGAAGACTCGAGTCAAGTGTACAATACTTCGTAATTCCATCTGAAAACTCAATAAATCTATTACTCTGGCCGCATTTATTGATGTGACAAATTGCATGTGTAGACGTAACAAGATTGAAATGCTAAAATGTAACAATTATAAAATATGATGAGAAACATCTCTGGAATTGAGCAATAAGAGAGCCCAGCATATGTGTAGTAAAATGAGCGAGATATTTCTATGGAATATACTTGAAAGCTATACCTATATACACCTTGATTTTGAAACTGTCAAGTCTAGTAACTGCCTATATTCTTTAAACAGCAAACCTGTTGGAAATCCCTAACCTCAACCGAATTGATTAAAACTCTTCGTTTCTTTTGATTTTCCTGAAAACAACCGAACTAAATCTCTTTAAACTTGCTGAAACATTTATAATAACATTGATAACATTCTGTGAAAATTTACATTCATTCGGATAAAATTTCAAATTGAATATTTCACCTAATTTGAGAATTATCAGGGTTTAAAACATTGAAATTCATTTTTCTAAAAACGTGCTCAACCGATTTACCTCCAAAAACATCACTAACCTATTTTGTATGAGAGCAATGATCAGGAGAGTTTCGACTCGACTGATTGCTGAGTGTGACCTTTATGCCGTGTACAAAATACAAGCCCGATCTTTACATTTTCTCTTCGCTCGCCTCGTTTAGGCCTAGAAAATTACACCAATATAATATAGGAATACATGTAGTTATGTTAGGAACCAGCAAAACATCTACAATGGATAACAGATCAAAAGAAATCATTTTAAATCAAAATTTAAATCATTTTGCCACTCATAATTTTTAATAAAAATGTCAGGAATATCATTCTGTATTAAATTCGACATTCATGTATTACATTTTTGTTGAAATCATTTTGTCAAAACAACTACCTTTTGTTTTGTGTTCATCGCACAGAAATAGTCACGAGGTTTTGTGATAGATCGTTATTAGCAAATAAAACAAATCCAAAGCTAGCAGTTGATGCATTTTGCCTGAGAAAGCATTGTTTTCACAAGTTATTCACCTCCGTCCATCTCAACCGGACGGTGGTTATTCCATGAAAACATGAACACTACGCTCAGAACAGAAATTATCCATAACAAATCAATTTTCATCGCAAATTTCCGACGCATAAAATTCGAAACCAAAGCTAATTTTCACTCACTCACTCTACAGCATTGCATAAGCACAAGTTAGGAAGATGGCTGCTTTATGGGTAATGTGATTGCTGATGTGCGGCGTAGAGACAATGAAGACCTAGCTCGCAGGTACGTACACCATTATCTTCTTTTTGAGTAGATGAGCGTAGCGAAGATTTTCACTGAACTCTCACTGAACTTTGTCTGTGCGTTTTTTTTTGTTTTTTTGTTTGTTTGTAAGCACTGCACAGGTCGCAGGGTTGGACCAGGTCGACATGAAACTTTTTTTTCATATGCAAACTTATCCAACTTAGAACTGTATAGTTTTGAGGTCTAATCGGTTGGACCATTTTTGAGAAACATCATTTAAAAGTTTCTAAAAACCCCATAAGATTTGGCTGAGCGGAAAAAAAATGAAAAATAAAATCTCTTCAATATGATTCAAATTTTCCACAAATGTGAACACAAGAATAATATACATGAATAAAAATTTGGTTTGATATTCGGACCAGCCGTTTTGGAGAAAATAATATAATAAATGTATTTTATTCATCGAAAAGATAGAAATATTAGTTGAAAAATGTTGCATTGTCGAAGTCACGGCTTTCTAGATTCATTGACATCGGATGAAGTTCATTTCAAATGATCAAGGTTTGCAGAGTTTTCGATTATACTTTATATAGACATCTCGCTCATCGTAGAACGCACATCCTGCGTTTGCCTAGTATCTAGACAATTCAATATTGTTCACTGTATGTACTATTATATTATAGGATACACAGGTTTGTGCCAGTGCATATAGTTCTTGCCAGCACGCATAATCAAAGTTTAATTATTAAATAATTAATGTGCAATTATCTATACAATGTGGGGCCTATTAATTGTCACTAAACGACAAGATTTTTCAAAAAATACGACAAAATAAAACGATTAATAAAACAGTGTAGTGGAGAATTTTATTACGGTATATTTGAACAAACTGTCAAGGGTTAAATCCACAGAGTGGTCATAAAATGCACATGCAACTAGACGTGCATCATCCCTACAGTCACACCTCCCCTCCCCCTCCCCCCCTGATATTCTAGTATTGTAAAATGTATAACTCGAAAATGCAGCTAATATTTAGGAAAACCAAACTTTTGAGGGGAGCTCTGCACGTCGCTCGCAAGGATTTCGAGGTGGTTTGGGTTGGAGCACCCAAGTGAATCGGCGCCCCTTCTATGCTCAGCGCGCACCAATAGCCGCCGGATGTTGTGTAGTTGCGAGGTCAATGCATTACACAAATTACCTTTTGTCTTTCGTGGTTTTCCAAAACGAAATCTTTCATTTGAACCTCCTAACCAATACTAACCGGTACAACTTCTTTATAAATAATTAGAGAGGGAGAGAGAGTGAGAGAGAGTGAGTGAGGGAGAGAGAGAGAGAGAGAGAGAGAGAGAGAGAGAGAGAGAGAGAGAGAGAGAGAACGAATATCTCCATGCCACTTTTATGTCACTTTATTTTCCATTATATTACAGGCTACAGAATACAGTTCATACGAATTAAAAGTATTGGTTGGTTCCGAGTAATACATCACCAATAGACGGTCCCAAGACCCTAATTAAATGCAGCGTGGCAATTTTAGATTTCATATTTAGATAAATTTACGAGAATAAACAGGTGCAGATTTGGCCTATTTGTAGGTAGGCCCTTGATGAATAAAAATTTTCATGAAAAAAGTGGTAAAACTCGAACCTTTCAAAAGAGGTTCAGATTATGTTCATATAAGCAGCATTATCTTATTATGATATCAATGATCAAAGCTGAACACGGAACTAGTTTTCATTGAATGATGATTGAATGATCGAATGGAAGCTGCAAAATGAAATGACTCTAGGCTTTTAAAATCTATTGGCCACTATAGAGTATATCTTACATCCAGCTACCAAATGTTTTCTTCTCATTATGCATTAAATTATTGATATTATGTATGCCTATTAATCGACGTATCAAATTTTCAATGAAACGTCTCTGAAATACTATGGCAATATGTTGCTTAAAAATGCTGCCTATCAAAGCATATCGAAGTAAGTAGCTATCCTGCTGTAGCGTTGTATGTTCGCTAGCGTAAACTGAGCGATCGACATGACCAACTATTTCTGAGCGTAGCTCTTGAATGACTCGTAAGTCGTTAACCGCGTTCTTGTCAATTTTAACCTCACATTTAACGTCATTCGTCAGCGACTAACGGTTTCATCAAACATTTCAAGCAAATTTTGTGGATTGTCATCAGCCAAAGAATAAGAACGTAGTTTATATAGTGCATTAAGGTGTTGTTATTGAACACAATTCAATAATGGCAGATGTAAAGAAGACTGATCCGAAGATCATTAAAGGAAATACGGATAAGAAAGATGATGAAAATGCAGATTTGGTAAGTATTGTTGACTTGGCTGTGGACCTAGGGAAGGAAGCTGGTTCATTTGGTTTCTAGCAATAGGGTCTAACCTCAATCTTGTTTTGGTCCTACGCCTTCATCGTTTGTAGGGAAAATAGTTGTAACAGTTCCAAATAATATTAGGCCTTTCAAGGGTTATGGTTTAGGATCTGCTTCTTTACAGTTAATAGGCCTATAAGCCTAACCATGGCCTAACCCAGTCCTGTTTTATCAGTCATGTAGGCCTAGGCCTAGTGTAATAGACCCAGGCCAATGGCCTATCTGTATTGGTCATAGGGTTCTACATTAGCCTTGGGAAGACTGACATTTTTTTTAGCTTTTGATTTTCTACCTAGGCCCTTTACCTATTTATTTTTACCTCAGTGATGGAGCGTACGAATTATTTTATTAAATATTATTTTGTACTAGGCCTAGTTGAGCTTGGCCTGGACTTTTTTATGTTCTCAAAGAGGTTCTATCAGTACTGTGCTCCAGATGAGCTATCGGTAAATATTTTTTTTGTAGATAGGCCTACTTCTTAAAATACTTCTGTTCAAATGGGAAGTCACTACGATTGTTTATTGATTGTTTGTACGATTGATTGTTTAGTGAAAATGTTACGCTGGGGGTAGGTTCCTCTTAACTAGAATACCGGTATTTGTGTCTAAAATGAGAAAATAATAAGTGATATACATATCGACACAAGTACAACATCTTGCAGCTACTCTCCATGGCCTAGCTCAGTCAACTAAGGCACCTCTTTAGAAACGCAGGTCAGGTCGGACGTGGGTTCGAGTCCCATGTGAGGTATGGGTTCTTGTATTGATATCCTTTCATTTATGATATAAATATTATGGATGAGATTAATATTATAGATGAATAAGATATAGGTCTATTGATACTATTTATATGAAAAATATATTTTTATTGTAGTTCTACTGCAATAAATAATAGGCCTAATGCAATTTAAAACTTCTATTGCAAATTTGCTCTTCAAAAATGAATCCGATTCTCTTCGTGGTCCAAAACCTAGTGCTGGTAGACCTGTATTGATAACGTTTCTTGTTTACAGTCGGAGGAGGACAAACTTCTGCAAGAAGAGCTGAACTTGTTGGTTGAACGACTCGGGGTAAGGAAATGATCAAGTTCAACTTTGTTCGGGAAACGGAGGTCAGGACGGACGTGGGTTCGAGCCTGTAGGCCGAAATGGATTCATCAAATGGATATTGACATTTAAAAAATGATGAATTGTCAAAGTAATGTTGCCAATATTGTAGGCCTAGTGAAGTTAAATCTCAAATCATTATAAAAGCTATAAAACTACAAATTTGAAGATTCCTTGAAGACGTAACCTGTTTAGCGTGCTCTTCTCAATTTTCAAAATGGTATTGCCAAAACTTTTAACTAAGGACCATCTACGTGGCTCTGCTTGGCAACCTTGAGTACTGGAGGAGATTTCAAGTGTGCGGGCCGAGTATAACTAGATTCAGAACTCCGTATTCTTGTGTTGTTTTTGTCTTTTTAGCACTAAACTTTAATTGTAATTTGTTATATAAACAGTCAATAATATTTTGTGTTGGTTTTGTCTCTAGGAAGAGAATCAGGACCCATACCTGAATGCACTACAAACTTTATGCAGTCACATTCGAGCATCAACAACTTCGATGACAAGCGTCCCCAAACCTCTCAAATTCATGCGTTTACACTATGACACAATGAAAGAAGTGTACACTAAGATCGTGGATCCGAAGACGAAAGAATTTTGTGCCGACGTTATCTCTGTTCTGGCGATGACGATGAGTGACAGCCGAGACTGTCTGAAGTACCGGCTGCTCGGATCACAGTGCGAGGTCGGGGAATGGGGCCACGAATACGTACGCCATCTGTCGGGTGAAATTGCCGGCGAATGGGGCGACATGACCTGGGAAGACTTTGAGCTACGTCTCAAGCTAGTCAGCTTGGCGCGTCAGATTGTTCCGTACAACATGGCGCATAATGCCGAGGCGGAAGCTTGCGATCTTCTCATGGAAATTGATCGTTTGGATTTGCTGGAGCAGTACGTTGATGATAGTGCGTACCCCCGTGTTTGTCTTTATCTCACCAGGTAAGGCAATGAGAATCAACTCTTATTTACTCTATGGTTGTGGGCTGTTGTGAATCGTATGGTAGAAGTGGTATTCACTGTTTACAAACTTGTTGACAAACTTTTTAACAAGCACTTGAATGCAAAATGACCTCCTTTGTCAGTGCTACATTTCAAGGCATGAAGCGTACTCAAGAAAGTTACTCTAATAATCTGAGGCTTCTTGATTCTAGTAAATTGAAAGAAGCAGATGTTGGCACTGAATACTTGCAGTATCTTACTGCACTTGGCTCAGTTGCATCACATTTGACATTCTGTCTTAACACTGAGGACAATTCCAAAATATGAACTTCACCCAGTGTAGCTCGACCTTATTCCTCGTAATTCATTGCTCCTCCCCTTATTTATACGAGGTACTCGTGACATTAAGTGGATTTTCAGATGCTATTGTTTTGCAAGCCGTCAGTAGCTAAGAACAAGTGAGATTACAAAATAATCGAGTGGCAAAAAATGTCCTTCTGTATTCGACTACAAAAGTGAACCTGGCCCAAAGCCTGTATAGGCCTATATTTATTGAAAAGAAGAAAAAAATGCCAATGGGTGGGTTTGAACCCTCGCACTGAAATCACAGGTTTTAGTGCTGGTCCACCGATTCCTTGACAGTACACTGATAGTACAGAAACGATATATGGATAGCTATTGCGCATGCGTAAAACTGTATCTTCTGAAGATCCGATCCGGTCGCCATTGCCACATTATTTGTTGGGCCGACAGTACAAATAAGGATAAGAGTAGCATACTAAGATTACTTGTTAAATGAGCCCAGCTATTTGACAAGGTACATGGTAAGCTACGTATCAGTCAATAGAAATAAAAATACTGCATCTCAATACTTCAAGATCACTTCATCTCCGGTCGTCGGGTGGTATTAGATTTAATAGCGTGAATTGTTGCCTTGCCTACTTGTAGTTGATTATAATTGATAGATCAACGATTATTCTTCACTTGATTACCGTACTTATCGATTTTTTAAAACAATGTTCAAAACTTAGTGCAGTGCTTCGAAAATTGGTTGAGGGTTTGTATCTCTGTAGCACAGCTAAGCATGTAAATGCCTATGGCCTACCATTTGTATTTTTTGTAAGCCACATTGCATTTTTTTTTCTATTGATCAAATACAATGAAACCTCTATGCATCGTTCCCGGATCCATCGTTTTCCTGGTTGTATCATTCATTTCTTCCCACCCCATTCTCATATCCCATATAATCGATGATCAATTTTCGTGGATGAATGGTTTTCCTGCATGGATGGTTTTATTTTCCTGGTCCCTTGAAAAACGATGGGTTGAGGTTTCACTGTAATCTATTATCAGTTGTATTGTATTTGCAAACTAATCGACGGAGTATTATGAAAGTTGCAATTAACCGATGTTACTTTTGTCATGGAACGTCAACCCTGCAATGAAATGATTGTTCCCTGTTTGTTTCAGCTGTGTACCATATGTCCCTGATCCCGAGAACACGACCCTTCTTCAAGCAGCTTTACGCCTATTCAAACGGTTTAATCAGTATCCCCAGGCATTGCGCCTTGCCATGCAACTGAACGACTCCGTACTTATAGAAGAGATTTTCACCTCTTGCAAAGATCTGTAAGTACGAGTTTTATCTTGATATTATCAACTAATTAATGAGTGGTGTTCTAGCTCTAAGGGCCATCACTTCTTCGTATTTTCAACTCCAAATATGAAGTGTAACATTAACATTTTAATAATCAAACAATATGAATTTGCTGCCTGATTGGCTTTGCCCAGCTGAGGCATTGCTTCAGAAAGTGAAGCCAAGATGGGCATTTTCCAAGTTTGTATTAGAGGCACGTAACCATGTAGGCTTAACACATGTAAACATGCGATCCCCAGTATGATGAAATGTCACTTCCTGCAGTTGACCTATCAACTGCGCTTGTTAATGTTAGGCGTTTTATAATTATCGACTCTTTACCCCGTCTAGCCTGAGTGTAAAATGCTCGGAATACGGATCAAAGGAACGGTCGTCCGGTATTCAACGTTTACTAAATGACTTGTGAGCGTAACATGAACTTGATCCTTTCTGTTCTAGATCGATACAGAAACAGCTTGCGTTCATGCTGGGCCGTCAGCAGATCTTCCTCGAGCTGAACGAGAGCACTTCCGAGTACGACGATCTGGTCGAGATCATGTCGAATGCCCATCTCAACAATCATTTCCTCAACTTGGCCCGAGAGGTAAGACTGAATCAAGGCGTGAGTCGGTAGTAGAGCAGCAACAGAATTGTTTCCACCGCCGTTAGCGCCCCCTGACTTTCCACTCTTACTGCGGTGGTAAGACGTCAGATTTACCGCGTTGCTACCAATCAAGTTTAGAAAGGCAAACAATTTGCTCGATTGTTATAGGCCCAAACCTACAACCTTAAGTATGACATCAAACCAACGGTCTTGTCTTGTAATTGACATTTTTCAGATTTTTCGTCTATTTGTTTGCACTGATATTTTGTGTCTGTTTCTCATGCACACTGCCCACAATAAGTAATACACTGCAATTTCTAAATGATTTTCTATTGCTCAACTCATTAAAGGCCCACATGATGAGGGAAAACGTGACAGTTCAGTGGTACATAGTATCAGAAATAGTGCGTACTGCGTGTGGGTTCCAGTCTCATATAGTACACTTTTTGTCCTAATCCCCTATCATCCCCTCATTCTTGCCTCCTTGGGTAAACACTCAGCATATATCTGTAACTAATGTAGTACCTCTTAGCATTTATATTGAATATTTAATTTGAGACTTGGGCCTACCACAATTGGATTCTAATGTGAATAGGAGAGGTTCTAAAGTCTTGTGGTAATGCCACATGTGAGCTCATATTTTAGCCTAAATGTCCAAACTTTTCAATATGCCTAATTTGTTTAATTTTCAAATAAGTAGGCCTACACGATACCGTGTTTTCTGTTTTTTCCTGAATCACATTTTTCAAGATATTTCAAAAATCTCAACTTGACTTCGTACGTTCAAATAGGGTTATTAAACGTTGTGTTCACCGAATACTTGTAACTCATTTTCTCGACTTTCTTATTACTCGATTACTCTTTACTATAACTCATTTCAACTGTAATATTTCTTGGATGATATTTCACGTCGTTCGTTCAATTGAGCCACTATAAACTATTGTCGTTGGTGCCACAACTAATACCAACTTTTCTCGTCTGTTCTGGTGATCAGCTTGACATTATGGAACCGAAAACACCTGAAGATGTCTATAAGTCTCATCTGGAGAACTCTCGGCCATCGTTCGGCGGCGGCCAAGTGGATTCCGCCCGCCAGAACTTGGCAGCCAGTTTCGTTAATGGCTTTGTCAACTCTGCATTTGGTCACGACAAGCTGTTGATGGAGGATGGCAATAAGTGGCTCTACAAGAACAAAGAGCATGGTAAAAACAATGGAATATTATATTACAGTAAACCCTCGTTAGTCCAAACTCGGTTAATCCGAAATTTGACGTATTTCGAACTTGAAATCGGTCCCCAGCTGAAGGTATAGGCATTTCAATGTTAATTAATATGGTTAATCCGAATTTCGGTTAAACCGTAATTCGAACTAATATTTCGTTCCTTCAATTGCTTCAACACTGATTTCGGATTGGATAATTCGAAATAATCCAAGTGAATTCCGTGAAGTTATCACTGTTTTCCCAATTTCCATCCTTTTTATTTGATGCGTAAGAATGAGTGGAAGCATGCTCAGCTGTTCCATGCTTTGTGTACCGAATGCAGTCGACCTTGACGAAGTCTGAGCTCGGAACACTCGTTCGTCTGACTCGGGACGGCCGAGCGCCAATAGAAACGGGCCATATGAGGATCACGCGTCACGGAGATAGCCGAGTACACACGATCAGCGAGGCCCTTAGCAACGGATCTATCACGTAGTCTCAGCCGGTGACACAGCTTCCTCTAGCGCGCAATACGAAATTAACTATATTCTGAGCGTGAAAAATTACTTTTTGATTAATCCAAATTTTTATAAACCGAAATCATTTTTTTTAGGTCCCTTCGATTTCGGATTAACGAGGGTTTACTGTATTTAATTATGATTTACTTATGAAATGATTTACTGTAAAATAACCAACAACAAATTGAGCAAAGTCCAATCATATCAGTATTTATGATTGGTCATTATTTGTTCTGCCCAGGCATGCTCAGCGCCACCGCCTCGCTCGGGCTCGTCCTGCTGTGGGACGTGGACGGCGGCCTGACCCCGATCGACAAGTACCTGTACTCGGCCGAGGACTACATCAAGTCGGGCGCCCTCCTCGCGTGCGGGATCGTCAACTGCGGCGTACGCAACGAGTGCGACCCGGCCCTGGCGCTGCTCTCCGACTACGTCCTGCACTCGAGCAACGTGATGCGCATCGGCGCCATCGTCGGCCTGGGCCTGGCCTACGCGGGCTCCAACCGAGAGGCGGTGCTCAGCCTGCTCACGCCCGTCTTCAGCGACCCCAAGTCCAGCATGGAGGTCGTCGGCATGGCAGGCCTGGCGTGCGGGATGATTTCCGTCGGCTCCTGCAATCCAGACGTCACTAGTACCATCATTCAGACGTTGATGGAGAAATCGGAAACGGATTTGCAAGACACTTACGCCAGGTTCTTACCGCTCGGACTTGGACTCTGCCACTTGGGTACGTACACCGTTCCCGCCATTGACAATCATCCTCACTAGGGTAGTCGTGGTTTCCCTCTTGTGATGAAGTGAATATTGGGATGGTTCATAATCTTCCCGTCATCTCGTACGTCATTTATCGACTCCAATAGATCATCAGTAGAGTTATTGGCTAACCCTTATATAAATGAGTAAATAGAGCACTACAATGGATGAGGGTAGGACTGCCTTTGTCCCAAAAAGATCTGTGTTTGTACTTGATACTTCTTGGTACGATACCGCAGTGATTTTGTTGGATGATGAATAAATTGCAAGGTTCAAGGGTCTCAAGTTCGAATTTAAAACATTCTATGAAGTAGAACTAAATAATTGATTCTAACCATCAGCACACATTTCAGCTTCCTTAGGCGTGTGTGTTGATACTTGGGAGAGTTTGAAACATTTAGTTACATGTTATTTCATTCTATTGTCACGTAGTAGATTGAACTGATTGTTTGTGTTTGTTTGTGCAGGCCGCCAGGAGGCCGTGGAAGCGATTATCGCCGCGCTCGAGGTGATTCCCGAGCCGTTCAAGTCCATGTCTATGACGATGGTGGAAGTGTGCGCTTATGCGGGAACTGGCAACGTTCTCAAAATACAGAATTTGTTACATATCTGCAGCGAGCACTACGAACCTGCAGAGAAGGTGATTGCTAATTAAGCGTGATTCTGCCATTGTTTACCTGGATTGTTCAATGATGATCCTGTCCCAAGGATATGCCTTCTCGATTTCTGTTCAATCCTACAAATATTTTCAGACACATTCTTGGCATATAGAATGCCAAGAATGTGAATGGGATGGTCCAGAGAATAGAATGGTTGTACAATAACTTTATTTTGTTAAGGAGGACAAGAAGGAAGATCGAAAAGATAAGAAAGAGGAAAAGAAGGATGATAAAGACCTGTCGTCACGCCAAGCAATTGCTGTACTTGGAATTGCCCTCATCTCCATGGGTGAAGAAATCGGCAGTGACATGGCCTTCCGCACATTTGGAAATTTGGTAAAATTCTATTATTTCGTGTCACATTATTATTTGTGTCGAGATAGGCGTATGAATTATAGAGTACTGTTAAAGATATATTTATATAACTAAAGGTATAGTTATTGATGTTAACTAAAAGAAAACTTCACTATTTGAAATCAACGTTTATTTAATCAACGTTTATTTAATTAAAAACTAAGAATCTTACAACACGATGTCACACAGACGCTTTATGCTTTCTCGTCGAAAAATCCAAGGGGGTGTGTCTACCTCGACAGGCATGCCAACCTTGGGCACCCCAAAAATTACAGCGCCAACAGTGCTTTGAACCGTAAAATAAAGTTGGACCGTCTGGCTCAGCCGGTCATAGTACTGCTTTGTGAACTAAAGTCAACTCGAACCTGGGTTCAAGTCCCGCATAATGCATTGGAAATATACTATGTTCTGTCTACCCACCTTGGTCACATTTAAAGCTCGAGTGATAGATGAAAGTGATTGTAGTAGCTACTTGTTTAGGTGTGCTGAAGAGGTTGGATGATTGGGGTGGAGGGGTGTCAAAGAAGTAGTGTAAAACAAATAGAGAAAGGGGGAATGTGAAGAGAATGGTCTGTGAAAACAATTGATATTGGTTTTTAAATATATTTGGATGTTTGAAATTGATTTAAAAAATGATTATTACAATTTTATTCTCAGCTTGGGAGTATAACAATAGGCATAGACCTACAGTATTTAAATGAAGTACTAATTCAAGTCATGATATTTATTATTGTATTGTCATGAGAGCTGGAAAAACGGTTTCTTGAAACATGTGTAGCTTTGACATTGCATCTTGTATGACACGGGTTCTGCATGTTATTCAACGCCTATAGGCCTATATGTGGTTCAACTACCTATTTAAATGGGCCTAATAAGCAGGAATTCAATTTTAATTCGCTGATGGAATGATCATATGTTTATTGTTAATGATGCGCATTTCTTAAAAAGTTGATCATCAAATACATTTCTTACTTTTGATGGAGCAGTAATATATTTTGAAACATAGTTTGATTTTGATTCGAATGATTTGTATTTTCCAGCTGCGATATTGTGAGCCGGTGATCAGGAGATCTGTACCTCTTGCTCTGGGTCTGATCTCGGTTTCGAATCCCAAGTTGAACATTCTGGACACGTTGAGTAAGTTTTCTCACGACAGCGACTCTGAAGTTGCTCACAACGCCATCTTCGCCATGGGACTCGTGGGTGCCGGGACAAATAATGCAAGGTAAAACACAATGTTGATGTTCAATAGTATCACTGTATGGTAAAGTTACATGAATTGATTCCCTGTTATCTGCAAATATTGGTCTGCCTGAATAATATTCAAAATTGTATATTTTCTATCAGTGTCACCTGTTCATTCATACCCTGAAATAACCTAGCGGTTAGCGGGTTGGTTCAGCAAACAATAACAACCATCAGTAATTGTACTAGGAGTTTCAAGTGACACACAGGTTCTACAAAGGCGGTGACTATTTTCCAGGCTCGCCGCGATGCTCCGGCAGTTGGCTCAGTTCCACGCCAAGGACCCCAACAACTTGTTCATGGTCCGCATCGCTCAGGGCCTCACCCACCTGGGCAAGGGCACGCTCACGCTCAGCCCGTACCACAGCGATCGCCAGCTGCTCAGCCCGGTCGCACTCGCAGGCTTGCTGGCCACGCTCATCGGATTCCTCGACGTCAAGAACAGTGAGTACCGTACAAACCAGCGTTGATTTCATCCAAGGGACACCACAAATTACATTGCTCTCTCTCTCTCTTTCTTTTTGCTGGCCAAGTGTAATGTGTCATAGTCAGAGTGGTTCTCAGTAGTTTAAAAATATATTATAGATTCTTATCATTGAAACTATCAGATGTGACAGCCAGTCACACAACTCTGACATGAAAAAAGGTGATACAAAAATAATGTATTGAAGAAAAAGGTAATCAGTGGGAAGTTGTCTATCCCATGTTGATGATGTACTTGATAAAGAAACTGCCATGGTTAGATGTTCCAACTTCTTCTTCTTTCATATCTCCTTTACCAACTTTTTTTCATTTCATGTGCCTAAGCAATTGATTAATATCAATATTTCTTGCCGATTTACCACTTGTATGTGCACAATTTTTTCAACCTACGAACTACTGGTAAAGTGGAAGCCAATTATTCTTCAACTAACAATTTACAACAATATTTGTCTGTACAGTACTCTTGATAATTGAGTTGTGCGTGAAACTACTGTACTACATCTAGCATCTATTAGAATCACCAATAATGATCTCGACTTGACATTTGACATCCACGTCACATCTATGCAGTTCACCCTATTGTATAACTTGAGCGCAATGCATAGGTACCTCACAGCAGTTATTAGTCAACCATGGTGCACGGAGTATAACGAGCTAGGCCCCCACTATAATTCTTCATCACATCCTTTTCTCAACTCAGAAACAAAACAAAGCAATTAGGTATTATAAACTCCAAATAAACTGTACACCACTGATTAATAACACAACTAGAAATAGAAAATACAGCCGTTTTGTTCCACACTATACGTATATCTGTTTGTTTTGTTTCTCCAGTAATTCTGGGCAGGTCTCACTACCTGCTGTTCACCCTCGCCGCAGCCATGCAACCTCGTATGCTCGTGACCTTCGACGAAGAACTCAATCCCTGTGCAGTACCAGTACGAGTAGGCTTGGTAAGATCATCTTAGCATTTACCCCTTTGTCAGTTCCAATATGCCGTCACTAGTTTAGCCTTCATTGGGAAACAATGATTGTATATCAAGGTTTTGATGTTGATTATAAAATATTCAATCCCACTCCTTCACCATTTCTGATGAGTGAACTAAACTGATGAGGTAATGAGTGACTGAACCTATCGCTCGTCTCACAATGCTTGTGCTGTGTTCCTTGTTGCAGGCTGTGGACGTTGTTGGACAAGCCGGTAAGCCGAAAACAATCACGGGTTTCCAAACACACTCGACACCTGTTCTCCTAGCCTTTGGCGAAAGGGCAGAACTGGCGACGGAGGAGTACCTACCTCTTACACCAATCATGGAAGGATTTGTTATTTTACGTAAAAACCCAGACTACAACCCATAAACAGACAGACTTAACAAACGAGGACCGGTTTCATAATCAATTTCGCTAACTTGCATCCTCTTTCTTATTTATTAGCCGACTAGGAGAAATTTAAATCTAGTTTTCAGATCAGATCCACAATTAGGATAAGTTGGTCCAAATTAGAAATAATTTGATTGCTGCTGTACAATGTTATCTAAAAATAAGATGATTTGTTTCTACTATGCCAAGAAGAAGAGTCAGTTGTTTGAAAATCATGTTTAATTGTTTATTGTAATTTTCATTTAATTAATTAATGTAGGTTATACAGATTCACTATCATTTTTTTAAAACAATAAATACATAAAAATTATTCATCTATCCTATTATTATAATTTATAATGATATAAAAGGTCTAAAATAGTTTAATATTGTCCATTTTAAATAGCCAGGTAATTGTTGGAACTAGGTGCACTACCACCTAGACTAATCTGTAGCTCTGTGTACTGAAAGTCAACTAGATTTAGGATTAAAATTCAAGATGTCATAAAATATTCCGGGACTCAGTTTTTCTGCAGCTGTCAGAACTATAAAGAAATCTGCTTCTCCTAGATCCATGCTTGAGCTCAAGTGTTTCTGAAGTTCAACACCTTTTCTTCCAGAAAAACCCATGTTGCTGTTGACAGAAAAATTAAAACTGTGTGAGGACAATTTCTATATTATTAGCCAGGTGATACTTGTACGATACCTACAGTTCTGTGCCATTCATTGATTATATTTTTAAAATGTGCCAAGTTCAAAAATTTGTAGGCATCTGGGCTACAGATAACGGCCTAGAATACAGGAGTTTGTGGTATGATTAATCGTGGATGTGAAAGTCATACGGCAAGTAGAGATCGGAAAAAAGTGATATATAGAAAAACAAAAGAGCAAGTACAGAAGTGCAACGTTGGGAACTACCATAGAATAACGAGTGAAAGAACTTTATAGCACAAATAAGACGAGTGATATTCTCAAAAAGTTGAAACCCTGAACCTCATGCGGGGACTCGAACTCGCACCCGAGGCACCGAGGGGTAGCCCCTTCTGAGCCAGTCAAACAAAGCATGGTGCTTTTCACCCCATGGAACCACAGTAGTATCTGTTGACCCCACCAAAAGCTAGCTTGTGGGCTTTAAATGAGCAAGTAAAATGACGTTCACAAAAACCCAAGCTTCATCAGACTTGAACTCGTGCCTGATGACTTCAGCTTCAAACAACAGCTCGACGTTCCGCCTATCTTCTCATAACCTCATTTAGTTGTCAGTACAGTGCGTTGTTGAACACAATAAAACTTGAAAAAACTATCGACTCAGCTAGACGGTATTACCATATATCAAATTATTACTTCAAGTTTCGTTCATGTTTTTGAAGTAGGGCTGCCATTCGATAGATAAATTCATCAAACTACATCGAACATCTTCAGTAGCGTACTGTTGTTGAATCGCTATTAATCGTTTAGGTTATGTTGAGTATTCTAACTATATTGATAATCTTTGCATCGAGCTTCAATCAATCGCATCGAGTTTCAATCAGTATCGAAAATAGAAGAATCAAATTTGAAAATTACAGTGAATGTTGGGAAACAGAATTGTGCTAGGCAAATGAACATGCCGTAACTAGCTACATTGTGACATTCACTCGTCTTTTAACACACAGAATGGCTTGGGCTCGAGTTTCTCGCACGCATTACGAAATTCGTGGCAGCATCTTATGTTGAATCAATAATTGATTGTTAAGATTATATTGAAAATTCTGATTTTGAAATTGGAGACCTAAAACATCGAAATTGTAAGGCAACCCTATCGTCAAGTGAGGTAGGCCTACACCGGGAGTATAAATAAAAATTTAATTGCTTACTCATTTCCGTACACAAGGTTTAGAAGTGTTTGAGAAAGTGCCTTGACTTTTTCTTTAAACAACTGTGTCATTTTCTGCCAGCGATGCATTGGCAACATCTTGAAGTCTGCTAATAACCCTGCTACAAGCTTGCTACTGCTATCGTTCACCGAGCAAAACATACTTCTGAAATAAAAGCACATCTGGGGTTTACTTATTGAAAAACATGTGACATTTTATATTTTGTGTGAATACACTAGAAAATAGTCTGGCAGTGGCAAATATTTTCATTTGCTACATTGATTCTGTCGTGTTCTAATTTGTATGTCTACTTTTCGGTAGGTACCCGTATCCAAATTTGACACCCGGATGCATCACTAATCTTCACACACGATTAACTTATCAGAAAAATATTGCATCCGAGATGAAGAGTTATAAAAATACACGGTAGATGAACCTACACTGTAAACACTCGACTCAAAATTCAGTGGACCCAAAAATACCCAATTGAATTTTAAAAGTTTGAAATATGGAAATATTCAACATTGAACTCGCTTATCGGTCAAAACTATAGGCCCAGGCAAACTAGGCAGTGCTGTCTGGGGGTGGAAGTTTTCGGGGGCGGCAATTCGTTGAAGCTTGTATTGTAGCTCTATATTTTACAGAAACATCTATATATGAAGAAATACAAGTAAAATGATTGCATGAACATATTAGCAATAATCTAACGTAAAAATCGAAAATTATTATCAAACTATTAATATTATAGATATTTTATTATTATGAAAATATTATAGAAAATAGAAATTATATCTATTTGGATCAGCCGTGTAGCTAAATTAGCCTCCTCATCCTAGACCTATTAAGAATCCTTATTTTAAACATTTTGTGTATAGGCGTACTCTTTTCAACTGTGTTTTAGACTGTAAAATGTACCTGTCTTACTGTAGTCAACCTACCATTATCAATAGACAAATGAAGAAGAGTTGACTTTAATCAGACAGGTACATTTTTCAGTCTAACCATATATGGTATTCCCATATATTCATGTAAGAAAGTATTCTAAAAAGTTTCAGGTTCTACTTGGTTTTTATTAGTCTAATAACATAGGCTACATAGGATTGCAAACAACATTTAGCAAAATCAGTCAAACTAAGCAGACAGTTGAAATATATCTTTCTGCAGAGGTGACCAACTTTTTTAAAAATGATTTACCATTATGAATTTGCAAAATACTGGAATCAATGTTGGCCACATTACGTTGTATGAATGTTGACCTGTTTAATGGTACAATGCACAGTAGTCTGAGGTAACCAGGTAAAGGGTCCAAGTAAATGAACAACACTTGCCATCCACCAAGTTGAATAATTAGCTTTATTTCACCGTTAAGTTAGCCCTAGACATTGGCAAGTCTATCGAGTCTGCCAACTTGACTTTTGGCTAGTACCTATATGTAAATGGCCTAGAAATCATTTTCAAAGAATTTTTTTTTCAAGACAGTTTGGGTATTTATTTATAATCCAAGACTCGACTCTGTGTGGTAGGTCACTCACAATAAAAAAATTGAACAAACCCTTGTTGGGCCACTTTGGGGACAGAGGACCATAGGTTGGTAACCACTGCACTACCGGTAGTTTTTGGGAGTGAAACAACTAGCAAATAATAATAATACAGACTGGTGTCGTGATGGTAATCCACTTTGACGGAATGAAGATTGCTTGACTGCTCCTATGGTTGCTCCTCGAGTTAGATCAATAGCAGTCACAGGATAAGGATTTGCAGTTAGTTCTTGGGAACACAATTTTCGCCCACCAAACTCGTCCAAGAGTAAACCCTATAATATTAGAAAATGGATTTCAGTTTAAATGTACAAATTAGTATTATAATGAAACGTACCAACAAACCATGGGTGATCTTGCCTAATTGATGACCAAAGAGATCAAGTGGCCAGTGAGGTGTATATCATTCATGGGCATTTAGAGGTACCCTGATAAGTGACAGGATGTCTCAATTTTACCATAGTTCAAACAGCCACTTGATTGATGTTACGTTTTGTGGTATCAAAGGGGCAGGAAAACGAAAGTCGTTGATTTGTACAATAGAAAAAGGCTTCAGGCTTACTGATTATAAAACAATATGATTTATTTTGACCTTGTTTTTGAGAAGCCCAACACATTTAATCAACGACAAATTGCTAATAAATTCAGGCCTATTACATTTGTAATTTTTTTTCATCAACATAAAAACTTGTTCCCGACAAATCAGGTTGTATTGGTATATCAAAGTACCATAATTCATTTTGAAAAATCCAACTACGTAGGGCCTACGCTGTAATTGTAGTCGATGTAAAATAATTAGAAGCTGAAGATACTAGGACGTTTGCATTTTTATTTATAAAAATACGTATTCGTACATTTAGTTATTACTACTATAATACTGTGTAAGCATGTCCATCATAATAAACCACATGTTTATATTCAATTAGCTTTAATCCATACGTTGAAACATTACAATCTTCACAACATTTGTATTGTTGGTACTGTATGCTGTTGGGCAATATGTGCAATGAAAGATCTCAGGATGAGTCGACAAATTGGGCCAGCAACAGATTACACGGTCAATAAGAAAGAATACAGTGCAGATGTGTACAATAGAAAGAATATACTTATAACCTGCAGAAAGAGGCCCATATGGAACGAATTCTTCTGAGAAGGCAGAACAAAGCGGGAACAAAACAATTCATCTGTCTCCAAGAATAATGCCAAGAACTCGATCAACTGGAATTTAAAAGTAACTTACAACAATGTCTTTTCAAAATGTCCAATTTGAAAAGTAAACGAGGAATCATGTTGGAAATTTTCATTGAAAATAATATCAATAAATGTGCACTGAAAATATCGATAAATTTGCGTTGAAAATCTTCAACGTTCCATCACTAGGATAAGCAGTTCAAGCTTTCAATCCAATTTCAATTACCGGTACTAGCCTTTTTGTTTTACTGCTGTTTTACTTGATTGTAATTTTTTAAAAGCAGTGTTTTGAAGTTGTCATGTGACTGTAATATAGCCTAACAGTGAGTATGCATGACCACTGAAGTGTTATAAAATTAATTAAGTGTTTGGGCTGTGAGTTTATAATTATACATTTTACAAACTCAAGTTTTACTTGAAAGTATTTTTAAATAAGATATATAATTTTCAAGAACCACTCAATGACTAAATGACACCATCTCGTTGAGTTGTCCACGCATTTGTGTGTTGGATAATAATGAAATTATTCGATATAACTTTTTGAAATTGTGGTGCTACCGGTGTTAAAAAAATAGATCACTCTTCGATATAGCCCTATAGCCCCTAAATGATGGAAGATCTGTGAACGGATGTTATTTGATAGGCCTAGTATGTGAAAATGAATTAATATTGTTTCCAATTTAGGTAGGCTTCATTAGGCCTATAGATACACAATAGGGTAGCTGATGACTGTCGAGCCGAGGTAATACTAAATTGTTCTGGCCTGGGAAACATCGATATCGTCACCACACACCATCATGCAAGCACGTAAAATTTGTATTATAAAATAATGCACTAGGCCTACCCGCATATTGTTTATATAAATGTCTGTTAATCATATTTGTTTGAAAGCCCAAAATGTTGTGAATATAAAATGTTTCGGGCATGTTAATGCACGTTATAAGCCTTGTCAAATTGGGTACGTGACCAAAAAATAGCTAATGGTGGTAGGATCTGTAACCCAGACCCGCATGTGTTTGTGGGGTTTGCACGACGTATTTTCATCATATTGGGCCTCAGTTGTTGCCAAGATTGGGCCAAGATGTTCAAGACCTGTTAACTATTTAAGATATAGAGAAAGTTTAGATAACTTACAGCATTGATATCGTGATATGAATTTCCCATCACCACGGTGCATCCGAATGTCTGAAGGTGTGAAATTAAAGCACTTTCAATGAAAGGATATTGTAAAATATTTTTTTTGTCATAAGTCAATGTTTGGTATGCCAATCCAAGGCCAGATGTGGTGAGAGAAATCAGCATCAAGTTGAACTCATATATCCAACTGTCAACTTCTTCACTTGTTACAAACTCCTTGTTAATTTGCACACACTGAAAGAAAATGGGTACAAAAGTTTAATCAGGCTAACCCCATAATCATTTGGTTGGTTGGTATGCTATTTGGCGTACATTTTGACGAAGTTCATAGATTTAAAGGAAATAAGTACCGATAATAGCAGTTGCTGCATTCGACTGGATATTCGTCGCAGCCATAGTAGACATATATTACGCAGCTTTAAATAGCACTCGTAGTGTCTATAATCAACAATTAGTACCAAGGAATATGGCACATGAAGGTCTCGATCTGGCAGGTTAAAAACTACTGATTGAGCTATAAGATTCAGATCAGGAACGATAAACAAACTTGAACTCCTTTCATTGAATGTGTGTTCAGCTAAGACTTCAGCTGATACTGTTGAAACACCCATGTAATTGACAGTGTGACCAGTTACATATTTAATTGCTTTCATCAAGAATGCATTAGCCTCATGGAAACATACAGTTGGAACTTCATTCTTGCCAGTTTTTTCCATCTCAATTGAATTCGTTTCTAGCCAAGAATGGATCGTCTGGGGACCCATTATGTCGTCCCACTTGGAGAGAATAATGCCCGTAACTATGTTTTCATTTTGCATAGGTAATATGTGGGAACATGAGGCACTTGCCATATTAACATACGGTGGTGGTTGAATTGTGCCGTTTGCCTTAAAGGACAGTTGATCTATATCGCTGGCAAGCGAATCGACACGTATCAAATGATTTACTTCATTTCTAACGGTGCTTGCAATATTTGCACTCATTGCTACTGATCTAACAAGTAAACTTTTATGATTCCCATCGTTACAAATTAGTGGATCTTCAACATCAAGTTGGAATTGTGATTGGTTATGGCAGTTCGTTTCACTAAGAAAACTTTGCCTACACATGTTTGAATCCATGATGGGCCTAGCCACCATCACCGACACCTTGCAAATGTGATAAATGATCTCTTGATGTAAAAAAACATCAGATTTGCAGAGCCCTCATCTCCATATTAATAACACCTTTATGTCTTACTCCTTCAATGAAATGACAATAACTAGTCAACTCCCACACTAAAACCCAGTTGGCAAGCAGATCAAGGAACGCGAAAAACCAGAAGTCATTCTCCATCAAGTTTGGAATTGTTAGAAATATTATAGCTAATCCACAAATGGATATTATAAGAGCTATATACAGTCCAGTCATAACCACAAGAGTAATAGGCCTGAGCCCTAGCACTTCTTATTCTGGTCACCCTAACAACAATCCAGGCCTTGATAAGCTGTCAGAGTAGACATAAGTACAATCAAGAGTACAATGTCTAGTCCTACCTCAAAAATAAGGTTAGGTAAGCTCAATAAATATAGGAGCAGGAAGTTAGCTCCCGGACCTTGGCCTAACACCCTAACACGAAAACATAAGGCAGCCAACACTTAGGAAATAAATGTTACTATATTGTAGTGTTGACGATAGTGGAACAAAGGATACAAAGCACGGAAAGAAGCAAATATGAGGGAATGAATTACTGGAAAAAATTGAAAATTGAAGTTGAATTGAAGACGATCTTCGATTAGATGACTATGGCTACGTACATTTTGAACAACTTGTCCACAGTTAGACCAAACAGTTAGACCCCGTTTACATTACTACCATCAATGCTACTATCCTACTACAGTACAAGACAAGACAAGTGGTAAAAGATTGTGAAGTGTCAAGTGAGAAATATAAGTTATAAATTTGATTGGACTGCCCTACTCAATATTAGATCAGTGTACAAATTCATATAACTTGATAGTTAGATAATTACTCGATGAACGAACTGCAAAACTGACAAGTTAATGCTGTTTGTGCCAAGACTAGTAAAATGAACAAAGGTAAGCCGAGGCACGAGGCATAGGCCTATTTATGCTTCTGTGTTAATTTCACCATTGATTTCACTAATGAAGAACATCATATAGGCCTATTAATCTGCTATTGGGAAATTCAGCGTGATGAAAATATTACGCTAGACATATTGTGATAATAGTGTTGTCAGTCAGGGTGAGCTAGGGCTTAGTTTAGTGATTGTAGTTTCAGGTTAGGGTTGACTTTCTGTTGATGTTCATCACAGCCAGGCTATTTTCCATAGCAATAACATATAATAGAGAAGATCTTTATTCTATGACAATAATATCAATCTGTAGGTCAATAGCAGTTGGATCTTGTGTTATAATGTCACCATTATTGTTGGCTGCTAAAGTAATTGAACATGCAATGTGTACAACAAGGTCACAAGTTGGATTCTTGATTTGAATTCCTCTGGCATGCATGTCGCCAGCTATCTGTAGCTCGGTTCTCTGCGATGCTGATTAAGTCTATGTTACAGTTATGGCTCCAATCACAAGATTAGTCTCAAACCAGACCATGGTGAGAGCAGGAGACGGCTACGATCAAGAGAATGAAGAAGAGGACGCGGAGAATGGCGCCGACATCATCGCGGGGACGACTTGAGGCAAGCGAATGAGAACCAACACAAGGGTGATAACAGATACCAGTCAGTCCAATTGAATTAATCTGCATACCGTTACAAAGATCATGAGTCCACATGTTGGTGTGGGGGAGGGGGGGGGGGGTTCTTGTTTAATACTGTCATTGCTTCCTGTGCCTTTGAGGGCATGGGGGAAAAGTCCTCAATACGCCCCACAGACGATAATGGGCCTCAAAAACTTGACTTTCAACTATTCTTAATCTTCTTCTTTCAACGGAAGCTGCCTTTCAACATGCTAGGTCTATTTCTGAAATATTTCAAGCCCATATATGCATGCTATACGTGTCTGTACATCTCATCAATACTTGTCAGCAACACATGCATGTAGCATAAGTTGCCTACCTCCCAGACAATTGAAACTTCACATTCAGTTAAGCAGTGCCATCCTCATGATGTGATAATTAATTTATTACTGTATAAAATATGTAATTAATCAATTCAATCATCTTTTCCTGGCAACAATACCTTCTGTATTTGCTTCTCTTCACATCGATTTTCTTGTTTTAACCGTTTTAAACGTGTTGAACTATTTTAATTTCAAACAAGTCCCGATCTTTCAACTAGAGACTTGTAACTTCAGCAAAGCTATCTCATTAGGTGATTGCGGTACAACATAAGTATGTGATATGATCATAGTCAAAAGATATACTACCAAGACATGTCACGCAATGTTGAAATGAACTTGACGTTGACTTTCACCCCCACTACTCTATCAACACTTTCCAACCCCCTCCATGCGGACTGCTGGACGGCCCTACAAGCATGCTGGATTGTGCTGCTACCGAGCAGTCACTTCAGTAGGTTATAATGGCAGACACAGGCGAGGGAGAGGGAGGTGTGGTTTATCCTGGTTTAGCCGTAAGAGTGAACCGTCTTGGTAGTTTATCTACGTCTGTGCTATAATATACTAATCATCACCTCATTTCACAGTTGGCAGTACTTCCAATCCGAGGCGTGGAGACAGGATGGAAGCCGTATAGAGAGAGAGAGAGAGAGAGAGAGAGAGGAGGAAGAGGAAGTCCAGGAGGCATGAGCAGACATGACTGGTAGGTAGGCCATCTTAAAACCAGCCGCTATTCATCGGACCATCGCTATGGCAACACATTTTCAACTGTCACAAAGCTTTCTGTTGAGTTTCTCGGTTATATAAAAATGATGAATAATACATTCAGAACTCAAATCTGGTCTCCGTTGCAGAATAGAATTACATTTAAAGATGTTAGAACAAAAATCAACTTGGTATAGGGGCCTATATAGAATGTTAGAATCCTTATAATTACTTTGAAGACAAGACAATTGGAAAATTTTCAAAGGAGTTCAGTTTTTAAAACATTTTGAATTTTACACAAATCAGGAAGAATGATTTTTGGCCTTTTTTACGTTTTTCAAATTTGATTTCTGATGTCAATTTTGGTTTTAAAATTTCCAAAAAATATATTTTCTTACTTAGAATTAATTCTTCTTGTTGAATATCCAAACATAATGGGACAATTGTCGATATTGAAAAAGACCGTTCCGAAAGTTGGCTGGAAATGTCCATTTTTTGATAAATCAGCGACGGTTTTCTTGGCAACTGCCAGAGCAATATTGACGAAACTTTCCAATGATTTAAAGATCCCAAAGTTATAAACATAAAAAAATACTGGAACATCATAGCTCTCACCAGTTCATAGAAATTAATTGCGAAAGGTCAAAAACGAGCTTACCCTGTAAATTTTGGTCAATTTTTTTTGTTGCTTGAAATTTTTGGTTGAATTTCTCAGTTCTGTTGTTATGTATGTGTAGTGTGATAAAATTGGAACACAAATCCGGTCTCCGTTCCTAAATCGAGTTTAATTTAAAGATTTTAGAGCGAAAAACAACTTAGTGTACTCACCATGGTAGAGTCCCATATTATAGAATTCTGGAATCCTTCTAATTACTTTTCCATTAGCATTATTAGCAAAATTTCAACGGAATAACTCTTGTGAAATGTCCTCTTGTCTTCCTACAAAATTTTAGCCGAATCAAAAATGATGATTTTTTATGACTCTGAAAAGTGGCTGGAAATTGCAGTTTTTGGGAAATTCAGACACCTTTTTCTTGGAAATGGCTGATGCGAGTATAGCCAAATTTGCTGAGGATTTAGGGACCATCAAGTTATACTCTTAAAAAAATACTAGAACATCATAGCTCTCACCAGTTCATAGAAATTAATTGCGAAAGGTCCAAAAGTACCTTAGTTAACCCTGTACATTTTGGTCAATTTTTTTTGTCGCTTGAAATTTTTGGTTGAATTTCTCAGTTCTGTTGTTATGTATGTGTAGTGTGATAAAATTGGAACACAAATCCGGTCTCCGTTCCTAAATCGAGTTTAATTTAAAGATTTTAGAGCGAAAAACAACTTAGTGTACTCACCATGGTAGAGTCCCATATTATAGAATTCTGGAATCCTTCTAATTACTTTTCCATTAGCATTATTAGCAAAATTTCAACGGAATAACTCTTCTGAAATGTCCTCTTGTCTTCCTACAAAATTTTAGCCGAATCAAAAATGATGATTTTTATGACTCTGAAAAGTGGCTGGAAATTGCAGTTTTTGGGAAATTCAGACACCTTTTTCTTGGAAATGGCTGATGCGAGTATAGCCAAATTTGCTGAGGATTTAGGGACCATCAAGTTATACTCTTAAAAAAATACTAGAACATCATAGCTCTCACCAGTTCATAGAAATTAATTGCGAAAGGTCCAAAAGTACCTTAGTTAACCCTGTACATTTTGGTCAATTTTTTTTGTCGCTTGAAATTTTTGGTTGAATTTCTCAGTTCTGTTGTTATGTATGTGTAGTGTGATAAAATTGGAACACAAATCCGGTCTCCGTTCCTAAATCGAGTTTAATTTAAAGATTTTAGAGCGAAAAACAACTTAGTGTACTCACCATGGTAGAGTCCCATATTATAGAATTCTGGAATCCTTCTAATTACTTTTCCATTAGCATTATTAGCAAAATTTCAACGGAATAACTCTTCTGAAATGTCCTCTTGTCTTCCTACAAAATTTTAGCCGAATCAAAAATGATGATTTTTTATGACTCTGAAAAGTGGCTGGAAATTGCAGTTTTTGGGAAATTCAGACACCTTTTTCTTGGAAATGGCTGATGCGAGTATAGCCAAATTTGCTGAGGATTTAGGGACCATCAAGTTATACTCTTAAAAAAATACTAGAACATCATAGCTCTCACCAGTTCATAGAAATTAATTGCGAAAGGTCCAAAAGTACCTTAGTTAACCCTGTACATTTTGGTCAATTTTTTTGTCGCTTGAAATTTTCGGTTGAATTTCTCAGTTCTGTTGTTATGTATGTGTAGTGTGATAAAATTGGAACACAAATCCGGTCTCCGTTCCTAAATCGAGTTTAATTTAAAGATTTTAGAGCGAAAAACAACTTAGTGTACTCACCATGGTAGAGTCCCATATTATAGAATTCTGGAATCCTTCTAATTACTTTTCCATTAGCATTATTAGCAAAATTTCAACGGAATAACTCTTGTGAAATGTCCTCTTGTCTTCCTACAAAATTTTAGCCGAATCAAAAATGATGATTTTTTATGACTCTGAAAAGTGGCTGGAAATTGCAGTTTTTGGGAAATTCAGACACCTTTTTCTTGGAAATGGCTGATGCGAGTATAGCCAAATTTGCTGAGGATTTAGGGACCATCAAGTTATACTCTTAAAAAAATACTAGAACATCATAGCTCTCACCAGTTCATAGAAATTAATTGCGAAAGGTCCAAAAGTACCTTAGTTAACCCTGTACATTTTGGTCAATTTTTTTTGTCGCTTGAAATTTTCGGTTGAATTTCTCAGTTCTGTTGTTATGTATGTGTAGTGTGATAAAATTGGAACACAAATCTGGTCTCCGTTCCTAAATCGAGTTTAATTTGAAGATTTTAGAGCGAAAAACAACTTAGTGTACTCACCATGGTAGAGTCCCATATTATAGAATTCTGGAATCCTTCTAATTACTTTTCCATTAGCATTATTAGCAAAATTTTCGTTCCAAAAGTTTGCTGGAAATGTCCATTTTTTGATAAATCAGCGACGTTTTTCTTGGCAACTGCCAGAGCAATATTAACGAAACTTTCCAATGATTTAAAGATCCCAAAGTTATAAACATAAAAAAATACTGGAACATCATAGCTCTCACCAGTTCATAGAAATTAATTGCGAAAAGTCAAAAACGAGCTTACCCTGTGCTTTTGGGTCAAAATTTTTTGTCGCCTGAAATTTGTGGTTGAATTTCTCAGTTCTATTGTTATGTGTGTGTAATGTGATCACATTGGAACACAAATCTGATCTCAGTTTCCAATTTGAGTTTGATTTTAGAGTGAAAATAAACTTGGTACTTTTGCCATGGTAGGGCCTATATGGAATTTCAGAATCCTTGTAATTACTTTGAAATGGAATGTAATTGAATAATTTCAATGGAATTGTGTTTTTTAACTCATTATGAAGTGTAATATAGTACACCTACAATATTTCAAGTAAGATTTATTCTAATGTTAATTCTTTGTTGTGTTGCAGGCTCCAGCTTACCTTGAAGACCGATTCCGTGGAGCATCGTGGCAGTACGTAGGAGTAAGTTAGTTCGGTAAGCTGCACCGGCAAGTGGGTAAACTGACCCCCCTGCGCCCGCACCCCCAAAGGTATGATCCAGCCTAAACTGATCCCTGAGCCGGGTAGGCCAGCCTAGCGTGGTTTGATCAGCCCTGATGCCTTAATCCAACTCGATCAAACTCAGAATGGTGGAGTTTCCGGCCTAGAGTTCAACAACAGGCAGTGACCAAGCAAAGTCATAGTAAATAAACTACTGCTCCGAGTAGGGATCTTGTTGCCCTGAGCTAAAAGAAACCTGATAACCATGAGCACTGGTGCCTGTTCTCACCTGGACCGTGGCTAAAAGTCTGACCCCACCTGGGCCGTGGCAAAAGGTTGCCTGCACCTAGGCCGTGGATAAAGTGCCTAACCCTGGGGGGCGAGAGAAGGAATCTGGATCGTTGTTTGACGAGACGTGTACTCTTGCGTGCGAGACAGACTCGTGGGAGTCTGTCTTTCATTCAAGGCTACACTGTCACGCGTCTTACCACCATCTAAGATTGTGGACGGGCTTTGGTGAAGACCTTGTACTCGAGCATGTGAGAAGGACTTGTGTAGATTCTTTGGAAGCTACCTTGCCTCTCTTGCATGCTAGGGTCCATCGCCCTCCCCAAAACCCCTCCCTCCTTCCCTCGCCCCCCCCCCCTGCGGGCGCAGGCGGAGTATCGGTAGTATATCAGGATATACCAGGAGTTCAACATCAACAACAACATCATAATTACAATGTATCTCATCATCAGTTTATTATCACTTTCTGTACAACTTGTCTCAATAAATCATTTTATCACACAATTATCACTTGTTTTCTAATCATTGATCTTGATAATCACAATGCACTAATCAAAGTGAAGAAATATCTCAGCAAGCCAACTGCATCGGAAGCTGCAGCTGTGATTGCTGCAACGGACGGAGGAGACTCGATGCAAGTGATGCTGGATAACTCGCAGACGCCTGGGCATGTCATCGGTTTTTAAACCTGCAACAAGTGGAAAGAAATCTGTTAGTCATATATTAGTGTAATCTAACCACTCGGGAATGGCTCCAATGCATTTCTCACAAAGCCTCACAAATCAGCCATTTGGGTGCAAATAATGCCCAAATAATTTCTATGAACTGGTGAGAGCTATGATGTTCTAGTATTTTTTCAAGAGTATAACTTGATGGTCCCTAAATCCTCAGCAAATTTGGCTATACTCGCATCAGCCATTTCCAAGAAAAAGGTGTCTGAATTTCCTAAAAACTGCAATTTCCAGCCACTTTTCAGAGTCATAAAAAATCATCATTTTTGATTCGGCTAAAATTTTGTAGGAAGACAAGAGGACATTTCAGAAGAGTTATTCCGTTGAAATTTTGCTAATAATGCTAATGGAAAAGTAATTAGAAGGATTCCAGAATTCTATAATATGGGACTCTACCATGGTGAGTACACTAAGTTGTTTTTCGCTCTAAAATCTTTAAATTAAACTCGATTTAGGAACGGAGACCGGATTTGTGTTCCAATTTTATCACACTACACATACATAACAACAGAACTGAGAAATTCAACCAAAAATTTCAAGCGACAAAAAAATTTGACCAAAATGTACAGGGTTAACTAAGGTACTTTTGGACCTTTCGCAATTAATTTCTATGAACTGGTGAGAGCTATGATGTTCTAGTATTTTTTTAAGAGTATAACTTGATGGTCCCTAAATCCTCAGCAAATTTGGCTATACTCGCATCAGCCATTTCCAAGAAAAAGGTGTCTGAATTTCCCAAAAACTGCAATTTCCAGCCACTTTTCAGAGTCATAAAAAATCATCATTTTTGATTCGGCTAAAATTTTGTAGGAAGACAAGAGGACATTTCAGAAGAGTTATTCCGTTGAAATTTTGCTAATAATGCTAATGGAAAAGTAATTAGAAGGATTCCAGAATTCTATAATATGGGACTCTACCATGGTGAGTACACTAAGTTGTTTTTCGCTCTAAAATCTTTAAATTAAACTCGATTTAGGAACGGAGACCGGATTTGTGTTCCAATTTTATCACACTACACATACATAACAACAGAACTGAGAAATTCAACCAAAAATTTCAAGCGACAAAAAAATTTGACCAAAATGTACAGGGTTAACTAAGGTACTTTTGGACCTTTCGCAATTAATTTCTATGAACTGGTGAGAGCTATGATGTTCTAGTATTTTTTCAAGAGTATAACTTGATGGTCCCTAAATCCTCAGCAAATTTGGCTATACTCGCATCAGCCATTTCCAAGAAAAAGGTGTCTGAATTTCCTAAAAACTGCAATTTCCAGCCACTTTTCAGAGTCATAAAAAATCATCATTTTTGATTCGGCTAAAATTTTGTAGGAAGACAAGAGGACATTTCAGAAGAGTTATTCCGTTGAAATTTTGCTAATAATGCTAATGGAAAAGTAATTAGAAGGATTCCAGAATTCTATAATATGGGACTCTACAATGGTGAGTACACTAAGTTGTTTTTCGCTCTAAAATCTTTAAATTAAACTCGATTTAGGAACGGAGACCGGATTTGTGTTCCAATTTTATCACACTACACATACATAACAACAGAACTGAGAAATTCAACCAAAAATTTCAAGCGACAAAAAAATTTGACCAAAATGTACAGGGTTAACTAAGGTACTTTTGGACCTTTCGCAATTAATTTCTATGAACTGGTGAGAGCTATGATGTTCTAGTATTTTTTTCAAGAGTATAACTTGATGGTCCCTAAATCCTCAGCAAATTTGGCTATACTCGCATCAGCCATTTCCAAGAAAAAGGTGTCTGAATTTCCCAAAAACTGCAATTTCCAGCCACTTTTCAGAGTCATAAAAAATCATCATTTTTGATTCGGCTAAAATTTTGTAGGAAGACAAGAGGACATTTCAGAAGAGTTATTCCGTTGAAATTTTGCTAATAATGCTAATGGAAAAGTAATTAGAAGGATTCCAGAATTCTATAATATGGGACTCTACCATGGTGAGTACACTAAGTTGTTTTTCGCTCTAAAATCTTTAAATTAAACTCGATTTAGGAACGGAGACCGGATTTGTGTTCCAATTTTATCACACTACACATACATAACAACAGAACTGAGAAATTCAACCAAAAATTTCAAGCGACAAAAAAATTTGACCAAAATGTACAGGGTTAACTAAGGTACTTTTGGACCTTTCGCAATTAATTTCTATGAACTGGTGAGAGCTATGATGTTCTAGTATTTTTTCAAGAGTATAACTTGATGGTCCCTAAATCCTCAGCAAATTTGGCTATACTCGCATCAGCCATTTCCAAGAAAAAGGTGTCTGAATTTCCCAAAAACTGCAATTTCCAGCCACTTTTCAGAGTCATAAAAATCATCATTTTTGATTCGGCTAAAATTTTGTAGGAAGACAAGAGGACATTTCAGAAGAGTTATTCCGTTGAAATTTTGCTAATAATGCTAATGGAAAAGTAATTAGAAGGATTCCAGAATTCTATAATATGGGACTCTACCATGGTGAGTACACTAAGTTGTTTTTCGCTCTAAAATCTTTAAATTAAACTCGATTTAGGAACGGAGACCGGATTTGTGTTCCAATTTTATCACACTACACATACATAACAACAGAACTGAGAAATTCAACCAAAAATTTCAAGCGACAAAAAAATTGACCAAAATGTACAGGGTTAACTAAGGTACTTTGGACCTTTCGCAATTAATTTCTATGAACTGGTGAGAGCTATGATGTTCTAGTATTTTTTCAAGAGTATAACTTGATGGTCCCTAAATCCTCAGCAAATTTGGCTATACTCGCATCAGCCATTTCCAAGAAAAGGTGTCTGAATTTCCCAAAAACTGCAATTTCCAGCCACTTTTCAGAGTCATAAAAATCATCATTTTTGATTCGGCTAAAATTTTGTAGGAAGACAAGAGGACATTTCAGAAGAGTTATTCCGTTGAAATTTTGCTAATAATGCTAATGGAAAAGTAATTAGAAGGATTCCAGAATTCTATAATATGGGACTCTACCATGGTGAGTACACTAAGTTGTTTTTCGCTCTAAAATCTTTAAATTAAACTCGATTTAGGAACGGAGACCGGATTTGTGTTCCAATTTTATCACACTACACATACATAACAACAGAACTGAGAAATTCAACCAAAAATTTCAAGCGACAAAAAAATTTGACCAAAATGTACAGGGTTAACTAAGGTACTTTTGGACCTTTCGCAATTAATTTCTATGAACTGGTGAGAGCTATGATGTTCTAGTATTTTTTTCAAGAGTATAACTTGATGGTCCCTAAATCCTCAGCAAATTTGGCTATACTCGCATCAGCCATTTCCAAGAAAAAGGTGTCTGAATTTCCTAAAAACTGCAATTTCCAGCCACTTTTCAGAGTCATAAAAAATCATCATTTTTGATTCGGCTAAAATTTGTAGGAAGACAAGAGGACATTTCAGAAGAGTTATTCCGTTGAAATTTTGCTAATAATGCTAATGGAAAAGTAATTAGAAGGATTCCAGAATTCTATAATATGGGACTCTACAATGGTGAGTACACTAAGTTGTTTTTCGCTCTAAAATCTTTAAATTAAACTCGATTTAGGAACGGAGACCGGATTTGTGTTCCAATTTTATCACACTACACATACATAACAACAGAACTGAGAAATTCAACCAAAAATTTCAAGCGACAAAAAAATTTGACCAAAATGTACAGGGTTAACTAAGGTACTTTTGGACCTTTCGCAATTAATTTCTATGAACTGGTGAGAGCTATGATGTTCTAGTATTTTTTCAAGAGTATAACTTGATGGTCCCTAAATCCTCAGCAAATTTGGCTATACTCGCATCAGCCATTTCCAAGAAAAAGGTGTCTGAATTTCCCAAAAACTGCAATTTCCAGCCACTTTTCAGAGTCATAAAAAATCATCATTTTTGATTCGGCTAAAATTTTGTAGGAAGACAAGAGGACATTTCAGAAGAGTTATTCCGTTGAAATTTTGCTAATAATGCTAATGGAAAAGTAATTAGAAGGATTCCAGAATTCTATAATATGGGACTCTACCATGGTGAGTACACTAAGTTGTTTTTCGCTCTAAAATCTTTAAATTAAACTCGATTTAGGAACGGAGACCGGATTTGTGTTCCAATTTTATCACACTACACATACATAACAACAGAACTGAGAAATTCAACCAAAAATTTCAAGCGACAAAAAAATTTGACCAAAATGTACAGGGTTAACTAAGGTACTTTTGGACCTTTCGCAATTAATTTCTATGAACTGGTGAGAGCTATGATGTTCTAGTATTTTTTCAAGAGTATAACTTGATGGTCCCTAAATCCTCAGCAAATTTGGCTATACTCGCATCAGCCATTTCCAAGAAAAAGGTGTCTGAATTTCCCAAAAACTGCAATTTCCAGCCACTTTTCAGAGTCATAAAAAATCATCATTTTTGATTCGGCTAAAATTTTGTAGGAAGACAAGAGGACATTTCAGAAGAGTTATTCCGTTGAAATTTTGCTAATAATGCTAATGGAAAAGTAATTAGAAGGATTCCAGAATTCTATAATATGGGACTCTACCATGGTGAGTACACTAAGTTGTTTTTCGCTCTAAAATCTTTAAATTAAACTCGATTTAGGAACGGAGACCGGATTTGTGTTCCAATTTTATCACACTACACATACATAACAACAGAACTGAGAAATTCAACCAAAAATTTCAAGCGACAAAAAAATTTGACCAAAATGTACAGGGTTAACTAAGGTACTTTTGGACCTTTCGCAATTAATTTCTATGAACTGGTGAGAGCTATGATGTTCTAGTATTTTTTTAAGAGTATAACTTGATGGTCCCTAAATCCTCAGCAAATTTGGCTATACTCGCATCAGCCATTTCCAAGAAAAAGGTGTCTGAATTTCCCAAAAACTGCAATTTCCAGCCACTTTTCAGAGTCATAAAAAATCATCATTTTTGATTCGGCTAAAATTTTGTAGGAAGACAAGAGGACATTTCAGAAGAGTTATTCCGTTGAAATTTTGCTAATAATGCTAATGGAAAAGTAATTAGAAGGATTCCAGAATTCTATAATATGGGACTCTACCATGGTGAGTACACTAAGTTGTTTTTCGCTCTAAAATCTTTAAATTAAACTCGATTTAGGAACGGAGACCGGATTTGTGTTCCAATTTTATCACACTACACATACATAACAACAGAACTGAGAAATTCAACCAAAAATTTCAAGCGACAAAAAAATTTGACCAAAATGTACAGGGTTAACTAAGGTACTTTTGGACCTTTCGCAATTAATTTCTATGAACTGGTGAGAGCTATGATGTTCTAGTATTTTTTCAAGAGTATAACTTGATGGTCCCTAAATCCTCAGCAAATTTGGCTATACTCGCATCAGCCATTTCCAAGAAAAAGGTGTCTGAATTTCCTAAAAACTGCAATTTCCAGCCACTTTTCAGAGTCATAAAAAATCATCATTTTTGATTCGGCTAAAATTTTGTAGGAAGACAAGACGATTGCAACGTTTGCCAGAGTTGCGTGGGTCATTCCATATCAAATCAACTCAGTAGCAAAATTGACCCAACTATCTCCGATTTCCTTGAAACATGGTAAACCCATGAAGTCTTGCATATCAAACAATTGTGGACAATGTTGTGTTTCTAACGTTCTTAGTTTTCAAGTTACGTCCCACCCAAAAAAACTAATTGGGAATTTTGGGCACGCCGTAACTCAAAAACTAAGAACACAAAATCTCTCACGATTGCTCTAGATGCATTTCTTCATAGATTTACTAAGTTCATAATCGGAGATAGTCGGGTCAATTTTGCTACTCGGCCGAGTTGATTTGGTATCGAATGACCCCACGTCAATACCCTATCTCCCAGGCTGGCCTATTGCCAGGTTCCTACGTCAATACCCTATCTCACAGGCTGGCCTATTGCCAGGTTCCTACGTTAATACCCTATCTCCCAGGCTGGCCTATTGCCAGGTTCCTACGTCAATACCCTATCTCCCAGGCTGGCCTATTGCCAGGTTCCTACGTCAATACCCTATCTCCCAGGCTACTACGTCAATACCCTATCTCCCAGGCTGGCCTATTGCCAGGTTCCTACGTCAATACCCTATCTCCCAGGCTGGCCTTAGTCAGGTTCCTAGGTCAATACCCTATCTCCCAGGCTACTACATCAATACCCTATCTCCCAGGCCAAATTATCCCTAGTGGTTTTCCAACCCCCTAAAGCTCCTCCCCCCACCACCCCTACGGAAGAAAACTTAAAGACCTTGAGATTTCATTTATAGAATCAGCTATTTGTTTCAAATACATCCTCAATGCTTCTATCCACCTATCACGGCAAACTCCGTCTTGTATGCTCCAAGAACTACCTTCACAATGATCTGCAGGTCTTAGGTCACGCCCTGAAGTATTCAGAGGTCAGCAGAAAGCGATTACTTGTGTTACCTGAATTCTAATCTAAAGAGGCGTCGTAAGCCACGTTCTAGAGAGTAAGAGAACAGTGCCGGGTTTCACCGAGGCCTACCTGTTGACGTTGCGGTTTTCTACGACAGCCCGAGGTAGCTGCCAACACTCGGAGCGAGGAACTGGTAGCTCAGTGGCTTCCTCACCACCGGTCTGTAAACAAGATAACACAAACATCAACGTGGATGTTCTTCATAGGCTGTCTTAAATGTGGATGTAGACTAATAATTTACAACACAATAACATGAGGCTGTTTTTTTGTAAAAAAAGATTTAAAATTGAAATAAATTAGACCTAGCAAACCAGGAATCAAGTTTTTCTACCCCCACCACCCCAAATGGGGGGCCAAATGTCGTCACGAGTTGGGTGTGAGGAAAATTCAATGAAATTGGGTTCTAATTCCATTTTTGGCCTCATCATAGATCAAAATTACTACGGTCAAAATAACTAGTTGACACTTCAAAATATTATGAATAGGCCTTTGTATTACAAACAATATACCATATGTACCGGTAATTAAATAAACAGATGTAAAATCGGAACCGAATTATTGTAATTAATTTTCCAACCTCAAAAATTCCCCACCGCCAAATGAATGAGAAATCACAAGTCATCATTTTCTTTTTAGAATTGCTATTTTTTTCTGAATACGTCCTGCAAGTTTCTATCTGTTCTATCTCGACCCAAGGACTTGTACTAGTCCGGCCAGCTACGACTGATCACCACGGACGTTAAGCTGTGATCATACAGGATCAGTCAACTGATTACTCACCGTCAACACGAAACACACGGTCCAATCAGCGCTGCTCAACCACTCGCAAACACCCAATCAGAGCACAGGAAACCGGCAGACGTGGAGGCTGGCGTCAACTATAAAACAAAATAAAATGTTCAAATCACGTACCGCTATAAACCTGCTTTTTTTCAAGACACCAATAAAATTTGTATTTTATGAACACTCTTGCAGATGTGCTAGATGCACGGTGGCAAGATCTTTCTGTCATCATATTATATTATTTTCTTGGATAAAATTATTAATTCCTTTGCAGTTCTTACACTTTCATCAAGATTGTTCCAATCCTTCATTGTCCTCCGGACAAAACCGTTTGAAATAAAATATTGATCTACTAAATTTAGATACCATACAATTTGGAATGAATTGGTCGATTCAAGATTATTCGTCTCATCTCAGATTCATGTCGACCTTGAAGATATTAACTATTCTCTACGGGGAGGGTTTTAATTCAACACGAAAAAAATGAGAGGTTGTATATTTCCATTAATGAATATTAGGCCAACATGTTGTACAAAAATGAAATATATATGTACTATGTATGCCCTGATGGTATATTTTGTACCACTTATTGAGAAATAGAATCTCAAAGTTGGAAATATTTTTGGTTCGGTAATAATAATGATAGAAAAATTGTTCAGCCCATTTTTGTAATTGATGGATCAGTTTCCGAGATAGGATAGCATTCTATGTGAAACTCGTAAAAAAAAAAAAATATCCAAAATGTTAAAAAAAAATCTGAGATGGGTCATCAACCAAGTCTGGCTGACCTTTTCAGTATTGCTTTGACAATAGTACCGTAATTTTCAATTAAGGTAAACTTATGAGTTGTGAAAGATATGCACCTACAGTACAATAAAATACTGTGAATCAAATTTGCTCTGTATACTAGTCTAGCCAGCTTCAACTAAACTAAGCCAAGCTAAATCATACAGAATCAGTCAACTGATTACTCACCGTCAACACGAAACACACGGTCCAATCAGCGCTGCTCGTCCACTCGCAATCACCCAATCAGAGCATAGGAAACCGGCAGACGTGGAGGCTGGCACATCTATGAAACAAAATGAAATGTTAAAATTATAAACATGTTTTTATACAAAATCACACATTGATCCACTGAAAAGTTAGTATTGCGTTTACAATAGTAATTCCTCTCGTGAAAGATAGGCCTATAATAAAATGAATCGAACCCACGCCCAACCTGACTTCAGTTTCTACCGCTAGTGATAATTGACTGAGCCACAGGGGCGACCCTTGATCTACTGAGATTTTAGTACCGTAGGTCCACTGTGTTTACAATAGTAATTTCTCTCGTGAAAGATAGGCCTATAATAAAATGAATCGAACCCACGCCCAACCTGACTTCAGTTTCTACCGCTAGTGATAATTGACTGAGCCACAGGGGCGACCCTTGATCTACTGAGATTTTAGTACCGTAGGTCTACTGTGTTTACAATAGTAATTTCTCTCGTGAAAGATAGGCCTATAATAAAATGAATCGAACCCACGCCCAACCTGACTTCAGTTTCTACCGCTAGTGATAATTGACTGAGCCACAGGGGCGACCCTTGATCTACTGAGATTTTAGTACCGTAGGTCTACTGTGTTTACAATGGTAATTTCTCTCGTGAAAGATAGGCCTATAATAAATGAATCGAACCCACGCCCAACCTGACTTCAGTTTCTACCGCTAGTGATAATTGACTGAGCCACAGGGGCGACCCTTGATCTACTGAGATTTTAGTACCGTAGGTCTACTGTGTTTACAATAGTAATTTCTCTCGTGAAAGATAGGCCTATAATAAAATGAATCGAACCCACGCCCAACCTGACTTCAGTTTCTACCGCTAGTGATAATTGACTGAGCCACAGGGGCGACCCTTGATCTACTGAGATTTTAGTACCGTAGGTCTACTGTGTTTACAATGGTAATTTCTCTCGTGAAAGATAGGCCTATAATAAAATGAATCGAACCCACGCCCAACCTGACTTCAGTTTCTACCGCTAGTGATAATTGACTGAGCCACAGGGGCGACCCTTGATCTACTGAGATTTTAGTACCGTAGGTCTACTGTGTTTACAATGGTAATTTCTCTCGTGAAAGATAGGCCTATAATAAAATGAATCGAACCCACGCCCAACCTGACTTCAGTTTCTACCGCTAGTGATAATTGACTGAGCCACAGGGGCGACCCTTGATCTACTGAGATTTTAGTACCGTAGGTCTACTGTGTTTACAATGGTAATTTCTCTCGTGAAAGATAGGCCTATAATAAAATGAATCGAACCCACGCCCAACCTGACTTCAGTTTCTACCGCTAGTGATAATTGACTGAGCCACAGGGGCGACCCTTGATCTACTGAGATTTTAGTACCGTAGGTCTACTGTGTTTACAATGGTAATTTCTCTCGTGAAAGATAGGCCTATAATAAAATGAATCGAACCCACGCCCAACCTGACTTCAGTTTCTACCGCTAGTGATAATTGACTGAGCCACAGGGGCGACCCTTGATCTACTGAGATTTTAGTACCGTAGGTCTACTGTGTTTACAATAGTAATTTCTCTCGTGAAAGATACAATAAAATGAATCAAATCAACTGGTCTGACTCGTGGACGATGTAGGCCTACACATATAAAAATACAGAATAAATTCTGTAAAATTCTGACAGAGCTTTTACTCGGTTAAGATACAGCTCGGGAAACACCCAGTTTCATTGTGATATGATCAAGTAAACAGTCTATTCTACAAACTGAATTTTTACTGGTGAATAATATTGGTGGTTTGTGAACGTGGTGAGCCAATCGGAAGCCAGCGATGTTGACTGCACTGCAGTAGAAGTGAGCCAATCAGAACGAAGCGAGTCGACCTAGAAGTCCGACGTGAAGGTATGCTCTTGAATGCTGGTAGGAACTGAAACATAGGAAACATGCAAAGTTATCTTAAAACCTAATTCAAGGACGTTTCAGAAATGTAACAGCAGCCAAGAGCAAGATTGTAAACTGGTCATGACTTATTGCTAAGCTCACAATTGATAACTCATCCCAGGACTAGGCCTATTTTATTTATAGTATTTATAACCACCTACTTTAGACCTACTCTCATGATGCATAATATATTTTAATAACATCCAAACTTGATACAGAGATACAGCCGTAGTTCCCAATCAAGGCTATGGATGAAAGTAGGATCGTTTGGAAGGGGCACCACAAAGGGGATCTCACCACCCCATTTCAACTATTCAAAATAGATCAACTGTATCACCAGGACTAAACTGCCTGTGACCATACTTTCCCGTCGCCGTTGATGGTTAGGCCTAGGCAGAATGTTAGCTACTTTCCTTCGTCATTTTCCACAATCAAGCCTCATGCTAGGCCTAGGCATTGAGTAAATAATATCCTTACCCTACTTTATCTATGGCCTAGGCCTACTGCCTTGAAGACCATGCTCAGCCTCATCTCCACAAATTACCTAGATTATTATATCAAACAACCTAGACCCACTTCATTATATAATGCAATCTTATCACTAACAGTAAAGGGCCTACATGCACTCCTATTTTAGCCCGAGTTTGATGGGCAATAATCAGGACAGTTAGGTTGAAGCATCAAGTATATAGGCTATGGTTGAAGTAAACCTGGACCTGCCCCAACCTACGTCTATTTATAGGTTAGCCCACATTATGGTTGATAAAAATGACTTGTTACTTTAGCTCTGGATCTACCTGACAATTTTATAGAAATGGCAACTATCAAGTTTCTGTTCGCCACAGATCTGTGACCTAAAACCAATCTTGAATAAACAAAAAATAGGAAATTAATTACTCACCATCATTCTAAAACGCATGGTCCAATTTGAAAGAGCAAAGCGGAAGGGAACCGGAAACGAAAATGTCGGAAATGTCAACTTAAGTCAACTATGCTCACAGTCACCTGTTGAATTGATGAAATGTATGAATTACTTTCATGCTACTAAAAAAAATGAGATCAAATGAAAAAACAATGATTTCATTATTGATACAATCAAATGGTCCGATAATCATCATTTCAGTAATTTAAAAATAGTATTGCATAGTTGTCCTTTTGAATTTACGCCGGAACTCCTATTGAAAGTTTAGAATTAAATACAAATTAGAGAAGGCAGTGGAAATTGGAACACAAATCTGGTCTCAGTTCCAAAATTGAATTAAATTTAAAGATTTTAGAGCAAAAATTAACTTGGTGTTATTTGTCATGGTAGGCCCCATATAGAATTCTAGAATCCTTGTAATTACTATGAAAAGAATAAAATTTGTGAAATTTCAATGGAATTGAGTTTCTAAAATACCCTTCCATCTTTCTACAAAATTTTAGATAAATCATGAATAATGTGTTTTGTCCTTTTTTACGTTTATCAAATTTGATTTCTGATGTCAATTTTGGTTTTAAAATTTCCCAAAAGATATTTTCTTACTAAAAAATAATTCTTCTTGTCGAATATTCAAACATAATGGCACAATTGTCGGTATTCAAAAAGACCGTTCTGAAAGTTGGCTGGAAATGTCAATTTTTTTATAAATCAGCGACGTTTTTCTTGGCAACTGCCAGAGCAATTACGTAAGCTTTTATTGGACAGAAATAATGTTAGCTCAAGTATATGATAAATTTGATAATAAAATGTAACGTGAATAGCAAGTGAGCCAAAAATATATTTTCCGAACAAATAAACAAAGCTTTGTTGAGTTGAGCAATTGCTAAAGTTGAGCAATTGACCGGTCCAAATCTTTCTGGTCAAATGACCCGAGATTTTGACCAAAAGTTGGTCAAAATCTTTTTCAGATGTAACTAGTGGACTGGTGTAAGCTACTCAAAAAAGTAAAATATGCACACATTTCACAATCAATTATTCATTGATTTCAAAATACTTGTACGGCACTCTTGGTTTCGTCAGGTTGTGAAAGAAGTTTTGTGGTATTATAATCTTCTGTTACTGTCATTAAAAGAAGCCACGGCCATTGAATTGAATTAATCAATACTTTTAGTTTCCAAATAGCCAAAGTTCTAGTGGAGAGAAAATACTTTTAATAATCATAGGCGTGCACAGCATACTTCAATAGGTAAGAACCATTATCAAAATACAATTTTCTAATGGAACACTATAAGTTGATTATATAGGACCTATACAAAGTACGTATATTGGTAGGTAGAAGATCAGATTGACAGCATGAACTTTGTGATTTGATTTTAGGCATTGCTATCGCACTTCGTTTACCGAATGTAGCCCCGTAAGGGAATTGTAAAAATTTGTGGCAAGAGATGATTTGACGTGTTTCGAGAATTACACTAAAGCAAGATATAGTAATTCAGTGAAAATAGTTATTATTATTATTATTAACTCTTACAGTTGCGCAAAAATGCACGGTGGCAAGTTCCCTACCCTTGATCACGACGGTTTGCCCGCCTCCCTAACCTTCTGCCGGAATTGCTTTACTCTTATTTCATCCCCCTCAAAAACACTTCTACCACGTTCATTCCAGTCCCTACCTGTCCTATTCAAGAAAGAGAATTTACAGTCAATTTACAGTCAATTTAGTCCCAAGAGAATATTTTCAGAGTGTTCTCATTTCTTACCCTTTCTTGTGATGTTGTGTGGCCCACGTATACAGCCTGGGCCACCCCTGCGTGTACACCTGTGTTGTTAATATAGGTAAAAGAATTAATAACCAAGAAGCAACACTGAATTTGATTATCAATTACTTATTCAGTAATGTTTTAATTACCGGTATACACTCGTCCCTCTCTCAGTAATACTGTAAATTATTATGTACAATAAACTATTATTTCATTAATCGTCATAACTGACTGTTCAAATTTGTAAAATAATGAGATTCTTGTTAATATATACACACCAGTTAACACTGCCTTCCTTTATACATTCATACATTTAACAAATGTTCATTGCATCACACCATACAATCTTCCAATTTCATAATGTTTAGAAAGAGATCAGTTTTCAACAAGACATACAACTCGAAACTGGCTTCGAATACCAACAAATCTATACATGTTACAAAATACAACAAATCTTATTGTTATACGCCCGTATATATATATATATATATATATATATATATATATATATATATATAATATATAGTATTACTTATTATCAATTATTGTATTGTAGAAATACTGCACAACTTTTCAATTCACAATGTAAAACCATTTGTAAATGATTTTTTTGTTTCCGTTGGAAAGTTCTGTGTGTTTAAAAAGTACCGGTAAATGGCAATATTGGCACCACTTTTGAAAATCAGTTTTTATGAAGTTATTCTAATACTTATCATTTACTCTCCCAGTTTTGGTCCACTATCACAATGGTCCAGATAACACTTAGCATCACAATTAAAAGCATCGACTGACACGAAGAATTTGACAGTATAGCAACGCTTCATCTCAAAAGTCGAGGGATAACAAAATTAACATTCAAGTACCACGGACCTGATTCAGAGAATGTAAAATACGGTAAGCAAGGCCTTGGTGGCAAAATGACAACAAATGTAAAATCTCTTTGAGAATTAACAAATAGACCTCAATTATAGAAATCAATTATTAGTAGCAATCTTATGGACAGCAAAATGGTTCTTAGAAACAAATAAAAAAAACTCGACAAAGCAATCAGAATGGTAAACTGTAGGCCTACACAACTTTCTTGTTCCGTACGAGATGTCGCTGATCGTCGGCAATCGATTCAACTACAGTTCATCACTACCAACAGGGCCCGATCAATTATTAACTGGGCCTAGAGAACTCGTGGTTTATATTGTCAATTGAAACTTACATCTCTAGGAATCAACATTCCTATCAACGCTAGACAATTTAATTTGACAATTTCTCATAATTAATTGGCTCAGATAGATCGCACTGAACTTACCGCCACTCGCGACGTGCTTGATGGAAGAGCTGTCATTTCCACTAATTAATAGAAATTAGTTGCGATATTCCAATCACAATGTCAATCGTGATGATTTTCATCACACCATGACTTATCATGATTAGACTACATCAAAGTTTGAACTTTTTCATGCAATCATCGTTTAGGAGTTTTATTCACCTGGCATCCCTACGATCTATAATACGGTAATGACCTGTTGTAGTATAAATTCAAATCACTCAAAATATACACTACTGTAGATAGTAAATATAATATTTTTTATAAATTAAAATTATCCATTCTCTTGATGTAAAATGAAATGGCATAGCAAGGCTGCTTATAATCAAGTAGTCAGGACGTGTCCGAATTTCAAGTCTACTTGACTAATGACTTACACTCCTGTACTTGTACTCGGGACTTGTACTTGCTGCATGTGAACTTGCATTTCAGACAGTCCAGCAAGTATTCTCAAACAACAACACCATCTAGTGACAGCGGGCTTATGGCGGGAACTGTTATAACCTCACTTTTGTCTATGTATTAGAATAAAACAGTGATGTTTCCTATAGTAAGTGAGATGTTCCGCACACATTGAAAGCTGCTACTTTATTACAGAAATGAAATCGCATCTTTTTGTGGGTTTCTGTTGAAAAATGGAAACATTAATGTAATACAGATTTAGGTTACCCAATACAGAAGTACACAAGTAAAGTTCAGAAGAACGCATGCCATGTATGCTTGTGAACTTTCGTACTTGACTTCTCATTTTATGAATTCGGACGTTCCTGATGACGTCACTTCCGTATTTTGAGCAAGGTCAAGTATGCAAGTACGCATAAAAAAGGTAATTCGGACACGTCCTCAGTCTCCAAGAATGTAAAAGTCAACGTAGGCCCACTGTGGTTAGCAACGTACACCTATATGTTGAGGAATACAATAAAGGTCTAGCGAGTGTACATAGAAAGAGTAGGATGAACATACGAAAAAAAGAAAGGGGGACTTGATTGCAAATTATAATATAATCCACAATACGTATTGTGGATGCCTATAAATAACTTTGGAGAGGGCTGAAACAGAATTGGGCAAGAGTGGTTCCACACCCATAGAACATCAAGAGAGTGGAACGGCTGCGCAAAGAGGCACGAGGAGCAGAAAGTTTCCAAGAGCTCAAGAGGAGAATTGGGGACAAAAATCAATAGCCACTGCGCAAATGTGCGCAATTGCAGTGAATAATACACATACAACATCAAACAATAAATTTGTTTCCAACAACCAGGTTAGTGGTTGGTCACTATAAACATTGCATCTTCACAAATGTAGATAAAAATAACGTTCTCTCTGTATTCTCCCACTCCTATAGGCACATCAATTGTTTGGTATGTCTGCTAGAAGAAGAAACCATTCTCCGTGTTCTCTCGAAAGAAAAACTTGACAACAAATCATGATTCAAAACACGGTAGCAACCTACCTAACAGAGTTGAAATTCACATTGCCCCTATACATATTCTTCGTGGAGATGCTCTAATACAGGCCTACAGCCCGTCGTTGATATCTGTTCTGATAAGTATCATTCCCGAGATCATTTGAGTAAGTGAGCTTGGCAGTAACGTCGCTGGAACGGTCTGCGATCGATACCAGGTGACGTGTCGAGAGGGGGGCTCCAGTCCCCGCGGCCCGGGTACACCACCTCTCTCTCGTGCCCGATCTTGAGCCTCGATGCCGACGGATGATAGCGACTTGGGTCACCTTGGCCTCCGTCGTCGAGTTGGTTCGAAGACTCGGTCCGACTCGACGTCCCGGGTTCGGTGTCCGACTCGGAACCGTAACTGTCGTATTCATCGTTGGGGCGACATTTTTTTACTCGGCAATACTCGCTCTTCACTGACTACAAAAATAACGAGAAATCCTAATGTCAGATGATAACTGAAAGAGGAAATGTTTGAATCTGTATAGGCCTACTATTGGCCAGGGGGGAAAATGCAATTAAAAATTGTAGGGTCGAGCATTAATATTCATCCTAGACTCCTAACTACAAAAAATTGCATGTGCATACTGCATAGGTCTACACATATTTCTATTTTATAGCACTAGGCAAATGCAGAATATGCGTTGTACGATGAGCGAGATGTCTATATAAAGTATAATCAAAAACTCTACACACCTTGGTCATATAAAATATATTTCATTCGATACCAATGAATCTAGAGAGCCGTGAATTAACAATGCAACATTCTTCTGCTATTATTTCTATCTATTCGATGAATAAAGAACATGTATTACAGTAAAATTACTTGTATTACTTGTAAAAGGTGGAGGGAACTCGTAAGAAGAAAAGACGAAGGAGAGGATAGTAGTAGTAGTGAAGAAGAGGAAGAAGAAGTCGGAACTGGCAGGAACAGACTGATAAGAAGACTGCCCTAGAAGAAGTGGTGGAAACACCCCCTGGCCCAATCTAATTGGTTATCTGGGTTTTGAGAAATATATATCATTATTATTACAACACCAACGTTGTTTTTTTCCTTCATGGGTCGAGCTGTCTGTAGCTGGAATAATCTTCCCATCCAGTCATTCATCCATTTTCTGGACATAAGCAAATTCAAGAAATTATTGAACAATATTTAAAACCATACTCTCCAGCCACCAGAGGCCTACACTAATAATGTATGAAATAATCATAAATTATGAAATTTGCTCTAAAGTTGAAAAATAAATTCCAATTCCAAAGTCAATAGTAATACTAATAATACCTTTCTCGTAGGTGATATATCATTGTCACGATACACGAAAGTCTGTAGTTTAGTTGATTCTGCGTTCTGTGGTCCACCCGACACGTGGAAGGTGGCGTATGGACGGATATCCTCGGAATACTCGGGAATACACTCCAGCGTGGCTGGGGACGGGGGCAGCTTACGCACCGTCGCGTAATACTGCTCTCTCCGCGCCAGGTTGTGCTTGTTGTCCTGCGTCGCAGTGGTCTGCACGTCCTGGAGACTGGGGTGCGGGGACGGGCTCGGTCGAGACTCTGGACACAGTTTAGAGTAGAGTCATTTGGGCTGAATTAAAAACACAAGTTTCATTTTCACATAGCTAAAAGGGGTGAATTGGTGTTGGCTATTTTTTCCAAAAATCGTTTTCAGAGGTGAAAAAGCATTTGCGAAGTTTTTTCACCTTTTCGGGGAATTTTCATGCATTTTGGTTTACGATCGTCTTTCTTTATTATTTTCATGTGGATAAGATTTGATGGTAAATAAATGTAATTATACACTTTGATTTTGAATCATTCATTGAAGGAAAAAGGCAAGAAATACAAAGGGAACTCTTGAAAAGATTCAGATGTCTTTATTCAGCTCTTGAAAAAAAAAAAATTGTTACATTTTTCTAATATTCGTGACTTGTTTGGTTAATCCGAATTTTCACAGATTGAATTTTCCATTTCAAATTAATCAAGGATTGAGCTCATTTGCTTGTCAAACTAAAATCGAGCTCGAGCTTGAACTTGCTTGAACTAAAGGAATTTATTCAAATTATTTCAAATGATCCAATCCGAAATCAGTGTTGAAGCAGTTGAAGGGACGAACTATTAGTTCAAATTACGGTTTAGCTGGAATTTGAATTAATGAGGGTTTACTGTACCTGCAAATATGTTTGATAATCCTTCCTAACATCAACAATTTACTACTACAAATCTACGTACTCACTTTTCTTCACGCAAAAACATATACCCAATAAGCTGAGTATTAATGCTGTGATGGAGAATATTGACAAGACCACGACTTTAACGTCTTTATGGAGCGGCATGTGATTGTCTCGTCCGCCCGTCATGACGTGGCTCGGGCTGACAGTTCCTCCGAGAGCATCCAGCGTCGTGAATCTGTAGTTGGCTACGCTCGAGCCGGCAGCGTTGTGAGCCGTCACTCGGAGCTTGTACGTTGTGCCAGCGCTCAAGCCCACGATGTCGTACACTTTGTCCGAGCCGATGTTGTTGCCAACTAGAAAACATCGACGACATATCTAGTTTGACAATGTTGATTTACTAAGGAAAAATGATTCACAGTTATTATTGAGGGTGTGCAAATAATGCCATTTCAAGTTTGAGTCTCCAATCAAATCAGACTTGTTTAAAAAAAATTCACATATTTTCAAACATTTAATAAAATGAATAGCTGATTTATTCAAAAGATTTTTTTGGTACTATGATGATATCCTATTCATAGACATGGATTTGATGATTCTTAACTGAAAAAATTCAAAAAATACTCGAGTTGAACCTGTGTACAATCTGTGTGGCATTCCTTTGTTTATTCAATTTACTATTATGGTAGAGGCTCTGACTCGAGACTCACAAAGTTTATAGTTCGGCTCAGTTCCCAACTTGATTTTCCACCTTTGACATTATCAATCAGTTAATTATATAGTACGTTATATCTATCTAGCGTTGTATTATGTGTACCAATTCAACATACACACAACTTTTAATAAGATTTTATTCATCTGTTGTGACTTATGCTAGACACGGTGTCAATAAATGTCACGCATGACGAACTACATATAACCGTAAACGTCAACCCATTTCATTTTGTTATTACTTCACTGGAACACAGCCACATACCTACGACCCAATCTTCTGAATCTCGCGACGCGTACTCCACAACGAAGTAAAGCATCGGACAGCCTCCATTGGGCCACGTATTCAACCTCAATCCAACGCCAGTGGAGTTGACAACCAGTAGATCGGTCGGTACTGGCAACATGGGCAGAGAACCCCTGGTTCTGACAGCCAGCGTGGTGCTGGGCGGGCCACTGCCCACGCGGTTGTGCGCGGTGGCGAACACGTGGTACGCCGTGCCACAGCGCAGGCCCGTGAGCGTGTGCGTGGACTTGACGCCGTCCACGCGAACCTCCTCCCACTCGCCGTGCTCCAGCTTGTAGTGGACCACGAAGCCTCGCACGGGGCTGCCTCCGTCGTCGCCGAGCTTCCACTGCAGCTGCAGCGTCTGAGGCGTGTTGCCCGTCATGAGGAGGAGTGGGGCACCGGGCGGCACCTGGACCAGCAGGTGATACGTGATCAGGTCCTTGCCGTGATCGTTGGACACCATGCACGTGTACTCCCCCTGGTCGCTGCGCTGCGCTGCCGAGAGGACGAGCGCCCCGTCCGACGCCTGGCCGATGCGCGGCTGCTGGCCCAGGCTCTCGTCGCCCCACAGCCACTGCCGCTTGGGCTCGGGAACCCCGACCGCTCGGCACGGCAGGCGCAGGTCGCTCTTCCACGCGGCCACGCGGAGACCGCCGAACGATACGATGCCGGCACTGACTGAGAACGTACGACAGGACATCAGGTGGGGAGTTACCGTTCAAGCAATACAAGTGATCACAGAACTGGATCATTTTCTTGGTAGTACTTAGCAAAGGGGCAAAAGGGACTTTTGTGAAGCTCTTCATCAAGAATTTCTCAATATAGATGGGCAAATGCTCTTTTTTTTTGTAAAAACAAGAACAATGCTTGAGAAAACTATGGCTTGTTTTGCTCTTGAATAACTGTGAACTATTCGGACTGAAATTTAGTCTGTTTTAAAACCTGGGATTTTTAATACTGCTCCAGCCTTCTCATTAGGGCTTACTGCTTGATTCAGCTTGATATAATTTGATTGGCCTCCTAACACTACCTAACAATAAAGACAGATATGAAAATAAATATGTAAAATTGTTGAAATAACAATTCAAATATAAATATTCAAGATGTGTTCAAAATGTGTTCGTACTCCGTGATGAAGTAATGTACCTTTGTTAGCCGGCGTGAGAGCGGCGACGGGCGTGCTCTGACCCTCCCCGACCTTGGTGAACGCCGTCACCCAGAACTCGTACCTCAGCTTCCGCTTGAGCCCCGGCAGCTCGTACTGCAGCGACGACGTGGACAAGTGCGGGATCGATCTCATGTCCAGCTGACGCCCTCCTTCGACCAAGCGCACGTACACGCCATACTTCAGAACCACGCCGTTCGGATGCGTGGGAGGTAACCACGTGACGAGGGCGGTGTCGACGGCTTTCAGCAGGGCTTTGATATCTCCAGGGGCGCCGGGAGCTGTACAACAATCAACTGCGCTCATTTTGCTATCACAGCTAGCGATGGGACAAGCTCATTTCATTAGCGATAACCTTTTTAACATTTCTCTTTTCTCATTTATAATAAACGCGGCTATCTTCTACTAGTGATGACATCGGTCCTGGGATTTAAGGCCGAGTACCAAGAATTTAAAAAATAAGGCAAGGCAAAACAATTGAATAATATTTTTTTAAATTATGAACTTGTACTTGCAGCAACCAAAAATGGTATTTAATTAATAAAATTGTTTTTTTTTACAATTTGAGTACAATTCCAGAAAGAAAAAAAAAATTCCCTGACTTTTCCAGGTTTTCCAGTCTTGTAAGACACCCTGTCTTCCGATATCCAAGCAAAGGGAGAGATTTAAGGGAGAGACGGGAGAACAGTGAAGCCGAAGGAATCATCGTACCGTCCTCCTTGGTACGACAGTACGCCCGCGTGGACTTGACTCCGTCGCCCACGCGCGTGAACGCGAGCAGCTCGATGCTGTAGTTGGAGAACTTCAGCAAGCCGTGGAGAACGGTGGTCAGAGCGGTCGTCATCTTGGTCTGCGCCTCAGCGGCTTCAGCAACTGAAAACATTTCACTTACGTTCTTTTGTTCTTTTGAGACATTGAAACTTGATACATTAAATCATTGTTCGCCAATTGAGGCTATGGATGAAAGATGAGATCGTTTGAACGGGGCACCACAAGGGCAATCTTACCACCGAAAATTAAACATAATAATAATAATAACGACAATATTAATAATGATGGTCTATTCAATTTTTTTATGAATATGTGAATGATATAAGACAGCCAAATTGGTTAATTTATTACAGTAAAAAAATAAACATAGGCTTATATATACCTACAGCTAAAGGTCAACATATTTCAGGCTATATTTGATAGATATCGAGTCACGTAAGTTAATAGTTCAAATATGAAACAAAAAACAGAATTACAATAATTATATTTTTGTTGTCATTCGTTGGTATTAATTTGCCCGGTTCTTGTGCCACGTGTTCCAAGTCAAGTACCTTGCTGTAGAGAGTTTGGCATGGGTTCGTAATGCAGCTTGTATCCCTGTATGACCCCATGGACGAGGGCTTCCGGCGGGGGCTGCCAGCTGACCTGCAGCGACTCGGGAGACACTGCCGTGCACCGTACGTCCCGAGGAGATGCTTCGGGGACTGCCAACATATTATCAGCACATAACAACCGTCCTAATGGGGCCAGAATTACTGCAGACTCCCCTAAATCAGCAGATATAACAACTTCTAGCATGGTGCTCACACAAATCAACAAATGTAGCTTTACTATTTAATTGATACTATGTAATTGAAGGAAAAGTTCACATCTCAAAGATGATTTTATGCTCTATAATTAATGACATTTCATTTTTGTGAATTCAATCAATTTTGCTCAGGATAATACGTCAATGAATTTCATCACATCCTTTTTATTCATCGACGTATTATCCTAAAACTGGTTGAATTCCCTGAACTAGCGTGTCATATTAATTAGAGAGCACGAAATTATCTTGGAGATGTGAACTTTTCATTCAATTAGTCTAGTTTTTGAACATGGACAGAAATGAGTGAATGTGAATGTCTCTATTTTGACGAGCACCGTGCACGAACGTACCCTTATTTGACAGTTTGTGTAATGCTGCTGAGCCAGGGCGACCATGTCCTGCCACATCCTAACGTCATGATGGAGACTACAGGCCTAGCTATCTGCCAATGCTTTCGCTAGCTGAACTCATTGCGTATTGGATAGAGCGTGCACGTTTGGAGCGGGGGACCAGGTTCGAATCCCACTAAACGTCACTTCAAATAAAATAGAGGGCTTTTGGTCATGGACTACGGATGGTACAGGATGATTTTTGTGTCCGATATTGGAATGGTTTTCTATTCGATTTTTATGCGGGATTCTGCGATGTAAGGACTTGGTAGTAACCAACGATACAAAAGCCATGCCTCAGTGGGACTCGAGCCACACACGGCAAGGGTATCTGTAAACATCCTTTCATTTCTCATCTGCTCATTCGTACCCACAAATAACCGGAGATCGTTGAGTAAAATATAATCAATCAGCGAGACTCGAACTTGGGCCAGTCGGAGTTCAAATTCCAAAGCAGTGACTCGACTGTCAACTGACAGAGTCAGAAGAGTAATCCAAGGTGGTAAACGAGAGTCTAGGCCTACCATCTTCCAAGGTCTGGGCGACCACTTCGGTCGACAGTGGTCCAGGTCCTCTCGTGTTGAAAGCTTGGACCACTAATCCGTACTTGCAGAACTTATTCAAGTCTTCTAACCGGGCTTCTTCTTTAGCATTGTTTCGCCAAGGTACAGTCGTGAAGTTATACTGGCGCTTGCCATCAGATTCCCTGGCAAACAACACAATTAGGATCATGAATAAAATTGGAGAGTTGAATCATTGGCATAATCAATATTATTGTTATTGTTGTTATTAGTTTATTACATTAAACCCTGGTTGATTGAAACGTCAGTAATTCAAATTAATAACCAAATGAAGTTATATTTTTCAGTTTCCACTGGTATATATAGCTAGCTCAAAGAGACAATTTGTCAGCTGGGGACCTGAGAAAATGTTAGGATACAACGATCATATCATGCTTTATCATAGCATATCATTTTGAGGGTATCGTATTAAAAGACACGTGTTCTTATTGTATGAGATTTTCATGTCTCTTCATACTTTTTTCAAAAACTGGTTGTTAAATCGACTCCTATGTGGTCGTAAGTCCTACACATAATAAAACTCCTTGTAGATTTTGCCTGGACTGACAAAACACATTTTTTGGGGGCGTCACCACGAGACAATGAAATAAAAGAAGTTGACACTGACTAGAGCTCCAGTGCCTTCTAGATACAGAGCATCTATCAATCTTGTCTAGGCACTCTGGATTCGAATAAAAAATACAATTTTTCTATTGGCTCATAATGTTAAGGATTGTATAATATTGTAAAGATCTATAACGTTAAAGACTGGACAACGGGATGAATTGTTGATAGTTAAAGATTGTGAAGTTAAGGATTGAGAACGGGAATCGCACTGCTGGTCGGTTCGACTGACCCGATCTGCCTGTGTCCGACATAATGCCCGAGGAGAGGTCCGTTCCAGTGGTCCTCGGGCGGCGGCTGGAAGGTGAGCACGAGTCGCGTGGACGAGGTGGCGTCGACGGTGACGTGGTGGGGCGGGGCCGAGGGTGCCTCCTCCTCGGTGACGACCTTGAGCTCTCGGCTGGCGGCGCCGGGCCCCACCGTGTTCTCGGCTATCACGTGCACGCTGTACAGGGTGGCGGGGTGGAGCGACTCCAGCACGGCGCTCCCCTGCGTTCCGTCCACAGTCACCTCCTGGCTCACGCTGCCCTGCCACGAGTCTGGGAACACACCGGCCTGGGTTCAAGTCACACATTGATCACATTGTTGTCAAAATCTTGTGTTATTTCATCTCCGTGCTCTATCAACGGCTGCAACACCACCATAAGTAGGCCTATCTACTTGTGAACCTCGGTAAGCTGCTGTTCTCTCTTTCCCTTGCACACAATTCATATCATAAATATATGTGTAACTAATAGGGGTGTGCGAATCCATGTTTTTCCAATCGAATCTGAATCCACTTTCAGATTTGGTCTAACATGAAAGATTCAAAAATTTTGAATCTTGTATTTTCAAGTATTTTTAATGCATTTTCAAGTTTAAAGAACAATTGCTCTAAAGGTTAGAGTTGTGTGTTTTATGCACGGGTAATTATGAGAATGCTGGGATAAGATTTTCACTTCCTGGATCAAGTGGAACTTGATCAGCAATTACGCTTCATAATGCATGTTAACAAGATTCGGGTTCAGATTTGGTTCGTAATGAAAAACATGGATTCGCACCCCCCCTATAACTAGTATACCTGGTTAAAACGTCCCCACAAGTCCTCAACCAGCTACGTTAATTTGCCTGAACGTTCCTAGCCAGAAACATTTGTTGTTTGTATTATTAACCCAGTTTGAAATGGGTTGTGTGAACTGGATACTTGGACGTGATCACTGACATGCTCGTGAAGTGCAATGCACACCTTGCGTAGGACTGAACCGCACGAGGTATCGGATGATGGGACTGTTGCCGTCCTGGGCGGGAGTCCACGCGACACTCAGGCGGCGGCTGCTGCGATTCAGCACGTGGACGTTGGTGGGAGACGCAGGAGCATCTGGGCACAGAAACAACAGCGAGCATTCAGTTAGAGCTTTCAACTTCAACACTACCGTACTGCATAGTACACTCAGGCGGCGGCTGCTGCGATTCAGCACGTGGACGTTGGTGGGAGACGCAGGAGCATCTGGGCACAGAAACAACAGCGAGCATTCAGTTAGAGCTTTCAACTTCAACACTACTACATATGTAGTACTTTAGGGCTGCCATTCAACATCAAAGAGTGATATTGATTAATAGAATTTATGACGATATTATTAATCATAGGATAATTGGTCATTTATTTTATTACTAAAAAATTAAAAATGTATCGATTCTCTAATCAATAATCGATTATTTGATCGATCAAAAATGATTGGCACAAATGAAAATACTGTAAAGGGACCATACTGTAAAGGGACCATAATCAAAATGCCGTATGCACAATTAAAAAAAAAAAAAAAAAACGTGATTTGGACCGATGACAGGCCGAGTATCGCATATCAGTAGCGACTTCCAGACCCCAAACTTCGTGAAAAATCATGTTTTGAATCCGGAACAATAAATGTAGGAACAAAACTAGGAAAATAAATTCAACTCCAAATTTCCGAGTTCAGCTCAATTTGAACACGAATTCAAACTCGAACTTGAAACTGAAAGTGGAAAATTCGGGTGCTCGCCCACCCCTATCCTTTACCTTCACAAAACAGTCAACATTTGATTGATCATTCTAGGCCTACCTTGAACCAGAAGGTGCATAGCAGTTTGGTCGTGACCGTATTCGTTCCTAGCGAAACACGTGTAGATCCCGCCGTCCTCGGATCGAACTCCCCGGATCGTTAGCTCGGACACTAGCCCATCGGTCACGGTCGTATTCTTGATACTGAAAACCAACCAGTTGATATTACCCACTCACTTGAACGAACATGCGGCAGACCAGTTTCTTGTTTTCTCAATGCACAGGGTCAGAGTAGCTTGCCAGACACTCTCTAACTGGCCAGTCATGCAGTTGTCATTTGTAGATCATTTTATTCTCATCACCACACAGAATATACAAATCATTAGGGGTGTTTAGAACCAAATCCGAACCTTCTTACTGTGAAGCGTAATAATGGTTACACTTGATCCAGGAAGTGAAAATCTCATCTCATCGCCCCTGCATAAAACATTTTATGCAGCACAAGTCTACCCTTTAAACTTGAAAATACAATTTTAACTGCAGGCATATTGACAATACATTTTTAACTTTCAAACTGGCCACGTTTTTGGCGCCATTATTCGAAATTTTTGAATCTTTCATGCTAGATCGAATTTGAATCTGAAAGTGGATTCGGATTTGATAAACATGGATTCGCACACCCATACAGTCCATACAGTCAAAACAGAAAAATACATCCATTCATTATTGCGTGGTTCATGAATACGAGCCTATTGAAGCCAGAGAGAACATATACAAAATTATAATTAAAATAGTGTGAATACGATATTTTGAAAATGTTTATAATATTTTACATTTCTAGTGAATTTTCACGAAATAAATTCACATACCGTACTATTTGTTCTGAAGACACACAGTTGACCCTGGTTATTCAAATCTTGCAGTTCCAGAATAGTTCTGGTCTCTACAGAGTACTGACCCATCAGCTCAATGTTCAATATTTCAATACCAACATCTCAAAATTTCCTAATTCAAAATGGATATTTTTGGGTCATTTGAATTTCGAATGCCTCAGGTGATAATTATGCAGCAAGTTGGCTAGTTGAGTGGTTAAAATCAAACGACACAATTAAACTACCGAAGAAGTAAAACATTCACGTATCTAGATGCCTACCTCGCTCTTCCCTGCAGTTCGATAAAACTGCCTTCTTTTCGCCAGGTGAGATTTATCGGCAGATCTCCAAGCGCTTGGCACTTCAACATGGCAGAGGTTCCGCGTCGAACCAGTTCCTTTCTCGACCGCACTTTGAAGTGGACAGGAGCTAGAACATTGCACATTGTGAGTTGACGAGCCGCCTCGGTGGCCGGTGGCCGTGGGTTTCTGTAAACGTCCTTTCACCTATCATCACTTCATCGTACCCCCGTATAACCTAGCTGTTGGTGGGTAAAGTTATTGCAGACAGTAAAATCATGTCCGTGAAAAGACCTTAGATCTGCCGTGTTTCACCCCTATTTTGGACTTTCAATATCATTCAGTTTTCAGACGAGGTTTGGCTCTGTTTAGGCGCTATACAACTGTATGTCTGCCTATCTATGGACGGCCGTGTTTTGTCCCTTAAAACTCAATTGTCCAATATTTCGGCCGTGTTATTTCAGTAGGGGTATGTTTTACATGTCATTGAATATAAACTATAATTTTATGCTCTTTCATTAATATGTTATTCTATTTATGTGAATTCAATCAATTTTAAAATGATACATAAATGAATTTCATCACATTCTTGGTATTCATTTACCATGACATATATCCTTAAAACTGATTGAATTCTCAAAAATAGAATCTCATAGACGTATAGAATGAAATCGCTTAAAATTACTTTCAAGTTAATATACTTTTGTACTCAATGACACTGCTTCCTGAATGTAGATAAAAGTAATAACGAGGAATTTCTCTATTTGTACAAGCAGCATGCATGCACCCTCTTAATAAAAGAACAGACTGCAAGTAAATCAAAAGAACAACCGGTACATCAAAGAGCGAATTAGATTGTGATTGTTTGGGCTTACCATGAACTGTGAAGAGAACAACAGCGCTCAGGCCAACGCCAATACCGTTGCTTGCTTCACACAGGTAGCTGCCCTCGTCTTCTTGCGACACCATGTCTATACGCAACGAACCGTTGGGAAGAAGTTCCACGTTTCCAGACTCTGCTCCAACGAGGCCTTGTTGGTGCGGCTGGAAGTTGCGTCCGATTAGGTCCTGGTATTGGCCTGGTTTGTGACCTGCGATTCAACGTACATCCACATTCACAATCACAAATTATTGACTGATTGTTCATTCATTATATTCTTTCAAGTCGTTGATCCTTTTTCGAGGAAATCGGTCAAGAGAATGCTTCAGTATTCAGATCCAGCAGTTAATTATGTCCAATTCAATTCCAACAAGATTTGAATAAATAATAATGTAATGAATGCAAATAGTATATAAATCCTGAAAAATTATAATGTAGTTACAAATATTTGTTTTATAATTGATTACCTAATACCTAGCTATCAAATTATATTTCAAATGTTTTCTCGGTAAAATTGCCATTAAGATAACAAATTAAAAATATAACCATTTTCAAGTAATTAAAATAGTACTATAATACTGGGTGTGCGAGTCCAGGTTTTCAAACTCGAGTCCGATTCTTCTTAAAATTATCGAGTCCGAGCCGAGTCCCGAGTCTTTTTTTGAACATTTAAATTTAGGATTATTTCAGGCACTATCAGTACGAAACTTCAACTTCAAATAATTATAATGTACTGGTTAGTAGTCATCAATAAATGAAAGGGGTAAATACAAAGGATTAAATAAAAAATAATAAATGGCGTATTCATTCTTGATTTACATTCATTAATTCACTTTATGTTGAATTTACTTCAAGTTGTTGCTTAAATTAGGCCCTGCTTGAATGTAGTAAATAGTAAATACATATGCGAGTATTTTCGATACCATTTCAAAACCATGGTAATTTCCCAATATCTTTGGTTGCCATATTATTGAATCTGTTGAACATATCATTCGTGCTATGTAGATCAAAACTATAGAATCGAGAATTCGAATTTCGGAATCGGCGGCAAATTCAAAGACTCGAATGGACTCGAAAATCGAATCTAAAATTACTCCTACGAGTCCGAGTCCGATTCTGGCGGAGACTCGGACTCGAAATTAGGTAGACTCGCACATCCCTATTTTTTTATTTTGTTATTAGAGAAATGAACTAGGTAGGTTAAGCCAGCATAGATTTGTTATAATAATTACCAAGTAGTGAGCTAACGAGTAGTGAGCAAGTAGTGGAGTACAGAAACCACACAAACGATTGAGTTCGTTTCTACACTCGAATGCCTGCACGCTCATAATATTAGAAATGGTATCAAATGCAAAGCACCAATTAATCGCAAAAGAAAACAACATTTTTCCCTTACTAATTCAAGATTGCGTTCATACTATTCTCCTTACCCGATGCTTTCTTCCAAGCAACACTCGGTTGAGGAAAACCTTCCACTTTACAATCCAATACTGCTTGCTGGCCAAGTTTAGCTGCTCCATTCTGTGGTTCCACCAACCACGTTGGCGGCACTGTAATTCCCAAACATATTCGATTAACATTTCAAATTAGTTCCACATATTTGATGTTTAGATTTGCCAAGTTAGCCATAATGACACTAATAGCAAGTTCTGTCATTTCAGTGCATGAGAATAGTGGGTGGTGTGTATTTCTTCAACTGTTTACAAAGGTGTTTCAGATTAATGTACCGGGTAGGCCTGCTACACTTTGGTGAAATTGTTGTATTTATGGACGTTAAGATAGCAACAGAAGCAGAGTGGATGCATGCTTGCCGAAGCAAAGCTCAACATTGATTGAAGTACAGTCAGAGACTTGAACAAGCGGCACAACAAACTTGTGCTTTCGTGAAGCTGGAAACGATTGTTTGAGGCAAACTTTGAACGTTTAAAAAGCAAGAAAAAATTATACGTAATGTGTTACAATTCGAAATCAGTTATCTGATTGAAAAGAAAGCAAGTAATAAACCACACTTCACACGCGGTCCCAAATAAGTTTCGTGTTTTACGAAAATATGGATCATTTCCCCCTCGGTTGAAATTTGTGTATTTATTGTGTGAAGAATAATGGTTTAAAATTGTGTTCAAAGATTCTCGTTGGTGCAAGAAAATGGCAGGAAAAGTTGTTGCTGATCTTGTAATGTAAAGTTTTGTAACAACATAAGACAAAGGCAGTCTTTTTGTTGCCAGCTGCAAGGTAAAAAATAATCAGACAAGAGAATCGACATGTATCATAACACATATTATTCACAATGAAGCATCATGACTACATCTATAATATCAGAAAGCTGTAAGAATGAAGAACAGACATGCCAATAAGCATTTAGTTTACCTGCACTGAAGCTTTATTTGGTCAACCGCAAGTCATCCATGGCGGTGATAATCAAAGGTAAGTGTACGGCTGTCATTCCCGGGCTACAAAAGCTACACAAGAAGTCAAGTCAACGCATGCATTTGCAAAGGAAGTGGGACGGTTCGTGACGAGGGGAAGGTTACCTCAATCGGTTTAGAACGAAGCAGAGAAGTTTATCGAGACTTTTGCTGACAACAATATCAGAGAAAACTTGGAGTAAAGGATAACTTTAATGTTAGCTGCTCAAATAGCTTACCAAAATTGACCTGTTGATTTTTGTTTCCATATAATACGAAATGCAAAATTGTCACGAATCATTATTACGACAGGAAATATTCACAAGGTGCACAACTAATAGTATGAAACGTGTGAAATCCAAGACCCAAGAGTAGTCCCTTCATCTTCTCGGCTTCATCTGAACCCGACTGCAAAGCCCTAGTTACCCGTGACCGTCAGTTGCGACGTGTGCGTGGACACCCGAGCGGGGTTCCTGGCGACGCAGGTGTAGTTGCCGCTGTGCTTAGAGCTAACGTTATGTATCGCCAGTACGCTAGAGAACTCATCGACCTCTTGCACACTGATACCGAGAAGGTCATGCTGGGTATAGGGTGGGGTGGGGAGAAGAGGGCGGTCGTCTCTCCGCCACGAGATGGCGAGCGGACTGTCGCCTCGCTTCACGCTGCACGTCACGCGCACTCGCTCGCCCGCAGACAGTTCCCCGAACGAGAACGGCGTGATTGCTGGCGGTACTGAAACACACGACACACACACACTCAAGCCCACGACACAGTTCTACTCTAGGAGACTCGGCCGAGCGATCGACGCGCAAAGAACAACGCGGCGCGATGGTGCCGTCTCGAATCACGGGGCTCGATAGCTCAACTCTGTTTCTGTTTCGGGAGGAGTATTCGGGAATTGATATTCAAAAATCTGAATAATGAGAACATGAGGGATCACAATTGAGCCAGAAATGTCGAAAGCCTCACGGAAATTACAAATACATGTTTGAATAAATTGTTTTAGTATTGCAATGACTCAAAAAGAAGAAATCCAAAGATCTAAATTCATTGTGAATCAAGTATTCTACATCGTTTTCAATCAACATCACGAATGAAACTATAAACAGTAAGCACGTTTTACATTTCTATAGTTATTCAGGAATAACTAATATACAAGGGGTAGAATTTTGTCTCCATCAAACAAAGGTAAATCTAAAGAGAGACTATCGCTCGAACAAAAGCACTCCGTTATCGCCACGGCTCATCGTGGCGTTGGTCTTTGCGCCAGCGCCGGCCGGAGAGGGGGGCGATTGTACCGTTGACAGACAGCGCCGCCGAGTGAGTGTCCTGGGCAGCTGCGTTCCTCGCCACGCACGTGTAGTTGCCACCGTGCGATCGAGCCAGCGCCCCGATACTCAACACGCTCGTGAACTGGTCCAGAGTCCTCTCGAGCAGGCCGCTCTCGTCGGCCGAGATCAGCTCGCGGCCGTCCTTCAGCCAGCGCACGCTCAGCGGGGGATCGCCCTTGCTCACCACGCACTGCACACCCACGCGCTCCCCCAGGTGGAGGTCGGAGCGGAAGCTGAAAGGGGTTATCTTAGGGGGTACTGCAAACAGAGTAATACTATGTAATATGGTTAACGATCGAAACGACTGAATTTCTTACGAGCATTGATATTATCTTGAGATCTATTTTTATTATACTTGTAATCCTGGAAGTAGAAAATGAAAGGGGCAACCCAACACATTCAGAACGACAAAAATGTATTCGTAAACAATGTCATCAATACGGTTGCAATTTCGACACAGTATAAGTGACAACTCAATTGAATTATATTTCAATAATACGCTCCCTTACATCTAGTTATTTGGATACAAACAACATTATTAAGATAGCTAGTGTTCATATTTTCATGTCGTAACACGAGTCAGTCATGGTTTTCTGTACCAACACGACTGTTTCAAGTAAGAATGTTGGGTCTACATTGAAGTGAGGGTTCAAGTTTCATTTCAGTGGATTTTTATTCTTACGCATTGGCTAAATGACAGTCACGGTCTCTTTTTAATCTAGTTCATCTTATTTAACCTAGTTAATCTAGTTTATAACTGCCGGTATATTAGGCCGCAGATTGATTTCAGGTATAAAGTGGGCCTATTTGATCAACATATAATCTTACTTGTTCACGATGTGATTGAAATAAGTTCTCAAATTTCTCTTGGACATTAAAATCACATCTATATTCTTCAATGTTATTCATAGGTTGGTAAGCCCTATTTATTAATTAATCATAATAATTCTTGTTCCATATTTCTAGAATCTCGTTTTCTACGAAAAAGAGAAAATATCTAGAGTTCAAGGTTGTTCACACAGTGTAGAACAGGTAGAACAGATAAATGTTATCGACAAATGAAAATAATCTAATCAAACTACGGTAATTCAGCATCTTGAGAGAACTGGACTGAAAAGAAATCTTTTTTTAATGTAGGCCCTAAGTACGGGACTGTACCAGTAGATTTTTGAGTATGCTTGCTACATTTAGAAATTCCACAAAAATAATGGAACTGGAACTTGAAGCTCAACTATTTAATCTTCATATTGGGCCTGCTGAGCATATTCTCTGTAAGATCTAATCTTCACAAACGGTATACGGTACCATTTGACCAATATTAATGTTTTAGTTCCACTACATTGTTAGGCTTATAAATAACATTTAACCGTATTTCAAATAAGTCTGTACATTGGCAATGAAACAATAAAACTGGTGACAACGTGCCCAGCAGTATGAAGATTAACTAGAGCAAGTGCAAGCTCTTAGAATTATTTCTATCAAGTTCCCACACGTATCGAGTGTTTCTAATACATTTGGACAACTAACAAAACAACACAAATTATTTTGATTCTTTTCCGAGTGCAGTATCAATTAGTGATGACAACGGTCCTGGGATTTAAGACCGAGTACCCGTTTGGACCGGATAGGACCGGTCTTTACGTCCCCCCAAAAAAACGTGAAAGTACCAAAATCGCAAACCTTGCGGTAGCGCATGACTGTCAAGATAATGTAACAAATTGATATAAATGAAAAACTCCCCGAGATAGAGAGAGGTTGAAGATAACATAATTGAATTATAATTTAGATATCAACAATAGGATTACAGTAGCCTACCTAATTCAGACATACATCAGCAAAAAACAGATGACAACAATATAATTATAACAACATAAAAAGACCGGTCCAGGACCAGTCTCCGGGTACCCGGTGTTAACACTAGTATCAATTCACTTACATGGTACTGAATTAGTTCAATTACAAAACATTCATTTGTCAAAAGTGGTCCGTCTCGTGTTTACACCATGTGAACAGGCCTGACATTGGGGTCTGGTTCTGATAGGAGTGGCATACCCATAACATTGATCTCTGCTGTACCACTCGCTGTTTTCCCTTGTTTGTTAGCAGCAACACATCTGTAAGCACCGCCATCCTCAACGGACTGCACTTTCACGATCACAAGCGTGCCGTTCGGGAACACTAGATGCCTTCTGTTGATCGGTAGAAGACGATCGCCTGGAATCAAGGGATTACGACCATTAGTTCTTTACGTCTTCCAAGATCTGGCAAAATAGTCTCAAGCGTGTGCGATATCAAAATTCTAGTTTTGTAGAGAAACAGATCTTCCCAATCACGAACAAAAACCTGTGAGTAGGCCTATAGTACGACTAAATGATATTTACATCCAATTTATTGTATTTGGGTTTAATGGGGCAGTGTAGTGATATCGGTGTCGGTGACAACGAGATGATGCGAGGATGGGATGAAGTTATTTAATTACGATGGGAAAAGAGGTTGCGGCCTGCACTCAAGGAACCATCTCAGTATTCACTTCAATGACAGCAGATAGCCACGAAAAACCCTTTGTCAGGATTGTTGACCATGACGGGATTCGAACCCCGGTCTCTCGACTAGTCCGCTTGTCTCGATCCTATGTACAGGGAAAATCATTTTATTTCAGATCCAGCATAGGCCCTACTTGAAACTCTGACTACAGAAGCCGAAAAGATTTCTTGAATGATATGATAACAGATTTAGGCCCTAGAAGAAATACTGTACATAACTACCGGTACATGTATAGGCCTAGGCCCTATACATATCCGAGTGAAACAAGAAAATACTGTCAATACTATCAATGTTAAATTATGAAATATGTACCGTTCCTACAAATTGAAAAGAGAAATTCTGAATATATTTTGTGCGAGTGTGTGAGTGAGAACTAAGGGTTCCAATTGTATGGATGATCACGTAAAATGTGCGCAGATTTGCGAATAATTGTCGAAATGATTCCATCAAGACATTTCGCTTTCAAGAGTGAATACTGAATAGAGAAGTGTAACTCACCTCGATACCATTTAACTAGGTCAATCGGATAGCCCGCGACTGGACAAATAACTCTGAGCGTTTCACCGGCAACAGCTGATATCTCGCCCATCGTTCGAACGTGCGGCGGTCCTGAAACAAACAGTACACACAATACTTCAAAAGACAGTTTCTTCAAAGGTCTTATCAAAAATAGTTGAAACCATCGAGGTATTAGGCCTATATCTGGATCTGAATACTTTTTCTAGTGTAATGGTATACCTCCAAAGTTATTCAACATTATTTTTCAACATTTTAAAATTATGAAAAGTGATGAAAATGAATAGGCATATAGATTTAAAAATATTTGGCCAGGTCTTTTGATGATACCGGTACGTAAGTTTTCATTTCTCTTTCGAATTTTGCCGACCTAGGTTTCTTTATTGTTTCGGGTACACATAAATCCATGGTGCTTCACATTGTGAAATTTGACTTTATCCATCACAGGAATGGTAGCATAGTTCATCTTAAGGGAATGGGTATAGTTGAAGCAGTCAAAGTGTTTGGAAGAGAAAATGAGGTAATTGGGTTTGCTCGTGTGAACAGATAGTTTGTAGTTGATCATACATGTGGATACAGTGTTTACGTTGGTTCCACTAGAATTCTGCGTAGAATGAATTGGTGTTGTTAGCATAGGAGGCTTGATAGGAAATATGTCGACACTATTTCCATTACGGTGACTTGGTCAAGACTTTGCCAGAGATATTCTACAGATATAAATGATGATGAGACGTTGGCAGTGCAAGCTACAAAATAATCAATGGTTGAATATGTGATAAGGTGCAGACAATAATGATCGGGAATGATAAAAGAGTAAGTGTACCGTAAACGTTGAGTTGGGCGCTATGTGATGACTCCCCGATCCTGTTGACAGCTACACACTCGTACACGCCTCCATCTTCCACCCGCACGTTCGTGATGTTCACGTGGCTGACCACGTCTCCATGACCAGGCACGTACTGACCGATCACGAACCTACAAGCAACAGTCATCAACTTGGGCCGGTAACTAGACACTTGTACCGGTAGCTACACACTCGTACACGCCTCCATCTTCCACCCGCACGTTCGTGATGTTCACGTGGCTGACCACGTCTCCATGACCAGGCACGTACTGACCGATCACGAACCTACAAGCAACAGTCATCAACTTGGGCCGGTAACTAGACACTTGTATAGCGGTAGCAGATTTAATGATCTTTGTTGGAATTCATCTCTTATCCAACTCACTTTCCTCATTTTGGGTAAGATATTTAATCGTAGACTATTTCAAATACAGCCATGCCTAAGGTCACGACATGGGATCGCTATTTGACATGTTTTCTCCGATAGTGAATTTCATTCCTAGATTGCAAACATACTGAAACCGCTGTGGAGCCTACAATCTGACTGGCAAAAAAGTACATAGGCCTAGATGAATTGTTTTATCTGTGGCTAAAAAGAATAAACCTGTCTGAATAAACTGTTTTAGATAAGTTTGTATTATATACCAGAAGTAAAGCACGAGTAGTTGAAACCCTCACACTGAAAGCACACGTTTTACCACAGACCCGTACTATTGATTGCTTGCAACAAAACATTTCTGTTATGAGAACATTTGACCGATCTGCTGACCGCAAAACAGCAGTAATGGTAATAAACGAGCACGGACGAATGAAGTCACTATTTGGAGGGAAAGATTTTAAAATCGTTGTAAACCTCGAAAAATGATGTCTGTAAATTTCTAAACGTATTGGCCTTATTTGGAAATATTTCCATTAAAATCTCTACGTATTACTATTTGCTTTCAATACCTTTCTACTTGTGGCAACGGAAAACCATCCAGTGTCCACTTGATGTTGGGAGTCGGGTTGCCAGAAGCGATGCACTTCAACGAGATGGTGGGCCCTGGTTGGATTGTCTGGCGGATGAAACGATACACTAATTGAGGCGGAGTATCTGCAATAACAATGATTCAATACAATAGCATGATGATTATTGTTTGCATGACGACCCCATCAATAGCTAGGTTATTTAGGGGTGCAAATAAGCAGGTGTCAATGAAATGATGATGTGAGCAGTTATACCAATTTCTTGTCCCTTCCTTTATCTATGGGCTACGGATATATGATTTTGAACGATAAGGTTACGAAATTGTTGCTGAATCTGCTGGAGCTAGCGTTATGGTAATACGCTTTTATCAAGAACTAATGAAATGAGCAATACAGTATTGAACGCAGTGTACATCTTGACAAAGTTACGTAAAGACACGCTGACACTCGAGTGGATTATGCATATAGTACGTACATTCTTTTTACACATACAGTATTGATGTGAATTCTGTCATGAATGGGCAACAAACTATAAACATTTACATTTTATGCCTTTTTCCTCATATTCCATTCATTATTTTGTCGATTTTCCGAACTACCGGTAGGTAATTATAGACCAGTAAGTTTAACGTCATTAGTAAGTCAAGTTATGGAAAAGATAGTGGATGGAAGGATATTAGGAATTCGTGCACAAGTAGGTTATTTGAATTTGACGTAAAGTTTAAAAAGTGATTGAACAAATAATGCAGCTTTTTCAAGTAACAGTATGGCCATTTTTCTGTACATAATCGGAAAAACAAACTTTCTTGTTCTCGCTTACACTAGACATCACTGCTAAATTGCAAGGTGGTTACTAATAGCTGGGATAAGCTAATTAGGCCTACAACATAATAAGACAGAAAGTTGTAAAACGCAGGACGTGCAATGGGCTTTGGATATCATAGAAATTCAAAGAAAGCCTGCATTGCGCCACGGATCAACAAATACAAATTTCTTCAACTACCGGTACCTAAAATTCTACGAAGTCACTTGTATGTAGTGTCAATAGCAGTTTTTAAATTTCAAAATAAAAAATGAAGAATAATTTCAATGCATATATATATATATACACACACGGCCATAGGCCCTAAATATTTCTTCCATTTTTATGAAACCGGGACTTTTGATCGGGATGCGAGACAGGAAGTTCAAAACAAGGACAATCCCGGGAAAACGGCCCATCTGGTCACCCCAATATATCTAGAATAATACCTCCTAATCGCAGCTCTGCCGTGGCTTGTGCCATATCGTGTTCATTCTTCACGAAACACTGGTACATCCCCTGGTCGTCTCGCGTGACAGTGGGGATGCGCAGAAGTTCACCTGCCATTCCACCACGCATCGCGGACAACGGCTGACCATTCTTTGCCCACACAATGTTCGTGACGGGTTGACCACCAACGGTGCATGTGAACTGAGCAGGTTGTCCCAATGCTGCCGTGAGCAATGCAGGCGAAAGCCGAGTAGATAGCGGGGATGTGACTAGAAGCGATGTTTCTAATAGGGCTTGTCCAGCTGAATTGAATGCTATGCATTGATAACGTCCAGTGTCACTGGTTCGTGCACGTGGTATGATCAAAAGACCGCCGGCAGAATAGCGATGGTCGTCTTCGGACAGTACTGAGCCACCCACTTCCCACCTGAAATTATGTATTTATAAGTATAAGGATAGAATAGATATGCACCAAAAAACTGTGAAATATGCATCCATTCATGCAATAAAAAAGAGACAAATATTCACTAAAACCCAAAGACCCAAATACGCTCTATCATTTTGTAGCCTACACATGTGGTCATGTACCGATACTGAGAATACAATTTTCAGGGCCAAGTGATTTTTTTCAGGGCATTTTTGTTGTTTAGGCCTATGTATTTTCAAGTACCGGTACCTAGCTGGTAAGGCTTGTGTCGAAAGGATAACAAGACTTTAATGTTACGGTAAAACCTTACCGTACCTCAACATAACCAACATCCACTATTTACCAGAAAATATATATTATATATATATTTTTTCAACAAGATTTTTTGCCATAATGATTTATTTGAAACAATAAAATGCATGTCTGACTTCAGGTTCAAGTAAGTCAAAACGGGACCCACCCACAGACATGTATCACATTTTTTTGTTATTGATGTATCAATGTTGAAATAGTAGCCCTATGGATATTGGAAATTCAAAAATAAAAATTGAAAATTCTGAGAAAAAGTTGGAAAAACTAGTTGAAAAACTAGTTGAAAATTGTTAGCATGAAGATGACACTCATTGATACTGGTACATTGGTTGGGTGAATCTTCCTCTATTGAGTGAACTAGATTTCATCAGCATAGCTTTTAGACCTATATCTATTTTGATACAAATAAAGAGTTTCTGTTACCTTGATTTACAACAAAAAAATAGCGTGACTTTCCCTGGTGTGAAGCGCATACGGTTGAACTAGTCTTACGAACACATCGATACCATACATGGTACAATATCTCAAGATATAATCAGATTATATGGTACAGGTAACCAAGATGCATGTTTTGTAACCCACGCATGTTTTGTAACCCACAGTTTAACCAACCTAACCTAACCACCTATACTTAATGGTTTAACATTTTCAGTACCAACATGCAGCATCAAGGATCATAGTGGCATAGTGTTGTGAAACTGCTTCACACCATGCAGCGATCGTTTATAAACATTCACAATGTGTTTACCGGTTATTTGTATGTAATTTCACTCTGGTGGGAACTTTTTGCCCTATGGTGACTGGGGACGCCTTACGGTTGACCGACACAATTCGCCAAACAATGGCTGTACATAGGCCTATTCTATAGATTGGAGTATTACAATTACAAAAAACACGAAACATAATCAGTTACCTGTAGTCGGGAGGAGGATGACCTTGAGCCAAGCAGGGTAACACAACAAGTTCGTCGCGGCGCACCTCGACGTTCTGTGACCGTTCCGTAAACATTGGCGGTACTTCTCCACGTGGCTCTATCACTGAGACTCGGGCGGCAACGAAACTAACACGTGTCTCGCCCGACAATCGATGAGTCACGCGGCATTGGTAGCTTGAATAGCTGTCTGTTGTACCGGCATTCACGACCACCAGTTCACCGGTAGGTAGCATATGGAACTTGCCATCTGCAAAAGACAGTTACAAACGAGTTTCGTGAGTAACAATTCTCTTAAATAAATGAATAGATCTCTGCTATAAAACTGAGGAAGATCGAGTCTTCGTCACTTGCATCTTTCCGTCTACACTCTACAGTAAAAACCAGACCAGAATCTGAGCTAGAAGTCTATCCTTTCCTTCATTTGAATTATTCATCTTCTTTCATCACTACGACTAAATCCAACCCAAATCTCAATCAGAACATAACGACGCAGAACGGATCCCATTAATATGCGAACGTCAAGCTTATTAAGTTAAAATTACTAATTATTTCATTCTGTAATCAGAGACAGAGATGTTAAATTCCCATAGGTACGGAAGCGGATGAGAAATTAAGTGAGAAAACTTGGTAATGGGGGTAAAAGATAATTAAAAAAAAGTGTACGAAAGATTAATGAGTAGTGTCATGGGCTCATGGCGAAGAAAATACGAGATGAAATTTCCTCATAAATAAACAGCTATATATGTGAAACGAGAAAAATGGAGAACGCAGGCCCACTTTCCGTTTTCTGATTTATACTATAGCGTTCAATCAAATGTAATTGAGATGTGCTGGAAGGAAGTTGCCTATTAGACTTTCAACGTAGTTGTAATTGCTATGGAAATGAAGAGTAGGATAAGATCAGATTAAATGCTAGATCTATTGCAAAACACTCGCAGTAACCGTTAATCAAAATGTCACCATAAAGTCGACTAAACCTACTCTCTCCCTATCTTCACACTACGATAATAATAGTCCTGTTTTTGTTCACAAATGAACACTTCCTTCAGATATAATCTTGTTTTCAACTGCAGGAAATTAGCAGGTAGGTTAGTAAGATACTATGCAACCTACTAAAAGTTATGAAAATGAATACAACATTTTAATCCAGCAAGTTTTAGAAATGAAAAGCAGTATTGATTACTTCGCCAGCTATCGCTTTATACAATTCTAAATTATTTCATTCAGTTATAGTTTTACTTACTTTTTGAAATTTTCATGATACTAGATGTTGATGTGTGTTCTGGGGTAGCCAGAATGACCGTTGACATACAGCTGATTTGAAATTTAGTGATCACATAGTTTTTCTGACTCCAAGATATGTGGTTTCGATATTTATGAGCAAATATATAAATAGGCCTGTATATATTCTTCAGTATATGATATTTTGGAGTTGATTTATGTAAGCACACTTACCATTTTTAGAATTTTCGAGTCCCAAAATCATGAAATTCCAATAAAAACCGAACACAATTGCACTGGAGGGAACATTTTAGCACGGCCATCAGGATATCATCAATGCCAAGAGGGCTATGGAGGAACAAGACATTCACTGCCACTTGGTGGCTCTTGCATGCATTTCATCAACTATCAAGGTTTTAAGAACATAACCGAATATTTGAATCGTGGAAATGTCCAATTCAAGACAAATAAACATTCTTTTTTTTCCATTCTGACAAGGTTCTTCGTGGTTTTCTCACAGTCTATATACGAACTACGAAGCAAATGTTTGGATGATGCACTAATTAACCACGACCTCTAATTAGTAGATGAGAGTAATCACTCACTACATCTCATTTATGGCATATAAATGAACTTCACATCTGCTTTTGAAGAAAGGAAGTGAACACTGCCCAAGAGACTGAGTTCGAAAGTGGAAGATAGTGACATGAACATTCGTGTGTTGATAATGTCCGGGTATATCACCGAAATGGTTCGTACTAGCAATGTGTTCCAGACGTTCTGGAAACTGAAATCCTACTTTCATTTGCGGCGTAGAACTGTGCTTGCAGACAGCGCAGTCTCGATGTCAAAGGTAATTATTTTCAATTCAAGTAGTCTATACATAATTTTCTTTCTTTCTTTCTTTCTTTCTTTCTTTCTTTCTTCTTTTGTTTGTTTGTTTGTCTGTTTTTGTTTGTTTCTTTTTACTTTTTTCGTCGCTTCTAATTCATAGGAAGGGCTATTGCCTCTATCGTCCCCGTCCCCGTATATCCTCCACTGGAGAGCAGTACACCTAAACCCCAGTATTGACAAAGAACCTAATTAATACAGAAATAAGTATCATTTCCCTACTAAATCATCACAAAGCAAGTGAACATGGGAGTATATTGATAATATAAACTAAGTAGAAGATAGAAATGAATGAGATACGCTAACATGTCATAGAATAACATAAGAAGCTTTCGTTCAAGAGAGAATCCTTGTATACAGACGTGTTTTGTGTTTTCTGGGAAAGGTAAATCAACTTGAATAAAATAAACTCGGAGAATTTGAAGCTGACAATTGAAACAATAGTGAACTAATATTCCTTCCTAATGTTCAATGATAATGAGTAAAAATGTCTCTTTTTTACTTGTAAAAAAGAAGAAAAGACGATCAAGATTTCAAGATTATGATTTTCTGATTTTATATCCCCTGAAGTTATTACTTCAAGATTAATTATTTGTTGAATGATCATCTCTAGAACCATCTATTGGGATGGTAAGATAATGCTTGTGGTGTCTGGTCCGAAAGATCAGGACTACCTTTCATCTTCAGCCTTCATTGGGTGACAATAACTTTGTATCAAGTTCCGATGCGGATGAAAAAAAAAAATCAAATAATTCAGTAGTTGAATACAAAAGTAATCGTTGAGCCTAGTTCAATACCTGCGATTCTTTGAAAATGAAAACAACTATTTTCCTGGATGAACAATACATTAACTGGTACGTATGCTTCTCAATTACCCCACTTGTATAATCAATAATAAGTACATTGATTAACAATACACTCGAATCTATCATCTCATTGATGCTATTAATTCGGTTCCACAAAAGAGTAAAGGATTCGAGAGCTGAAGAGAGAGAGAGAGAGAGAGAGAGAGAGAGAGAGAGAGAGAGAGAGAGAGAGAGAGAGAGAGAGAGAGGAGAGGAGAGAGAGAGAGGGAGAGAGAGAGAGAGAGAGAGAGAGAGAGAGAGAGAGAGAGAGAGAGAGAGAGAGAGAGAGAGAGAGAGAGAACGAGAGATGAAATCTGGCAATGTATCCGGTCTCATGTAGTACATTAGGCCTGCTTGTTGTTCGTCGGGACTCGGGGTTTATTGCGCCAGTGGGTGTGGGACGTGCCATGGTTTTGGTTGTAGGGAGGGGAGGGAAGAGGAGTAAAGGAGACTTAGCATGCTAATTAGGTTAAAAGTAGATTTCATCCTGAAAACTGGTGTTGGGAAACCAATAGTTGAACTAAGACCATTGGTTTACAATGTCGCGTGATTCTATTTAATCAACTTATTTTCTTGATAGTTATCATGTGTAATCATTGTTTGTATTGTTACAAGGTATCACACCGAATGCAGCTCGCATGTATTGTGTTGCTGTGGAGTCGCAGGAAACTACAGTCCAGCCCGATAAGCCAATGAGGACAATCGTTTCTGTGAATATTCATTGAAATTATTTCAGGCGATACTTGTTTGAATGCTGTGAAGCAGTTGCTCAACATGTTCCCCAGGAAGCCACTACGATCGCCCCGTTGCCACTGAGAATGTTACGCTCTGGGTGGGCCCCCTTAACTGTTTCATTATCGAGTACGAAACATTCTAGCCGGAGTACAATATTTGAGGCTTGTTGCAGCAAAAGACACGATTAGCAGCGAACACACGTGTAAAAATGGCGGAGTGGTCTCATTACATCGTCAACCTTACATTAGACGTGCAAGATGGAACTCCCAACAGCAAGCACCGTATTCCGCGGCCGTAACGACCAATTAGTATTATGTATGATTAAGAATTTCGTATTCAAGGATAGAAAAATAATTTATGGTAAAACGTAAAGGACATTAAAGTTTGCACTAAGCACGTTTTGCACAGACTCTATCCCAGCTTATATATATACCGTATAAAACTATCGGCTCTAAGTTACTAAAAGCTTTCGTAGCCAACTTTGAACAATCCAAGTCTACGTAGCTGATTATACGTATTCAAATCTGCAATTTACTTAAGTGAGACCATTAAAAATAAAACATTGAGAAAATGCAAAACAAAATTCGCCGTGTGGGAGGGGGGAAGTAGGGTTTTAAAGACATCAACTTGTCTGAAAGGAAATTGTTTTAACAAGCCAAAGCCAACAAAACTTGAACTTTCTCGACGTCGTTTCGTCGTTATAGGTTGTTCTAGTCGTGGGCCTACTACCGTCGAGAAGTATTTAGCTTATACACGTCCAGACAAAGAAAACTTCTTAAAGGCCTACATTTCAACTTTTCGAGAACAAATTAATTGATAAACTAATGAGAACATTGCGTAAGTAATTTCTTTGTATTAAATACCTATATATATATATATATATATAGACAACATTTCATTTTTCATTGTAAGCCATCAGCAGTAGGTATAAGTATTCAGAAATGAAACACGAAACTTGACTCTGTAGGCATAATTGCCATAATTTAAGTCGGGAGATTCCTGCAATCCTCTTATGTGAGAAGTCATTTAAGAGAAAACACTACAGAAAATTGTAGGTACGTAATCTTTGCCATCATCTTACGGCATTTGTAAGTCTACAATTACTTGAATAGATATTGACAAGAAAAGGTATTGAGAAAATTCGAGTTTGATCAACATTGTAATTCAATATCATATGACGGTTTTGTTCACTATATTCACGAATCAAAAAGTAATTAGTTCATTCCATTTGAGAAAATATTTTCAGTGTTAGTTTCATGTTTCACGTTTTTACGTTTCACACAAGACACATGGTGGAAGTGCCGTGTTCACGTGAGGCACATGGTGGAAGTGCCGTGCTCACACAAGACACATGGTGAAAGGGCCATGTTCATATGAGACACATGGTGGAAGTGCCATGTTCATATGATACACATGGTGGAAGTGCCACATGGTGGAAGTGCCGTGTTCACACAAGATACATGATGGAAGGGCCATGTTCATATGAGGCACATGGTGGAAGTGCCGTGTTCACGTGAGACACATGGTGGAAGTGCCGTGTTCAGATTAGTTATGTAGCGGCTATGCGGTATGCCACACGTATACGGTCTACTTGTACAGTTGAGACTGCAGGTATGTTCCAGCTACTCAGTGCAAGTCTAGGCTGCCACACCAGTCGTACAGAGGGGGTGACAGGTTAACACTTGGATAAGTGCCAAGTTCTTGCGCGACTCAGACGGCAGAACAACCACTGTGGAGGTGCCATGTTCATATGAGACACATGGTGAAAGGGCCATGTTCATATGAGACACATGGTGGAAGTGCCATGTTCATATGATACACATGGTGGAAGTGCCATGTTCATATGAGACACATGCCATGTTCATATGAGACACATGGTGGAAGTGCCACATGGTGGAAGTGCCGTGTTCACCCAAGACACATGCCATGTTCAGATTAGTTATGTAGCGGCTATGCGGTATGCCACACGTATACGGTCTACTTGCACAGTTGAGATTGCAGGTATGTTCCAGCTAGTCAGTGCAAGTCTAGGCTGCCACCAGTCGTACAGAGGGGGTGACAGGTTAACACTTGGATGAGTGCCAAGTTCTTGCGCGACTCAGACGGCAGAACAACCACTGTGGAGGTGCCATGTTCTTTTCGGGCTGTCAAACACTAATTAAATTACTATGAAGGATAAATCTCCATCGCACTGGATTTGAATCGTACTCGATGTACACGATGCAATTCTATAGGCATGAAGTTCGGATGAGTCTAGTGAAACCGTTCAGAGCTCTCGTTTCTTTTTCGTCAGAAGTCAAACGTCAGTGCAACGTCATCAACGTCATCTTCATCACGTGATGACAGGTTTGACTCACATATTTTGAGCAGAAACAATTTAGTCTAAATATGTTTCTGAATATGTTATGTTTCTAAATATAAATAGAATGCTTAGAGAATAATGTCAAGAGGAACTAAGTTGAATATGAATGCTTTTTTTATTGTTATATTGTTATATTCAGCGTGATGAAGACCAAGAAGACGATAACTTCCAGTCATACGAGAGAGATATTTCTAGCTTGGGCATACCTTTCATCAACAAATGAATTTATTTTCATTTCGTTTCCTTTTAAATATGTAGCATTTAACATTCTGCACTCTGCTATTCCGTTCCGTAAATAAAGGAAGTATATACAACGAAGGAAGCTCTAGAAATGAAAATGCGGAAAAAATTGAATAAATAACTCTCATACTTCTTACAAGAACTATAGTAATTATATTTACACTATGTACAGAGACACAACGTTCACAATAAATAATTGAGATGATATTATCAATTTGATATATTATTTATTATTATTGATTAATTACTAGGATTACGAGTCGCCATAATGATATCATTCACGTATCTATTCCTATTAATATCGTGTATTATTCTCCACCTAATGGCTATAGCTACATTATATCATGACACTACGGTTCGTAATAAAATAATAATTGAAACATCATTTTGTAATAATTTAAACCATTGCTGCAATTCTTGTATAGCTCGTACTTTCCCTCATATTTCGCTCGTAATGACTAATAATATATAATGATGTTTCACTTATCCTAATGCATGCATGATCTAGTGTGCACAGGAGTGAGACGGCTAGCCGGGACGCAGAGTGTGAGAATCGCCACACCATGCCACATGGTGGAGAATCATGGGGAGGAGAAAGAACAGTACAATTGCGGGAACCAGGCCAGATGGAATTACCAACTGAAATCTGAACTGATAGAAATTGTGAATACAAATTCTTTTGTATTATTTATGCGTGTAGAGGTATACATAATTAAATTGAAGATTTTGACAGAATGATAAATGAAGTGGGAATTTACAGATATATGAACGGCTACGTCACACTTATTTTTGAAACCTTTCAATCCTAACAAGTGATTGTGTTCTTTTTAAATTCAATTCAATCGAACTGAATGTCCCTTGAAATAATAAATCTGAAGTTATATTCAAAGAATTACCTATTTCTAGGATTAGTTTCGGCCCTGAATTAGTATAGGCTCTAGTATTTGCATTGATATGGCTATAGCGCGCGGGACCGTCGACCAGGCGACCGGGGTTCGATTCGCGCCATGGTCGACCATCCCTATACAGTTTCAGTTTCGTGGTTCTCCTCAATATCAGACCATGATCACTATATTTCCAACTCACCTTTAATGAAATAACTTGTCATCTTATTACATATGTGGCGACTATTTTCCTCTAATATATGAGAAAGAACAATTTGTAGAAGTTTTGTGAACATTGTGTATCATGAGCACTAAGTGAAGCCAAGGAAATCAATAATTACAGGCTTGCTTCCATTCTTATTTTATCAACAAGTTTGTCTATAGAATCACTCCAGTACAAATGATAAAGTCATAACCAGGCATATTCTGACATTACCACATCTCTTCTTCCACAGATAGAAATAATAATTGTGCATCCTTTATTGTGCCAACAAGACAAGTCACTTAAGGACTATTTGTCATTTTCTTTCTACTTCTCCAAAGCGAGACATTAGCTATAGAGCTGTTTATATGCGAATCGACCCAAAATACCGATACAGATAAAGAGAAGATACATTCACTTTATCAAGGCATTGCAGCCCATCTTTTATACTTGAAAGTTACGTTTACTGATGAGAAAGCAGACTGATACGGTGGACATTCTCATCATTCTGTTCGTGGAAAAAAACGCAATAACGAAAATGAACGAAATAAAGAAATACTGCAAGTAACGTTTACTGATAATAAAGTGGACTATTCAAAATTTGAAATGGTGGACTTATTTCATAATTCTGTTTTCAGAAAACAGACGAAATAACGAAATAGCAGAAAAACTGTTGACACAATTTGTCAATGTGAATCGTAACCAAATGATTATGGCTGTGTTGGTTCAAGGTGATGAATATAGCGCTCGCCTATAAATGGCGACATTTAAAGACAAAAACAGCTCTACTTATATGGGGGAGATTTTAACTGATTTATCCCATTGGCTAGCATTACTTCAATGCCCTTATATGTAGGATTAGTAAATAGCTAATCGCAGATTATTCAAAATACATAATCCTGAAAATAAAGTAGAACAAAAACACACTTGTGCTCATATACAATGATTTGATACTAAATTAAATTTAAATAAACACCAAGTTCATTTAAGCGCTAATCTTTGCACAGAATACACGTGGAATACGTACGTATGAAGCCTACATTGTCTTCTTGTTTAGTGCGTACAAAATCAGATTCGATCGCGACCGTACGTATTTTCTAGAGAATTCCCCCCCCCAAAAAAGAGGTCATTAACAATATTCTATAAGGTCGAGTATTGTGCATTTCATATTATAGATATCTTGATTAATCCAACATCAGGCTAAGAATCCAAAATCATAAAAAGCAATTTGCCAAACAAAAACTTAATTTTTCACATTGTTCCCGTCATTTATCATTTTATAATTGTCAAATTCAGATTCGGCCATCTATTTATAAGCATGCAATTAAATAGTTTCAATGCAGCCTATCACATCTAAACGATATTGAATGAATGTGTTCAATCAACACGTCTCACAATCGAGTCCAAAGTGAGTGAGGCATTTGGAGTGAACCAGCGCGATGCTGGCAACCCCTGCACTTCTCTTTAATCAATGCCCTAGCCTTTTACACGTGTAATGGAGTTTCCATGTTTTGGCTGACGGTATGGGATTAAGGCATGGTTTAGGGAAGAGGTGGCTTAAAGCTTCGTACACACACACACATATATATATATATATATATATATATATATATATATATCCAGCCTGTACGGCTCAACCGACGAGGAGTAGAGCGCTATGTATCCGCTTTATCCGCTATGAAGTACAGCTATCCGCTACCGGTACGTCACTAGGGACGATCTAACCATGGGCTTCTACGTGAAGCTGCACTCAAATTATATATAGTCAACATACGACATATATACAAGCCTGTATTTAACAACTATTTCAAATGATCAATCCTGAAAAACATAGCATTTTGATGAGGGTTGTTTCGAGAAATATAATGTGTAATGTCAGTGAGTATGTAAGCTCGGACTAATCTTGTCAGATTTTATTTGTTGACAGTTTATCCTCACTGTAATATAATTTTGTTTGTGATTTAACTGTAATATAATTGGGGGACAGGAAGGCCGAGATAGGACACGATGAAACGTGTTTCGAGTAACGACAATTTGCATTTAGAAATTATTGACAGAATTATTGGCAAGCGACAGCGAAGATATTCATTCGATCCGAATCATATCTTTCTCTGTTTATTTGTTATTTTGTATGCTCTCTGCGGGTCGAAATGGAACATGTCACATGATACCTCTCTAGGCATTTCCAATCTCTTCTCCAAGATATGTGTTAGGTTTTGGTAATAATCGATCGAGTAGATTTTGACAAAATGTAAATTTGATATTTTGAAAATACCAGTAAGAATGACATACCAAAAATCGGTGGAAAATATTTTTATCTGATTTTTTTTTTAAAACTTGAGATGCTGTGAGGACCACAATTGCGGACCTGTTTCATAGGTTTTATGTATATGGTTTGATTATAGCTATTGTACCGACAGATAAGCAACAGCATTCCAGGTTATTCCAGATCTGTGGAATCATCTTACAGAACCAAAATGGTGAATGGACATGGAATACTATATGTTATTTGTGATATATTCTAATAATTGAATACAAATTCCCCTACAATACCCCGAGGTCGTGGAATTGTAGGTGAAAAACATTGTACAACTAAGCTATAAATGGTGAATGAACAAGGAATACGGTATGTTATTTGTGATATATTCTAATAATTAAATACAATTCCCCTACAATACCCCAAGGTCGTGGAATTGTAGGTGAAAAAGATAGTACAAATAAGCTATAAATGGTATATGGACATGGAATACTATATGTTATTTGTGATATATTCTAATAATTAAATACAAATGACCTACAATACCCCAAGGTCGTGGAATGGTAGGTGAAAAAGATTGTACAAATAAGCTATAAATGGTGAATGAACAAGGAATACGATATGTTATTTGTGATATATTCTAATAATTGAATACAAATTCCCCTACAATACCCCGAGGTCGTGGAATTGTAGGTGAAAAACATTGTACAACTAAGCTATAAATGGTGAATGAACAAGGAATACGGTATGTTATTCGTTTGTAGCCTGTGTGATGGTACTGCACAGGTACCAATGAGGATGATTTATATTCTCGCCTGCAGACAGTAGCTATCGTATATACCAGTGACACGGCGGAACAATGATTAATGTGTAGTGCATCCCTTTCGACCGGTGAGCCGACAGTTCATCTGCCCTTACAGTCGTTTATGCCCTGCCTGTCACTCCATACACACACATATATGTATATATATATATATTAATAAATAAATAAATATATATATATATATATATATATATATACCGTATATCCAGATATGCATTTCTTCTATGCAAATTTAATATTGTCGTTATGGAAATACAGATTTGCATAAACATATATGAGGGCTATGCAGATACAAATATGTTTCGTCGTTTATTTTGTATTGTGTATCTACTTGTATTTAAGGGTAAGCATGCACGAATAAAGACACTCTTCTTTACTTTTCTTGTCCATGCTCATGAATTAGTTAGTGTGATTGAATACAATTCCCAGATCCCGAGATCATTTCATGCTCTTCGATTAATATGATAACCTATCTTGTCAATCCGATCGCTCCATGGATTTCATCGCATTCTTGGAGCTCATCGACGTATTATCTCGAGACTGGTTGAATTCACACAAATATAACGTGATATTAGTTGAAGAGCATACATTTATTTCGGAGTTGATATACTTTCTATTCAATCATACTGGTTTATGAACAGAGAAAAATAGTAAATATAAATTTCTCCATTTTAATGAGCACCGTGCACCAGTTAGTTGACTAATGTTTCCGACTAAAATATTTATCTAATGGATAAGTGATGTAGCGAATTCATCGGTCCGAATCGGCTGCCCTCTTTCGTTTGTTCGTTTATTCGATCTTGATATTTGTCATCGTGGGCTCCACAGGCCACAAGGTAAATCCGGGGCACCCTTTTCTAGCAGCATACTAATCTTCTAACTTTCAATTGTACAGTTGTGTGGTGTACAATAATCGGTCAAGGAGATTAGATTTTGAGACAATGATGAGAGATTTTTGAAAATACTCGTTAAAATAAAACATGGCGTAAATGAGGGATTTTTTTGATCGTGATTGTTGTTACAACTTACTCGTCAGCTCCTATTGTGGGAGTGACCATGTAAAACAGATCACTTGGACGAAACGACCGATCGATAACCTGTGGAGATTCCGCTGCATTTTGTTTGATTGTGGACGAGCGGACCGAACAGAATAATTTCGGGAATGTATCGATTCAATTTGAACATGAATGAATTGAAATGAAGCGTTTATTTGAATATCAAGCTTTATTATAATAAAAACAATTATGCTGGCTTCAACGACTCACTGTTATGACTGTAATAGCAATAACGTCGGTGAATGAGGATTGAGGTACTGGGAAGTTTGGTTGAAATGTCGTTTTATGAGACGATTCGGACAGTGGGAACGAAATAATCGTGACCTGATTCAAAGAAACCACACGATTCACTTAAATGACACGAGAATAGTGGGACATCACTGTCAGGATGGTCGACCATGTCGGGAATCGAATCTCGGTCTCCTGCTTGAAGGATCAGCGCGCTAGCGACTGAGGTACCCGTTCAGTGCTGAGGAATAGTGCTCAACAGAAATAAGTGAAGAATAAATCACGACTTGGCTATGTATTGTACTGTTATAATAACGAAACTTGGATGAAAGAACATAATATATATAAATTATATAGCATATTTGAAACCATCCCCACACGCTGTACCAGGGAAGTGGATGGATGGGGTTGCCATATTTCTATCTTGACTGTGTCTACATAACCAAGATTTAATAGAGATAAAACGCGTGCCACATTATTACTGGTGCTGTGAAGCCAAGTGTTTAGGATGCCCAAGCATGAATAAGGCTGATAGAATTAACAATTCGTTGACGTCACTGCCCCATCCATATGCATGTATACAATACATATACAATACATATACAATACATATACATATAGTGTGCGGCATATTGTGAACATGTTTTGAAATACGAATCCTGAATTGAATGACATCATTTCAAGATGGTAGCACTGTTGCGACCGTGTGTTGACCACACACGGTCGCAACAGTGCTACCATCTTAAAATGATGTGATTCAATTCGACTCGACAGAAAGCCCGAGCGATTCCGAATCGGTCCAAGGAGAAAAGAGACAGAATGGCCCAAAAATTGAACCAAAACATTCTAATATCGATTGCCAAAAAAAACTGGCCCATAACCCGTGGACAAAAGCCTTTCGATAGTATTTGTATCAACACAAGAAATTATCTTCGGACAGATTTGACCGCAAGGAGCCGCGGACGGTCGCTCTTCTACGCATGCGCTACGGCTAGGTTGGTTAGTCCTGAATACGTCACTTGTAGCCACATACGGTACAGTTGGAACTGACTCGACTTGGAACAGTTTTACTATTATTAGATCTTATTACAACTTACTCTCAAAATTATTCTCAGTATCCAATAAAGAGCAGATACAAAAATTCACGATATCAAAGTCTGTCTTTTTTATTGACTAATAAACCAAAATCAAAGCATTTCGAATATGAAGGGTTGAATATTGAATGATCAATATATGACACTCTCATTGGGCAGTTTTCTTTTTTACATTATAACAATGTTTTTGTTTCATCAGAACTATTGATAATTTATTTTGATAACTCTACTTCATGCTATGACGTCTGCTAACTGAAGTGACTGGATTGAGATTCAAATATGCATGTTAATTAGCCAGCTGATCTAGGTCAAAATCAACCATCAATGAAGACATCACTATCTCATTTGTGACGGATTATTCAATAGTTCGAGTGATCGGAGGATACTAAGAGTGGACGTTGCTTGAGTGTTCATCCCGAGTCTGGTTCGAGGTAGATCACTTTTATACAAGCAATAGCGCAGACAACCATTTGCCCCAAATCTTGTCGTTCTTGTATGCGTTCCACATTCAATCTGTCCAATTATTTGCCAAAGTTTGATTGTAGCTTTTATTTGCATCCCTCTAAAATCAAAGAACTATACAAAGACTTGAAGAAAAATTTGAACATTTCAAAACACTCACACTTACGAATTGCTAGTATTCAAGATATCTACATTTTGAGAATGGTTGTAGTCTGGGTGAAATTATTAGAACGATGTTACGGAAAAATATTGTATTCATGTAAAGTAAATGTGAAGTGATACACGTGGAAGTTGAGTGATGAAAAATCATGGCACCTCCACCCAAGTTAACTTGCGCTCAACTTGCGCTTGAACTCAAGTTATAAGAGAAACCAGAGAGAGAGAGAGATACTCACCACCGTCGCTCGAGGGGTAGATGTTGAAGGTGTGGTCCTGTAGCCACGAGGTGACCGTGATGAGGTCGCGCACGAAGCTCGGGACCTGGCACCTGAGGACCGCGCTGTTACCGCGGGACACGGCGTCACTGCTGACGTCGACGCTGAACTCTTGCATGACCACTGCCAACAACAACAACATGGCGTCAGAAGCAGCACCTCATTGGGCTATCCTTGACACTCATTATTGTTTCAAGTAATAATTCATTATTTTCATTTATTTATTCATTCATTCATGCATTTATCTATTGTTTGATTAAATAATAAATCAATCAATTAATTCAGTCATTGATTAGCCAAACAATTAATCACCTTATCAATTAATTATATAATTAATGCATTCATATTCATTCATTCTTTCTTTCTTCGTTCTTTCTTTCTCTGTTTTTTCGTTCGAATAGTACGAATAGAAACAAATCTTCAAACCTATAACCAAAGCCGTGAAACGAAAAGACTTCGTGAGAAGAAACTTCATCACATATTAGTTTGCATTAGTATAATACAGTGGAAGTGCCGTGTCTACATTAGTGACATAGTGGAAGTCCCTTGTCTACATTAGTGATACAGTGGAAGTGCCATGTATGTATTAGCAATATAGTGGAAGTGCCACGTTTACATTAGTGATACAGTGGAAGTGCCATGTATGTATTAGCAATATAGTGGAAGTGCCACGTTTACATTAGTGATACAGTGGAAGTGCCGTGTCTACATTAGTGATATAGTGGAAGTGCCGTGTCTACATTAGTGATATAGTGGGAGTGCCATGTCTACATTAGTGATATAGTGGGAGTGTCGTGTCTACATTAGTGATATAGTGGAAGTGCCATGTCTACATTAGTGATATAGTGGAAGTGCCGTGTCTACATTAGTGATATAGTGGAAGTGCCATGTCTACATGAGTGATATAGTGGAAGTGCCATGTTTACATTAGTGATACAGTGGAAGTGCCATGTATGTATTAGCAATATAGTGGAAGTGCCACGTTTACATTAGTGATACAGTGGAAGTGCCATGTCTACATTAGTGATATAGTGGAAGTGCCACGTTTACATTAGTGATACAGTGGAAGTGCCATGTATGTATTAGCAATATAGTGGAAGTGCCACGTTTACATTAGTGATACAGTGGAAGTGCCATGTATGTATTAGCAATATAGTGGAAGTGCCACGTTTACATTGTCTCAACCATTGCGAGTTTCTCAAATCGAAGAATTGAGGTGGCTCTATCTCAATTCCGTTTGCTAGTTGATTGGTATTGATTATTGTTCTATATGATTATTGATTGAATAGCGGCAGCCACCAATAGATTGGTTGTTATTTAGGGAGGCGAACGAGCGGATGATGTTCAGAAAGCCATGGCTCATGCGGGACTCGAACCCACGCCAGAGTTGACTTATACATCTGAAGCAGTGTTTAGCTGTAAGAGCCTCGGGGGTCGGCAAGTTTACTGCATGCTTGTTTGAGTAGTATTGCGAAGAAAGTGTTCCACGCTGTAATCGATTCACCCAAAACCAAAAATAATTCGTAAAATGAGACTCTATACGTTGTGTTACTTTGGGGTGGTAAAATCGCCCTTGTAGGGCCCCTTTCAAACGAACCTATGTCCCATCCTTCACATTTATTGGAAAACAATGACTTCATTTGAAGTTTGCGACGTGAATAAATTTTGAAATGTGTTTCAGTGGAGGTGCCGTGTTAATGTTGTCTGAAATCTTCCAACGGCGTTCCTGAAATGGAAGAAATAATATATCTTTATATTTGATTATTGTTTACTTAACGACCCCACCAACAGATAGGTTATTCTGGGGTTCGAATGAGCAGATGACAACGATAGGATGAAATAATGATTAGTGAAAGGACGTTTACAAAAGCTAATATTTCATGCGGAACTTGGATTCACGCCAAAAGCAAGCGCGCAAAAGTTGAATGAATGAGTGTTTGAATAGTAGGCCTACTACGAAGGAAATGTGAAGCTGTAATCGAAGACACGAAAAGACGATGTGGAATAAAACTGATAAAATTCAGTCATGACAGAATGATAGCGAAGGTGAACATCGATTGATAAACGTCTCGATCAGAATATTAACTATTCACAAAAGTCAATGGTACAATGGTACTTTCGAAACGTTCACAAATGGACTTCAATTTTTCTTCAGTGTTACGAGCGTTGAGTGGAAATACCCATTTTAATTTTCAAAATTATAGCGAACTTGTCTGAAAATGTATTTCTTCTGCTATTCAAATTCAGGTTCATTTTTGTTTACATCCGAGTGTTGGTTATCTCGAGAGATGATTATTACAAATTGAGTTCAATTTGCCAACTTATTTATTTCACTTTAAGCTTACATTTGTCGATATCGACGTGAGATGATGATTTCTTACTACATTTTGAGGGTATAAAGTAAAACGTAGCAAAAAAGAATTATGAAAACCAATGATTGGTTCTAGAAAACTTCACGAAGTTTCATCATTTCATCTCTTTTGTTTCTGTAATTCACCAAACAAGTTTTAAACATAAAAAAACCTTCAACTTTAAAATACAGAGCAGCTGTGATTTGACGATGTGAAACGCGATCATTAATGGTACTCAAATATTAAGATAAATCCGACAATTGAATACACAGCATCCTTCATCCGTGTATTGATTATGACCCAATGACAATGCTAATTGATGAGGTAATTGAAGTTCTGTCATTCTACACACTCGGCATTCGTGTGTCAGCCCACAGATTGGGCACAAGGCGGAAATTGATTGACTCAATTGGCAGCTGATTAGTTGTTCAGTTCATGCAGAAGGAAATTGTCATTTCCGAGCATTGTTGCGATCTCACGGTGCTATCGCATTGGATCGCTGCACACAGCAATCGCACTTACGCCGGTTTAACATTTCCAATTAGTGGACGATTTAGACAGATATACTTTCATTCACATTTCTGCATGAATATTCTGTAATGTTTCACTTTTATTCACATTGGGCTTCAAGATGTGATCTAATGATAGCCTGGGATCTCGGCGTCGGTGAAAAATGAATATATATATATATATATATATATATATATATATATATATATATATATATATATATATATATATATATATATATATATATATATATAGTATAGGCTATATATAGGCCTACACATATATATTTATATTCATATATATATATATATATATATATAGGCTATATATAGGCCTACACATATATATTCATATTCATATATATATATATATATATATATATATATATATATATATATATATATATATATATATATATATATATATATGACTACGTGGGAAGCATTCGAATGAATTGATTCAACTCTCACAACTCTGATGTTATTCAATAATATTATGTAAATTAAAGGTAAACAATTAAGTTCCACGAATCACGAACGTCTACTCAGAGGAAAATTAACAAAATATTTGTGTTTATATTCTTATCGTTTGGTAAAGCTCACTGGTTCACATATTTTATTCAAAGCAAATAAGTTTCTGTTTTTATGATATTAAAAATAAACAGTTTTTTCTATGATATGTATGTTTTTCTGGATATTGAATCTATAGCACATGCAGAAAGTGATCTGGTGAAATATCACTTCTTCGCGAGAAATGTTGAATGATTGAAACAGTACTAATAAAGGGGATGTTCACGCTATTGAATAGCTAACAAATGTTATGCAAACTATGATCCACCATCATGTAGTATTATGAATGCCTGAGACAATGAGACAACTAGGCGCCACACGGTAACATGTTCGTTTCTGTGTGATGAGCGAGATATTTGTGTGAAAATATGTCATTGAAATTGACGCGAATGGGTTTTGAAACTTACCCAAGTTCATGAAAATTGTAAAACATATCCATTCAAATTGTTCTTACAATATTTCCAAATCTAAACGTTTTCGGATAGAATGTTTATTTTTTTTTTTTATGTTTTTCTCATGGACGATTTCGATAAATGTAATGATGAATTCAATGAAATCTGCGTGGACGATTTGTACCCGAAATGCCACGGTTTTCAGTTGCCCGAAGAGTGATGTCTGGGAGAGCTTGACCTGGATCGGTTTAGCTTTGCGTCTTGAAGCGCAGAGGAAAGACCTGATTTGGAACAAGGGATTTCTCAGCTGTCGCTCATAGCTCCCCAAAACTCACAGATCGTCAAAACATTTCAGTCTCTTTTCGCTCTCTTCATGGAAAACGACAATTCTTCATTCATTTGAAATCTTTTCTGTTTTCCTCTTTATTGGTTCAAAATTAATCATACTTCGAATTAGAATAAGTTCTGATACGCCGATTCTCATTTTTTTTGGAACTGAAATATGTCTTGAATTTTCCTTCTCAACTCTCTTCATTCAATTCCATTACATTTTTGTCTCTCCAAGTTTCATAAGACTCGGACGGTTTCCGCGAAACAATCAATGACTTTGACAGAATTTGAACATTCCAGACTCCTTTCTCTATACTGATGAGTTCGGTTGCTATAACCACGAACAAGACAAACGTCATAGTTCATTAAAAGAAAAATATTAAAAGTATTTTCAAGAAGAATTATCATAAAATAAATTGAAAAACCATACACTGCCATATTTGTTTCCAGTAGAATTACCACATCCTCATCCTTCTGAATGTTGTGTCGTTGTCTGCTTGAGCAGGAATAATTGAAACTGCACAATTGCCTCAAGGCAGAAAAACATTAAAAGCCCAGCTCCGTCCAACTCACCACAAAGTTAACAAAGGCATGCCGGTACCATTCGGTAAAAAACATCCCGTACATTTATACACTCATGTCTGTATGTGTTTGTCTGCGTGTATATATATAGTATGTCAATAGAGAAATCTATTCGAATTTCAAATACGAGACCAACTAATGAAGCCCCTAAAGCATATTGCTAGCATCATAATTATTTCACAACAAAGAGGAGTGCATTCTACATTGGAAGAGCAAAAAATGTTTCTAAAAACATCAAGCTCGAATTTTCTATAGACCACAAATAAAAATAACTTCTAAAAATACTTTTTTCTATTCTTTACGAACGTTGAATTTTTTTCACTGTATCATAATAACTCTATTTATCATGTGTATGTATTGTTATTGTAGTATAGGTCTAGTATAAATTATCCTCGAGTTCGCGGCTCCGAATGATCTAGAGGAAAAGCTAATTTAAACTAACAGTACTATGTACTATTCCCCAGTTGACATTGCAGGGGGTCATGTAGGTAGACTGTATATGAAGAGAATAATGGCCAAATGGAAGGTAATACTGGATAAACCGAGATCATTTTCCGTTTCGAATAATGTTTCCCAACAAACACAATGCAGTACAATACTCATTCAAACAGCTGGGATTAGTTTAGAGAGAGAGATCTTGTGATAAAGATGAGTAGAGTCTGTTGAGATATGTTAGCTATTGGAGAGATATATCGTGTTGGTTGTATTTAGTTGAGGACTAGAGTCTATCGGTGAGGCCTATGGGCAGAACATGGTTCCTAGACCTGACGCAAAACGAAGTGGAAATCAGATCTTGATCAAACATTTACAACATTCACATTCAAACTTCAAACAGAAATGATGAGTTTGATGTGCTCACATTTTATTTGTCGACAAATTTCTTCAAATAATAAACATTCTTTTCGACCAGCTGAAAATGAAATTTATATATTTCCAGAAATATGTTAACGAACTTCTAATAGGAACAAATGTAACAGTTACCCAAAACATGTATTCATTAAGTACTTGGATTTTTTTTTTATACAATATAATACATTTGGCGTAGGAAAAGTTTTTTCAAAATACCATTATTCCATTATTATTCCAAATCGTTTTATACGAAGGAAGTAATACAACAATTGAATTAAAAACAATTTTAGCAATCACGAAAATTGTCCGAGCATTCTTTTCACCGTACAATTAGTTAACACTATGTTCACCAAAGAAGATGAAAATCAAATTATAAATGCTATATTAATGAGTGAGAATATTTCGCTTCGTGACAATCGTCGAAGAAATATGAACCAAGTACGTGATTTTCTCAACTTGCCAATTAATTTATCACTTATCTTACGCAGTTAATAACTATTTCGTGTAATTTCCCTAGTACGTGATATCTGTGTTCGTATTCAGAGCAAGCCGCTCGTAACATCTCGAGCTCTATCCTGCTCTAATGTTACAGCTTCAGTCAATGGAGCAGAGCTTTATCTTGGTGTGCATCACAAGTGCACTTAGACAGAATAACATACGAGAAGTGAGATACATATTATGCATTATAATGGGCGACACCCCCCCCCCCCCTACTCTTATGTCTTATTTGGAAACTTTGAATTCTGTGTCTAGTTCAAATCTTGGACTGTTTTCTAATGAAATGTGATTGGAAATAAGTTCTTGAATGAGTTCGCTCAATTATCTCAATTTCTCTTACTTTATAAACATATGAAGCCAACTAAACTGATAGAAAGACCTCCCCCCAAAACGGCACAAATTAATACAATTTCAAAACATTTCCTGCGATGCTGAGATGCTCACCTCCCCATTGCCAAGTGCTCAATGTAGACACACCCCTACTGCCCTTTCGACTCCCAAGTACATTGTACGTATTGTATTTGGGATTGACGCCTGAGTATTTTCCTGCCAACGTTCATATGCATTGTGTATATTGTATTGGTTTCATGCATATTTTCCTGTTGATACCCATGCATTGTACGTATTGTATTCGAGTTTCTACGGCTTAACATTTTCTTGTTGACGCCTATATGCATCTGTGGTTGGCCCTTGGGTGTTTTTCTGCCAACGTCTGTGTACAATGTATATAATATTGTACTTCGTTTCCGTGGCTGAGTAGTTTCCTGTCAACGTCTATTTTTGGCATATATTCTGTTTAATTTTCTACACCAGAATATTTTTTTACAGACGCCCACGCGCAAAGCAGATTTTGTACATGTTCCTAAATTTACTGAACATATTTCGCAAACACAACTTCACTATCGGTTCGAGCAAATATTTCATGGAATTTTATACTAAATGCATCATAAATCATCACACTGACAAAACATTTGCACACACGATTTAATTCAATATATATACTCACTTGATAGGGTGGTGATAATTGATAGATTGAATGATGTAATTTTCGGTTTGATATTCACCGTGCCTGAATTAATTCATACTTGATCATATATAACAATGTGACACTAAATTCTGGAACACTATATTTTTATATCTAGTACTGTATTGGCAGCGTAATAGTTTACCCATGGATTACATAGCGTACATTTATTAAGTGCGAATTGTGAATGTCAATGTGGCCATTAGTCATAGCACAATGCATCATCAGTCCCCACATGTATACACATCGGTGGACATTCTCACGATCGTCTATACCAATCAATATCATATTATAATATCAATCAAATTCGTCACACACATAGAATTAATGTAGCACACAATTCTTCAAACTACACCAAACCAAAGTGTTTTCTCATTGACTACCATTATTTCGGGGAGCCTTACCACCATTTTATTTATTCAACTAACATCTATTGGTATCGGTGAATTGGAAAGATGAGACCAGAGGTTATTTTACCAGGTGTTTTGGATAGTGGTGAGGTGGCGGTCGTGGTCTGTTCTTACATAAGAAACCACCGCAGTACAAGCGTCAACGAATGAGGGAAACAATGAAAATTCCATGCCAGGATAGTCGTCCATAGCAGGAATCGAACCTAGGTCCCCAATATCAGCGCCCTAGTGACTGATCCTCCCATACTAGTACAAACATTTTAAAATTCAATAAGGTTGCAAAAATGAGAAAAACGTGTAAGGAGTGTCCACCGATAGAGTGATCGTATAAGTAAAAATAACTTCGGGTAAAAAGAAATATCGAATACCTTATCTCATCGAACTGAAGTAGGCCTACTTCTTCACTTAGTTCCAAACAGATGAATGTCTCGCTGGAAACTCACCTGCTCTCAGTCTGACATCTCTACTGAGCAGTTTCCCCATGTCGTTGACCGCCATACAGCGGTACGTAGCACGGTGGACATCTGGCCGGAACTCGGCGGCGGTAAACGACGGGAACGCTAGCGAACCGTTTGGTAGTTGGTACCGTAAGCCACTGACGCTGACCGCTGGTGAACCGTCAGCCAGCAACCAATGGACGGACGGCATGGGACTGCCACGGGCACTGCAGTCGATACGACCGCCACTGCTGTTGGTGAACTCGAGGCGGGCGGCTGGCTCCACCACGAAGAGAGGACCCTGACCATCAATGATACTGTCAACACCTGGAAACAAGACACGGAGTGGATTAAAACAGGGTTCTCTTCCTCGGACCACAGTACCACGTCACTCCAAGAAGACTTTGTGGCTGCTGTATGAATAGAGACATATCCACACGCTTTACAGACGTCTCCACCACGAAGAGAGGACCCTGACCATCAATGATACTGTCAACACCTGGAAACAAGACACGGAGTGGATTAAAACAGGGTTCTCTTCCTCGGACCACAGTACCACGTCACTCCAAGAAGACTTTGTGGCTGCTGTATGAATAGAGACATATCCACACGCTTTACAGACGTGGCAGCCTAAAAGTGAGGACACTTCATGGGTCCAGGAGCCTCCCCTAACAAATGTCGTGCCAGTGCTAGCTAGCTCCAAGAGGCTAGGACTATGAGTGGTTGATACCGACTATAAGAGCTACCTGTCATGGCAACATGTCTAGTCTCTGTGTGTTGCCATTGTTGTCAGCACAGAATCCCAGCCCTGATCATGAGATGGGCTTTGAAATGTGATCAATGATTGCGGTCCAAGAGACCGTGACTTTTGTTTTTATAATATATTGACATTGTTGGAAGCTAAACATTGCAACCAATGAAAGCCCTAGTCTCTTGGAGCTATAGCTGGTCCTAAGACGTTATTCAGATATGTTTGTTAGGTGAGGGTCCAGGTCTTCAGCGGGCGTAGATTTTTTCAAGATGGAACGATTGTAGGTTACCACTGGTCCTTGTGGTACTATTTTTTATTACCTTGACCTGACCATGAGTTGTAATTGTATAATTAAACTTTTTGGATACGATCCAGTATCGATATACTTAGGACACATTTGTCAAATCATAACAGTTTGGTCTCTACCGGGATTTGAACAACGAGACCTCTAATTTTCCATGTGATTGCTTCTACCAACTGAGCTATTGCTACACAGTGATTACCAATTGCTAGGGTGGAAAGATCGCTTTGCCTTGCAACCTTTGGATCGCAAACAAACAAAAGGAAAATAGCCGATTTGGAGCGAACGGATTTCTTCATCATCGCTTATTCAAATAGTCCTAATGTGTTTTCCATTACAATATGAACAAGTACACAACTCAAACGTAGAACTTCATGCAGGTTGAGGAAACTGCAGAGATTTGAGATGGTCAACAAATCAGTTGTTTCCCAATCAGACCTTGACCATTCAAATCTATTTGTTCAAGAACAATAGTTGGAACAAATATGCATAGTGTTTATAGTTATCGAACGATATGATAAGTGTATGGACTGAATTCGCCGTAAATTCGTACTGTGTTTATCAATACATGGATCGCCTCCCTGCCATAATTGGAAGTCATTATATCTAAGCGAAAATTTGATCTGACAGTATAACTAAAGAGAAAATAACAATTTTCGATTTTAGCGTCCACGATGGGAATTAAACGGCGCACAACTTTAATAATTTTCGAATCCTCCAAGAAGATTCAATGGATTTGAATCAATTAAACTTGTCAATAAATGGGATGTTGGGTCTATTAGATAATTAGAGCATCGAGACTGGAAACTTGTTTTCATTTCGATCATATCAACAGTGACTTATATTGATGAATAAATCACTCTGATACATCAAATGTTATTGTGCTATGGGGATGCAGTTACACAATCTGAATTGGGCAGATGTCTTATTTTGAGGCATCGCGACGCTATGTGTTCCGCATCGATTACCAAAAAAGTACAATTTCATTCCAGTTTGTTTGGATTACGAGGATTCCAACAAGTTATGATACGTTTTTCCACAATGTCCCTGTACTTATCTAATGTGCAACTAATATTGAATCACCTCGAAAGCAATTAGACGCGAGAGAAATGTTGAACACTGAGTTGTTAATTGAGACGCGTCATGTTTTTATTGACGGTAGCTGCGATCTGCTGGCCACACACCATCACATTAAACATTGACAATTGACGCAACGCGCATTGTGCCTACTGAAAAGCAAAACACAGCTGAGGTATGGCAAGTGGCCGGTTGGTTTATTGCAGACAAACAGCGAACAAAGCCTCCAGGTGAAATAAAATCGATCACATTATTTCAATATAAAAATGAAATTGAGATGAGTGGACCAAGTGATTAGGATGCTGAACGTTCATTCAGGAGACCGGGATTCGATTCCTGCCGTGGTCGACCATCCTGGCAAAGGTTTTTCGTGGTTTACATCTATCAGTAATGTGACTGCTACGACTGTCTCTGTCTAATAAAATAGCAACTCGTCTCATCATCTCATCATGTTATTCATTATTCACCGACATCAAGAGGTCTTGAACATTGTTAGAGTGCGTCGTTAAACCTATTATAAATACAATAATATGGCACAAATAATTTCAATCGCAATTTAAAAGGGATGATACTGAGGCTATGCATTCTCACTGAGTCTATATCTACCAATATTTGTTCCACAGGGAAACGCAACATAAGCAGTCAAGTCATTTGATCAAATATTGTAAGGTGATCGAAATATTTGTACAGAATGTAATTGAAACTGCACACATATTGTTAAGTTTCCATAATACTTTCAAAACATGTCTGTCTATGTTGTCCTTACAACTTCTCAAAGTTTATTCATTAGGAATACAAATATATTTTATATTTTCTCAATAGTATTCTGATGAGTATTTTCAAAATGACAATAATCAATTTCTCGAAATCTACCTGACCCATTATCACCAAAAACTACAGTGGGTGCATTCCAGTACGATTTAATCCAGTTTCAGAGGGTTATTACCGGTTTTTCAATACACGCTTAGCACAAGTTTAAGTTAAAACTGGGTTTATCTTGTACAGGAATGCTCCCCCAGAGGTTCAAGTTGGGGAAAATTCCGAGCAGAAGTTCCATGGATCGGATTCGCCTTGCGACATGCGGATCGCACAAAACAAGAGAAATAACCGATTTGGACCAAATGGAAGTGCTTGTTCTCGTTCATCCAAAAATATTATCCTCGATCACAGACTTCAAACAATATTTTTGTAATATGACTATATTTTCGAATAATTCAAATTGATGGGTTTAACGATCGTCGAGTTATTAATGGGATACCATGTATTGTTTTATGTAATCTGTCAGATTAATGATCATTGTGTCAATGGATTTGATTGAGAATGCTATTTATGTAGTTTACATTTTATTTATAAACGAGTGTGCGTATAGAACGAAGAATAATTTTATCTCTGTGACCTTAATATCTTCACCACAATCTCGTCTAAAGTATAAGGAATTACTTTCCTCTCCCTATTTACGAAAACAATAACACTCTCAAGTTTTTTTTATCGAAACATTACAGAACAACAAAAAACAAACATAGAAATTGATAAAAGTTTTCTCAAGACATCTCTTATATTTCGTAGCTAATTCTTTTTGCCATCTCCAAGTTTTGAATTCAGTGGTGATGTGCTCGCTATCGCCACACTACGCTATTCTTGTCGCCCCGACTAAATATCGGCAAACGCTTCAGACAAACAAAGCGAAAATGTCACATCGCCTTTGAAAGGTTTCTGTTATTAGAAAATAACAACTCACTCTAGTCAAAAGTATGTCTGTTTTTTTGACACCACTTTTTTTCCGGCTAGGAATTGAAACAATCTACTATCTTTGTCATACTCTTGTGTTTATACAGACAAATATACTGTGTTGGATAATGCATTTTCGTGTGATAAGTTCTTTCAAGTATCGGACAAATGGAGCGTCTAGTCTCGCAAGCACGGCGAACATATTCATCTTACAACTTTAAAAGCCGTTTGCTTCATCATTTCAATATATATATACATGCTTTTTTGTGATGTTTATGGAACATGGTCGCCCTCGTTGGCTCAGTCAGCTGAGGCACGCTTCAGACACCGAAGTCACCGTTGGGCGTGGGTTCGAATCCCGCATAAGGCATGGGTTTTTGTGAACGTCCTTTCACTTATCATCACTTCATAGTTCCATAATCACCTGCTCATTCGTACCCCCGTATAACCTAGCTGTTGGTGGGGTCGTTAAGCAAACAATAATCATCATCATCAATCATTATGGACCATGAATAAATAAACAAGCTGCAGAGCGGTGCATCTCTAGTGTAGAGGAATTGTGTAATGAACTTGATCGATTCGAATGTTGATATTATTTAGATGATATTCAAAAGTCCGGCGCACTGTGGTACGTATTCCATATGATGTAGGCCTAATATGAGAACGAGCACGGAACAGATAAATGAACTTAAAATACACTTCATTCACGTGGATTCAAGCAACAGAAAATTAACATCGTCACTGATGTCCGTTTATTTCAACAGTCGATGCTTTGGTCTGAAATCCTGAGCCAGAAGGGCATTGGTTCGAGTCCAGCTGCAGGCATAGCTTTTTGTAAATATCCCCCAACTTATCGCGTCGTTGTCATTCGCTGGTATTCGTATACCCAAATAAACAAGCTGTTGTTGGGGTCGTTAAGCATCACTTAGAACATATACACTTTTCTCTGTAATATGAAAATAAAATAGTGTCTAAAACTTACTCCTCTATTGCTCTTGGTCTAAATACCATTCTAGTGATATGAGCGATGATTTCCTCCCTCGGCTGCAGCTTCGGTTTCACTCATCAGTGCGCGATGAAGCTCAATACTGGCGGCAGACATTTCAAGAGTACTTTCCAAGCAACGATGACGTGAAACCTTCTCAGATAGACAACCTGTCCAACCGTAATGGACGCCTCGCGTTCGTGTCATCGTTTCACCTCGATAGAATACCCACAAAAGAGTTGTTGATAAAATATCAGTTACGAAATGTCTACAATTAACTGGGAATAAAATCAGTGTTCTGAAGTAGGAATACGTCTGAAATAGGATCAGCAGATTTATAGGTGAAGGTAATAGAAATGGGAAACCGCGATTCAGATCAAGAAAGAACTAGGACAACCCAGCTAAGATGGATAAACGAAATATTTATGAAATGTTATCGAAATGTAAGGACCTTGGGACCTATATAAAACATCAACATCTCTGTCATGGTTGTGTTGCCCTCACATCATCTGAAATTTTCAAGTTTTCGGATGTGGTTTTTCTTTTCGGTTTTTCTTTTATGAGTATTTTATAACTTCAATAATCAGTTTCGCAAAATCTTCACCCTACCGATTGTTTCCGAAAACCATAAACCACCAAGTCGGAGGATTAAGATCAACGCCTAGGAAAAGTTTCATGCAGATCGGGTTTGCTTTTCGACTTAAGGAACGCACAAAAACAAACAAACAAACTAAGAACACCCGATTTGAAACGAATAGATCATGCCTCTGCCGCTCATTCAATAAACTTGAGAATCTTAACATTTAAATACACCATAAATACACATAGCTTTTGCACGTGAATGAGACGTTTTCCTGAAAAATATGAAATGTAGTTTCCCCTCAGATGAACTACTTAATTATTGTAAACTTCCACAAATAAATCCGATGATGAATTACACATGATATTATTGTCGTATAAAGAACCAACTTTCATGTCCTTGCCAAGGTTTACATTATTCATATTATTAAATACACAAGGGTAACCAACTGGAGAGCATCAGATTTTTTTTGTAAAACTTTTGCTCAGGGCAGAGATAATGAGTGGGAGAGATAGAGAGAGAGCGAGAGAAGGAGAGGGAGAGAGAAGGAGAGGGGAGTGAGAGAGGGTGGTATACGTGGTGGGAAATGAGGCTGCCTGGTGTCAAGAGATTTGGTTCGGCATTTTCGTTGTATACACCTGTACGTGCAACCTACAGGGTGCAACATCACTTTTCGTGCGTTTGTAATTTCGAGAAAAAAGCTACAACATTGTAATATAATATAGCAACCCGTTGTAGAAGTATATTAGCTACCTACTGCTGTTTCGAGTGACAGAGAATGTGATTAATGTAGGCGATAAGAAATGATAAAGTGAGTTTACAACGAGGGTGAAAAGAATATTATATTATGTGCCAGTAAAGCCCAGTATAGAGTTCGCTTTTGTTATTATACAGCGGTAGACAATACGCTGTTACAAACTGTAGTCTTGATGTAGCACGCTGGAGGGGTGAGATGGATTTGACGGAATCATGTTGTTATATAACACTGAAAATAACATCAAATACGTTTTTTTTTCTGTTACATATAAAATATTTCACATGATTATTGTTTCATTTTTTGTTCTCGTTATAGAAGGACATGACTTTGTTGATTAATTAACAGATGACATAAGTCTACATGTCACATGACGTTGGAAACGTGATGTTAACTAGCTCAACCTAATTTGATAACGAGGATGAAATCACTTCTGCGATAATTCTGTGTGATAACATTCGAACGTCTATTCAGCCCACCTGATAGATAGGCCTACGCAGACAATTCTATCGTCCATCAACCCCTGCATAAAGATTTCCCCCACTTCTAGATCTTTTCAAGAATCAGGGAAGTGGATTGTATTTTGAAGAAACTTCTTTAACTGTACGTACAATAAAGTATATCATACAAGTGAGTACACGAGAATCGATTCACAGTGATAGGCCTACATTAGTTTTGTTTTCAGAGGAAGATACAAATGATACAATTTTGATATTCTTGGAGAGCCTCTTGCGTAACCACAATATAGGCATATGAATTGTTATTTATTTCTCCAAGTATGCCAGACACACTAATGAATAAACGAATTCAATTCTAAAAACTGTTCATATAACTTGGATTCAGGATATTGAAATGAAATATATGAAACATTGAAAACATTACAATTAATTAATTTCCCATCTTTTTATCTTACAATGTAAAATAAATGAATAAAACATTTCTTCTCACACAAACATATAGCTCTTTTATTTACAGACATTGTTTCATAATCAAAACCAGAGAAATCCAACTTCTTCAGTCATCTCATATTGTATACAGACAAACTGACACAACTGAAACACCTTACAAATATAGTAGTCATGGACGTGAAATTTATTATTTCTCTCGTTTAGAAGTGAAACATGAGAGCCACTTTGATGAAACCCGTTGCACTCTTTTGGCAAATGACGAAAAGAAACATTGAATGATTGATAAAAGTGGGCCTATGCTTAACAACCCCACCAACAGCTACGTTATATTTGGGGGTACGAATGAGCGGGGGACAATGAAACTATGGAGTGATAATAAGTTAATAGGAACATGCACAAAAACCCATACCTCAAGCGGTACTCGAGCTCATGGCCTAAAGCGGTGGTTAATAACTGAGCTACGGAGGGCGGCTCGAATATTGAATACTTTGCCAGATGATCAATTCAGCCCTAGAGCAGTTCCATGAAGTATGACAACTAAACCCACGGCCTATTTGATACATTGTTGGTAATCCGTCCACATGGCTATGCGCGCGCGGGGTACGCGGTGGCACGAGATAGCGAGACTGCAATACATACAATGAGCCCTCGCCATACAGAATTCACGATAATACCACCGATTATGATAATACATGAAATGAAGTTGGGCTCACGTCAAGTATGAATATATTAAAAGCATTAATCTGAACCGTATTAGCTGAATTTACATGATATTAGGAGATTATACATACATGATCACTTGCTGTAAAATCCAATCAAAATCTTTTATGAAACTTGTGATTGCATAAACCAAGTTTATAAGCAGTATTAAAAAGATGAAAATGAAATTTGGTTTCGATAAGTCCTGAAACAAATTCGTCTGGATTATTGAGCTTGTAAAATACGAATTAAAACCAATAATAATCTTCTGGTACCTATACTTCTTGGAATGGCATTACAAATATAATTTCTATTGAATGAAAAATTATTTATGTAAAATGTATATATATATATATATATATATATACCGGCACATGCGGCGTAGTGGTTGGCCCGCTCGCTTTATGTGGCGAGGGGTTTTCGGACCCGGTTCGATCCCCGCCGCCGTCCATCTTTACGGGGGTTTTTCGTGGTTTCCCTCTGTAGTCTAGGCTAATGCCGGGATGGTTCCTACAATATAGGCCACGACCGCTTTCTTTTCACAATCCTTCCCATTACCCAAGAAAACTTCATCTCATCATCCCATCATCTCATTAATCATCCATCCGACGCCATTAGATCTGCGCTATCATAACAGTGCGTCGTTGAACCCAATGTATAATATATATATATATATATATATATATATATATATATATATACATATAATAATTCACTGCAATACACATGAAAGCAATACATACCTCTTCGTATCGGAGAAAACGTGAAATTTGTCTGTCATTTGAAGAACAAAACTTTGAGTTCAATCTAGGCACAGCTGTCAAAATAAATGAACGCAAACAATTGTGCACGCACGGCCTTCTATAGTTCTCGACTTATATTCCAGCGATTTGGATTGCATCAAGGAGGCAGATATAAAAATCTGAAACACGGTCTTCTATATGTTCTATGTTTACGTGTAATCATCGCACTCCTATTGGTCAATTATATATTGCCATGGTATAATATATGGTAAATAATATACAGGAATAAAGGAATAAATTCAGGAATAAATTGAAAACAATCTACAAGACCTATTGATATTACAAAGTTATACGGTGTTTAATAGTAGATGAGTAATGGCTAGAAGAAATGTCACTTCGATTGATTTTGCCTTTCGATCTGTGGCGAGCATACAGAAAACAGCGAGTGATCCGATCAGGACCACTGGATGTGGACAGATATAGAGTCAGGCAGTACTCTTGCAGTCATGTTGCACATCAGACGCGATTCGTGCTCCTTGGAAGCATGACAGGTATTTAGAAATACACAAGAAACGTAATGATCCACTGAAGATTGATTGGTTATAGTCAATAAACTTATTAAAATGTATCTTATTACAGAACACAATACAATAATTATATATAATTATAATTGATCATGATAATATGATAAAATATAAAACACAATAATGAATATTGATGATCAATATTATAATTTTGCGCAGTTTTGTTATAAGTTATATTATGCCATTAGTTTAATATCATTTTGAGATTTGTTTGTATTAGTAATCCACAAAGTTATCTAATTCTTACCATTGTAGAATATTGTATTCACTTCATCACGCTTTACCATTTTGAAATCCCGCTTTGCGAAGAGCCGTCAATAACTCTATCAACCTGTTATAGAAAATACTGCCACAGAAAGGTAACGGTAATTGAACTTTCCCTCAGACGGTCGGTTACTCGCAAGCTATAATTCCATACTCAAAGTGGTTTGATATGCCCTTCAGCTACAATTTCCACTTTGACTTTGTATCAGTTGTCTTTCACTGAGCTTTGCAAAGATTCAAAGAGAGCGTTAGATAGGATAGATAGGATATCATAGATATTTTAATCAATAAATTAGAGAAATACAAAAATAAAGGAGAAGCAGACTGGTATGCAAACTGGTTCGAATCATATTTAGAAATTCGAGCACAGGTAATGTAATAGACGACAAACTAGGTGTCCCACAAGGATGCAAATTAGACCCTCTTCTGTTTGTAATTCAACTCAACGACATATTGTCAATATTTTAGAATATAGTTCTATAAATTCATATGCAGATGGAGCGCTTCTAGTGTGTAGTGGTAAGTGTGTAGATATGGTTGATATGGTTCAAATGCAATCAAAGAAAGACCTGGATCAAATTGAAGTATGATTATTTTCAAACGCAATGAAACTCAATTCAGAAAAAAACGAGGTTATGGTTATTCGTACAAATTTAGAAAGAAATGAAATTATAGAAATAATAATAATAATTATAGAATTATAGAAATGGAATTAGATTTTATGTCGGGCGCTAGTCCGCTCTTAATTTGACTCGTAGGCCTACGCCAAATGTTCAGACTAAGATATATTCAATTTCTTTGTTGAAAAAGTAAAATTAAATTTTATTTGAAGTGAAAATTGTCTTTTCAATACACGCTTTGTACATGTCATATTGTTTGTATTGATATGACACGCATATTTCATATTTTTATTTTAAAATTCAAACATTTCTAGTTGGCATATATTTGAGTCGTTCAATAGAGCCTTGAAATTTTTCAGATAAGTCATAATTATATATAATCATATTTTTGAAATAACCACCACTAGAAAATACCCTGCATGGGCTCTGTATGATGGATGAATACATCACCAATTGTCTAGTCAATACAATTGTACACCACCTAATGTAGCCTATACCTTTATGAATACATTTGAGAGAACAGTAAACTCTTCCACTTCAACATAAAATGGAATGTTAATTTTTGAATGTGAATGTACACCGTATGAACATTTGAAATGAATGCATTGTCTTCTGTATAAGCAAAAGAGTATTAACCAGAGCACCCCAACTAAACCGTATTAGGTCCACACACGGCCAGATTATCTATATTAATTAACGTTCAAGCGCTCAAATTCACGTGGAAGAGAATTTTTCCTGCTTGAACAAAAGAATGTTAATACCTATGGTATATGTAGGTCTATTGTATAATACTGTGAGGTAGCACAAACAAATATATTTCACTGTCTAGCCGTACGGTAGAGTGAAAAGAAGAAAAATAAAATTTATACCAACCAAAGTATGCATATATCCTCTATGAATATAAGTCATCTATATATATATATATATACGGGTGTGTGTGTAATATATATATATATTTATATAGCCTATCCTCTATGCTCTGACCCTGTTTAAAGTGTTTTTATTCCAAGGATTCAAAAGCTTTTCGCGGTTTAATGCATGGTCATCTTTTAGTTTTGGTATACAGTCACGTTGGCCAACTAGTTTTCCACGATCAGAAAACTTGGTTGTGACTATTTGAACACTCTAAGTATGGACGGTGTTGATTCGTCAACTTGGCTGCCGCTAAGCATGTACATTCTGTCCATCTCATCTTCTGGCTTCTCGCTCCAGGCTCCTGAACATCAAGGCAGCAAAAAACCAGCACCCTGTGTTATCATCATTTTACAAGTGAAATAAGTATCGATTATTGCTTTGCTTGTATATTGTTTGCTCAACGACCTTGCCAACAGCTAGGTTATTTGATTTTCATAACGATCCAACAACTGACGGCTTATTTGGGGGTCAGAATGGGCGGATGATGAATGAATGATGTTCAAAAATACCTGTGACGTATGCGGTATACGCACTCCCGACTTGACTTCATTCTCTTATGCAATGCCTTTGTTGAATGAGCCACGTGAGGCGGCCTAAACTATGAACCATTCAAGAAAAATTATCAAAATGTGATATGTCTTACAATTTATTGAAGGATTCAAGTTTTGCAATATTCTTTAGACTGCTAGTTTCTATAGTATATTTGTGCATCGAGATCAATTGACTATAGGCGTCTGTTGTATTTGAATTAAGTTAGAATTTCCTTGCAGCCCATTACAATAATTGGTGTCATAATTTACTCAATTTTCTTCAATTTACATCATAAATTGCTTACATAAGTCCTACCACGTTCTGGTAAACGAATTCTTCCAATTTATTAAAAATAAAAAACACTTCGCAAAATCATTCAACTAATTAATAACGTTTTCTCCTCGTGGTCTTTTGTTTTGTGTTATCATTGGTACATGCCATCTGTACGCTGTAACCTGTATCATCTTCTACTGGTACGCTTGAGGTCCAGGAACTGGTCGAGCCCGAAGAGATGTGATTGACATACGCACCAAACCGAGTCCAACAGAAGCACTCCGGCACAATGGATGACGAAACTAGAGCGAAAATACTATTTCACATTCTTGTATAACCGTACGTGAGCAAAACTAGCCTTCACTTCATTCTCGCCTGACGTTGTCGGTAACATTGTATTGCAACAACTTCATTGGATGCCGTAGTACATAATACTATATTGCTCTCTCGGTCAGACTAATGGCATATTCTCCGGACATCGTATCAGACCTAATTATTGTACCCAATTTGAAAAAGAATTAAAAATCTCATTTCCGAGAGAAAATTAGTTTATGAACGATTAGGTCTCCTACATGTAGATCAGTCGCTGGCTTGCTGAACACAGTGTTTTCTGTTTCCCTGTCGTTGAGGTGAACAGGACGACGTTTCCTCGCACCAGGAGCAATCGCCTCCTCATCCCGACGCCAATTGATCTTAACTAGCATTGCAGTGCTTTGGTAAGCGACTGAATAAATCAAATGAATGTAATGAATTCGAATGAATTCGAATGTATGGGAATGAATAGATAGAGACACGAATGAATGAATGAATACAGAAATAAAATATAATTATTTCACACGTTATAGGTCCACTAGATGTACGTTGAAAGGAACATTTGTATTCAATATACAAAATGGTCTTTCCGATTTTGTCCCAAGACTACACAGATTTGACTGAAGAGACTTTTCAAAAACGGTTTACTTACAATTATAAAATATAACTCAGACATACGCCATTGGGCTTCGAATTACCTAACCGCGAACAACGCTTTGATGAGGAATCAAAATTAATTTGCATTTTCGATTTTATTCTCTTTAAATGTTTCTGGTTCTAGTCATGGTGGAATGAATACTGAAATTGTTCGAATATTAAAATCAAATCAAATCTTCGAGTATACTGGTATGGTAGCACAAAGAATCGCGAAGCATCGTGCCGCTTCATGTTGAACCAACATCCGCCGGGGGGATGGAAACCGATCAGAACACTGACAGAGAATCAATTTGAAATTCCAATCATGCTCGAAATAAATTAATTCGCCGATAAAATCAACAGAAAGCAGATGGATCGACTAACGAATATATTCTATATTTCATCCGTAATATCTAGAGCGTGGGAATTGATTGAAGAATTACAATTTTCAACCGTACGCTAACAAATTCACGTGTAGAAAAAATTGTTCATTATGTAGAGAGTATGATGAGACCTAGGTGGCAACGGATTGTCATCTTCTAACATGTATCTATTTATACGGATCTTCAAGATGACTATAAACTATCGATAAATATCAACGCACAAACCAAATACTGTATATATATATATATATATATATATATATATATATATATATATATATATATATATATATACATACATACATACATATGCTATGTATAACACTGGTTAGCAACTAGCCACTCGCTTGAACCAATTCTCTGGTTCTTGAGGAATGTATTGAAGTTCACTCAAGTTGTACTTTAATTTCACTCGCTGGCTTTGAATGAACGCACGAGTATATTTGTGGAGACGGCTTTTGATATTTGCCACAAGAAGTTGTGAGGCCCACATCAGCACAGAGCCCATCAAGCTACAATGCAACTGAAAGAACGCATTCTAGCTCTATTTGTATCGGGCAATACGCATGGAGTATCAAGTATACAGAAGTACAAGTGGTAGGTTTTATTATAATTCTGTACATACATGTTTGGCTTGTGAACTGGGAAATTTCTCTTTTTCAAGATTCAAAATTTCTTATTGAATGGAATTATATGAAAAATAAATATATTCTCTTTATGAATTCTAGTAGTATGGGTATGAAAAACCCGTGAAAAATTGGAGAAAAATTGCTGTTGACTGCTGTTTGCTATTATACTATTTCAACCCTAATCTGACACATGGTTGTTCACATGTATACGAACACTGCTGACAATACGGTTGCCATTCGGACATGGTAAACTAGAGCAATTCATAAGTTATAAGAAACAACATTCATGAGAGAAGTCATTTAATTGTTATCATCAAGTTGAATTATCAATATTCCTGGGATTAATAACAAATACTTACATAGAAAGTAATCAATACACTTTAGAGAAATGATTCAGTAAATGGTGAAGCTATATTGAACAAGTGAAGCAGCTCGATAAAACAATTGAAAAACTGTTGATTATGAAAGCTATTGTGTACAGAGTTTGAATCAAGCAGTTAGTTGACCATATCAATGTTTTCTGGGGATATTAATTGAACGTCTTGGGCCAACATATGCTTGTGCGAATTATTGCTTCTTTATTTATTCTGATTTTTAGTATTCAGTATGCCTATTTTATATTAATCATTGGTATTATTATTTGTGACCGCGCTAAATTATTTTCTCTGAATATGAATAAAATCGTTGAATCGGTTCAATTTAAGAAACAATTGTATTGACATTTGAAGTAATGAATAATGCTATATCTTATACCTGCTATTACATGTTGAATTTCTATGAACGAAATTATTGTTAAAATCCTTTGTTTCTAACATATTTACTTTCTTAGTTTACTACGAGGAGATAATGTCTGATAAGATCAGAATGTACACCGTTCCAGTAGGCCTAATTAACAAGTCCTATATTTCATGACATTTCAGGTTTTGATATATTCAAAACTCCATTAGGCTTCAAGCCTTATTTTACACGCTTTTGATTTCACTGAGCGACCATGTGACATGGACATCATTTGCATTTCACTCCAGCAGAAAAGCAAACAATCATTAAAAATGGAAAAATATACTACAACACGATCTGGCGGATCTGCCTCTTTTTCGACCGAGTACTTGTTTGATTATTAGAAACATTAATTGACATTTCGAGGGGTGTTTTTATGTTGATCGCGATTTCAACAGGGTTCGATATATGTAGATTTGTTGGATTCGTGTAATATACATATTGATGGATTTACATCTTAATTGACTATCCATTCATTCCGATAGAAAGAAGGAACTAGACCTGGTTGTTTTATCAAGTTAAATGTTCATTTTCTTATTAATTGCAAAGCAGCCGTCTTTGGTCCTTAGTTACGATCCAGGACCGAGTTTCAAGGCTCCCGTTTCTCCTCATCCCCAGACATCGGATGGTTGCTAAGGACTAAGGTATACAATCTATTCATTCCAGCTATCTCTTTCTTTCACATTTATTTACCCTCAGGCTTGTGTTCGTCATTGAACATCTTCATTTGCATTTCACACGGAAAGCAATTTACTACAGTCAAACAATATTAGGCGGAATGTTCAGACGTAATTATACGAAAGGAAAATAATAAAATAAACGTAAAACGAGATGATTAAGTAAACACATCATCGTTGGCTTTAATGAGAAGTCAATGAAAGAGATAGAATTGATAGATAATGAAACGGCACCTGTTTTATTATGTGAATATTAAATAACTTTCTTGCTATTGTGATAATAGTAAAAGACTATCTCAACATGGTGGGTGTCATTTGGTTTCGCAGCAATTGACGAGTTACCAATTTCACGGGTGGAGGTGCCGGGTTTAAATTTGATGTGAGCTATTATTTTATAACGATTTATTTTTCATGTAAAAAGTGAATTGCTTGAAAACTGGATTTTTCATTTCCAGTTTCAACTTTCCTAAAATCTGAGCACAGGCACTTCCTTGGGGTTAAGATACGTATCCAAGTTTAATGTTGTAAGTTGAATAATCGCCGCTGTATACGTACCTTGTAGTGCGTATATACATAGGCCTGTATATCTACTTCCCTGAGCAAGTAATAAATACTTGTTATGGTTAGGTATAAAGGAGGCTGAAGTCCACGTCACAGATTAACTAGCAAGGAAAGCTTCTCTATATAACCCACCACACCATCATGTCTCGCGAAAATGATGAGGTATATAAAAAAATTGCTGGTAAAATCACTAAAACTTTCAAGTTAGAATAGTTATATTTTTGTTATGGCAGTTAAGCATGGCAAGTTGTGAGATTCTTAAAGGGTAGGTTCGGCCCTCCTGAAGAATGGCTCCCAAGTTATGAGATGGGGGGAGGAGGAGGGGAGGAGGAGGGTTAAACGGGCGGTGGGGTAGGAAGGGGGAGGGGTATTAATTACAACCCATGAGGCCGGGGGCGAACTTCATCGTCGACATTTTTGACAAGTCGATGGTATCGTGGGAGCGAGAGCCAGATTAAAGACATTGCATAGAGTGATTCGAACATTTTATAGAGTATGAAAGAAACTTTGAGCTTTAGAAAAAAAGAATAATCTGTATACAAATGAAAATACTGAGAAACTTTCTATTGTGAATATCGAGTATTGCGTAGAGAACGGTCTCGCGTGGTTCAAGCAAAAATGGAAACCCTTCTCAAAGACTTGTGAGTTTATTGATGTTTCTAACATGTGTTGGATAATATATATATATATATATATATATATATATATATATATATATATATATATATATATATATATATATATATATATATATATATATATATATATATATATATATATATATATATATATATATATATATATATATATATATATATATATATATATGAGTTATACGTAAATGGTTCAACGATCGCCCACTGATGCTAACAGAAGAACAATTGGCTTGACTGAAAAATGAGATGAAATATCATTTCAATATAGTTTTGGTATGATGGGAAGGTTGCGATCGTGGTCGTTCTTAAAGCAATCCAGTATTTACTTCAACAAAATACTTTTGTCATGGTGGTATTGGTAGACTCTGATAAGAACCGAACCCCGGCCTCCTGAATGACGGTTCAGCCATTCAGTGGTTGTAGCCACTGATCTACTCTTTTCAATACGTGAATAGAAAAACAAGGATCGCCACAAATGATGATTTCCAGTTCCTTCCGTTATCTGTGGACCGTATTCTTTCATCGCAGATCTGTTTCCTGGCTGCCATCGAGGTCAGTGCGTGTGCAGGCCTCGTGCACAGCGAGCTGGCTGGATATGTAATGCATAAAACGTGAAGAATCTTTGAATGATCTCCGACAATCCGTCCCTCCCCTCCCGCCCCCGCCCCCGCCCCCGCCCCCGCCCCCGCCATCAGATCCCATCACACAAGCAGCCATCAGTTGCTCCGAAGCGCACGACGTTTTACTTAGAGAGCATTCTTAGGGGTATTGAAATGCGTGCTGTTTTCAGAAACAAAATGAGGGATCAACACCAATGGCAGAACTTTTCACAATAGAGTGACGTTAAAAAATGGATTTCTATAATGGTTTTACGTCTTGTCATAAAATACACAATTTTACATTCAAATTCTGACAAATGGATGGTATATATAAAATATGATATTTTTTATCCAAGAATCATTAATAATAATAAACGTTAGAGTGTTATACATACGCCATTGTTGATAAATAATAAATAGTGAAATCTAAGATATCAGGACCTATATAAGCCAATAACACTGTCAGGTGAGAATTCAAGAAATTACGAATGATGAAACTGCACAATGTTTTCAGCCTGTTGTCGATTAAAAAAAAATCAACCATAAGACGCATCAAAAACTTTCCGCTGAGTTCTTCTGAGTATTTCTTAGCAACATCTGGACCCCTATTCCTGAGATAAATGAGATGTGAGAAAATAAAAATGAGTGAGAAAACGAGTATCTCACATAAAATATGAGATGAAATATGTCATTATTACATGAGATAGTTTCCTGAGATAAATGAGATGTGAGAAAAATAAAAATGAGTGAGAAAACAAGTATCTCACATAAAATATGAGATGAAATATGTCATTATTATATGAGATAGTTTTCTCACATCTCATTTATCTCAGGAATAGAGGTCCTGATGTCTTGGTTTCTCGGTAAAACGCAGGACAAGTGTAACTCATTGAGTGGATAGTCGCTTGGAATCAATATGTGAGAATACAAGAGGAGCATTATTACGAGATGCCCTTTATTCCGGCATCTGGAGAGTGACCGACACGGAAACTCACCTACATGGAAACTCACCTGGCCGGCAGAGAAAATAATAGGATTTATATTATTATCAGTTAACAAATATAGCTGCTCTAGCCGGCACAGAAAAGCTATAAGGTTACAGTTGATTGAGTTAGGTTTTGGTATTCTTGAATGTTTCTCCCTTGTGTTTTGCTCGGTTTAGTTAATCAGATATTATAGGCTTCATAATACGATATTTATTCATTTCAAGTAATGCATTGTTAAAAAATGAATTCTATGACTGTATTTTCTATCACTAGTAACAGTTATAGCTGGATGTACCCCTAGTCAATACCGAATTGAAAATGTTGAAATAAAATATTTTCCAACCTCCCTATTTGGGAACTGCTCTAGCTGGTAAATATTGCCTTTGAACAAATATATTTGTACCAGTTTGGGAAGTTTCTAGGCAGAGTAGTGAGAAGAAATGTTATTCGTTCGTTTATTTGTTTCATGAAGTTGGCGAAGTGAATATCTAGCTGAGACAGCTTCCAGTTAGCCCAGTAAATAAAACGAATTATTGAAAAATTGCATTTTTTTCATGTGTGGATAAAAAAAACAGGAATGGTGAGTTTCAAATCAATATTAATTAATATATTTTACAGATTTAGGTCATTTGCCGGGTCGAGCAATTTCCTTCTTTAGAAGAGTATACCCATTATTATACTGAGAATGCAATAACATAGGTAACGAAAAACAAACCCAAACACAAGAGTTTGAATATTTCAATATCCTCGATTTGTATAGAATAATATTCATTCAAAGTTCGTTACATGAGTTACATTGAAATTAACAATCATCTTTGGGGCCGGGTATAAGATATCACCATTGGGACACGCTCTCTACGATCCAACCCTAATGTTGTCATCCTCCTCTTTAATTGGGGAACAATAGCTTTGTGTCAAATTGTACACGTTATTGTTGTCCTGTGTCCTTTATTATCATACAAATATATCCTTTTCATTTCCTTTGTGAAAACATTCCTTTTATCAGGATTAAAAGAAGTGTGGCGATGTTGCCGCTTGGAAGGCATGCATGTCAGACGCGAGCTGGTGTCGACGCCGGGTCTGTTGCTCTACCGGCTGCAAACAACTGATCCACATATTACCTGAGAGCTCAGGAGACGGAGGTTGCAACAAAAGAAGACTTGAACCATTGTAGTCAGTTCTTCGAGGAAATGCTTCAACTTTCTCTCCATATTATAGATATATACGTACACACACACACACATATATATATATATATATATATATATATATATATATATATATATATATATATTGTGTGTGTGTGTGTGAGTGAGTCGTTGTAGTGGGCACAAGAGGGATTAATCCTGCGTACCTATATTCAATGCATACCGTTTTACTTCCGCTTGTACATTACATTCCTACTTTTCGCATAAGAATTAGATAGTCACTGATACGGATATCAGTTGCTCTAGTAGTCTGATCTGTAATCCACCGGACCGGGGTTCAATACCCGCCTTGAGCGACTATCCTTACAAGGGGTTTCCGTGGTTTCCCTCAGTTGAACACTGATGTCACTCTATAATCAGGTAACGCTCGCGTCCTACCCACTGCCAAAACACTTTCTGTCACTTCTTACCACTTCACTTGTCATTCACCGACGCCAATATATTCTAGATATCATTTCAGTGCGTCGTTAATCGTCAAACCCAACTCAAATTAATGCCATGAATGAAGAGTATGTGATGAGTTTAACACAAAGAATGCAAATAATTCCATATTTTCTAGAAGTGTATTTAAATAACGTACTGTGTGAACACACAATGTGAACGTCTAGTATCGCTTCATGAGACCAGTAGATACTGGATAGTCTATTTTTACGGCCTGATGACGTCACTAATGTAGATTGTCTCTAATGAATTGAGTTTAGCAACATTAACGACAGAAGGCTGATGAACAGTGTACTATTAGGATGACATGACAATAAGTAGATTGCTGTGAAAACGACACACGACCCCTCGTTTTAAGCCATTGATCACTCGATTAGCACTGATTCCAGATTAATCATCAATCAAAAGTCTATAATGTAATAATCACTTTGCGATTTCGCAACACAATCATTTATATCGTCCAATTCGAAGTATATAAATTATCATTCTGTTGATCCCGTGCTGGTATTTTTGTCATGAGTATAAAATATAGAATGAATAAAAAAGGTAAACAAAATAAATTACTCTTAAAGGGAATGAGGACATAAATTAGATTCAGGTGTTTTATTATATCGTCACGTAATTACATTCGGAACAGTATATTGCTCTCTCTCTCTAATAATGTGGCCTGAACAAACTCATTTCTAATAAGAGCTTGATTTATTTCACGTTCTATTACATTCGCTGTTTACAATAAGATAATCGGATGAGCGAGAGGGCAAACCTCCATCCTATTAGCTCTTAGGAGTTCAGTGCCTGTTCTCTCTCTCTCTACGCACTGCACAGGTCACACGGTTTGACCGATCCACAGTGAAACTTCTTCTGGACAAGCGGACAACTTAGAACCGTTTAGTTTCCGGGCCAAATCGGTTCGACCACTTTTCAGAAAAATGATCACGAATTTTCGAAATGTACATTATAAGATGAACCCGGGCGGAAGAATTTGAGGAATAAAATCTTTTCAGAAAAATCCAAATTTCCACTGACTGCCTGACAAATCGGACTAGCTGTTTTGAAGAGAATAGTTTTAAAATGTATTTTCCAAGTCACACAGACACACATAATAGCCACTTGAGATAACAATATTCTCCACCTTCAATATCTGACGAGCACTTCACATGAAATCATTTTATTTTCAATTATTTTTCATCTACGTTTTTCACAGTCTAATGACTTGATCTATCAACATGAGAGGTCAAAGTAGGTCAAAACCACGAAAGCAATCGTTTGAGCGTGTTTTCTATACAAAACATACAACACATGGACGCAAAACATTCGGTTTTCTTGTCGCTGTTAGTTAGATCTCGCGTCATATTTTCAAAATCACCTCGCGTCAAGATTTTCGAATTCGTGCAGCTCGTTACAAACAATGAACTGAATGAGTTTGTTACTTATATCGAGTCCATATCCTTCATTCAATTTCTTCATACAGATAACTCACCAGATGTATGAACCCAAATCTAGTTTGTACTCAGAACTGAAAAACACAATGGCCCGCCAAATGGCTAGGTGACGATGCAAATGTTGAGATTCGGTGGTCTTTTAACGGCGTGCGTAACGGTGTGCACGGTGAGGTGAAAATATCGAGTGTTACTGTTACATACAAGTGATCTTTCCACACGTGGTGGTTGGTGGTATTATGGAATATGAGGCATTAGCATTTTCTATACAGATATGACAAAGAGGGAGTGAGAGAGAGAGAGAGAGAGTGAGAGAGAGAGAGGGGGGAGAGAGAGGGAGAGGGAGAGGGAGAGGGAGAGGGAGAGGGAGAGAGATAAAGAGAGTGAGAGAGAAAGAGAGAAAGATAGAGATGAAGGGAAGATGAATGCGCTTGTTAGGACTGATATGGTTAAACGGCGGAAAATACATTATGCAAATTGAGATGATTCAATTTTTACGAAAAGTTACAGTTGAGAATATTAAAGCCTGCCCTTTTAGAAACAAATTACCTATTCATAGAGCAGACAGAATAATGTTGGCAACAAACTGGGACTCAATACATTTCTATTCGTAAGTAAAATGAGATGGATGAGACCGGGGTTCGATTCTCATCATGACCGGCCGTCTCGACTGAGGTGCACCGTGCGTTTCCTCAGTCGTTAAACCAAGTATAGACCGTTGATGGAATTACTTATTCAAGTTCAAGTCATATACGCACTACATTCAAAGTCCTTTGGCCACATTTTCAATGGAAGTGTAACATATATGTGCTTAGTCCGGCAGAATGTGCGCAAACATGCTAATATCTCAGTCATCTATACATGTATTCACTCAAGTACTTCTGTAGGCCATGCCTCACAGTTCGACTCTTGGTAGATCGAGTAGTGGAACTGTTGGTGAAACTGAGAAGTCACGGCGTTAAAAGAAGTCAGTCTGAGAAGTCAGTCATGGTCGTGTAATCATTACTAGAATAATTTGCTGTTTAGAATATCGGAATATCTGGCTAACCTATTCAATATCAGTCGGAATAGTTCTCTTTGTAATCATGAAGTTTTTTGGGAACGTCCAAGCACCTAGCATCACTTTATCGTTTCACTATCACCCGCTCATTCGTACCCCCGTATAACCTAGCAGTTAGTGGGAGCGTTAAGCAGCATATAAATAAATTAACGGCACTGGTAGTGGTAGCTCAGTACTAACGGGCTTGCTCCTTGTGACCGGAAGTTGGTTCTACCTCTCCGCCACCTTCAATCTTTAAAGCGTTGTTCCGTAGTATTCTTTCGTAGCCATGGTTCCCGTAATATAGGCCACGACCGCTTCCTTCCCACTACCTTCTCATTACATAAGAAACCTTCACTTCATCATCCCATCATATCTCTAATCACTCATCCGACGTCAATCTCAGTTATCATTATAGTGCGTCGTTAAACCCAATAAACAAAAATTGAAAATAAGTCAAGACGGGTGTGGGTTCGAGTCCCCCATGAGGCATGTGTTTATTTGAACATCATCTCTGTATACCACCCACTCATTCGTAATACACTCTTAGTAAGTCGTCAACAATCAATAGTCAATTTACGGAAAAAGCGAGATATTTCCAACACTTTTCCCTGGGATAGATTCCCTGATCTACCTGGAGGTACAGCGAATCTACTTTGACTTGTTATCATAAATTTCACCTTTTAGAACCAACTTTTCTCATATAGTTTGAATCTCCCACATAACTTGTTATCTTTCAAGATTATACGTTTCACTTGATCATTTGCCACGAATACCTCCTGACAGAGATTATTCTAATTCTATAAACTATTATTATGACGTTAGTTGAACCAGCCCAATTGAGTCGTCAAACGAGGTATCTAATAACCTTAATTAATTCTAGTGGCACAATGGTAGAGAGAAACATTGGTAAACACTCAGCAAGGACCCCGAGCCCGTTCACAATGACACACAATGCTCTCCACAAACAAAGCTGCGCCGGCAACAGTGAATTATAGCTAGCAAACACACACACGCACACACGCACACGCACACGCACACGCAAAAATAGAGAGCCACGGAAAAATAAGGATACGAGCGACCGTCCCCCAATTTCACATCATTAGCGCATTAATGTAGCGCACATTCAAGTCTTGAATACTAGTATACATGTGGATATATAAATTATTTTAACAACTTTCTGATTAAGCACCAGTAGGTTATTATGATGGTATGAATTAAAAAAATTCAAAAAACGCAACCTCCCCGGGACTTGAACCAGGATCTCCAGATTGCCGGTCTGCCGCGCTACCCATTACGACAGAAAGTTTAAATTTTTCATTCAACATTCAGCAGTTTTAATTTTCCATATCTTTCGTATCTCTCGGTGTCTTTCATATCTTTCACAAATTTGTAGACTAGAGGATTATACCACAAAATCACAAATTGACAGAAAATTGTATAGTTTGAGCGACATCTTTCAGCTAACCCAGCTGGCGGGATCAGATTATTTAAACCACTTTCTGATTACCCACCAGTAGGTTATTATAATGGTATGATTTGAAACTGTTCAAAGATCGCGGGAGGTCGCGTAAAATGAGAAGAAACCAATAAGACCGTCGAAACGCGTCGAGTGAGAAAATGAACGTATTTTTTAAATCGTATACGATACGCCGTAACCTAGTTGATACATGAATTAAAATATTCTGAGAGAGTTATGGACTCTTATATATATATATATATATATATATGTATATATATATATATATATATATATATATATATATATATATATATATATATATATATATATATATATATATATATATATATATATATATATATATATATATATATATATATATATATGTGTGTATGGTGATTTCTTCTTACCTTGGTTCGCGCCAATGATAATAAGCAGCCAGTGGACTAGCGGGGTCCAACAAACTGCAAACAGAAACAGAACAAGTGACAATACACGTATATGTGAGCGTCAATCTCAGTCAAGTGGCAGTATATTGTTCTCGTTTGAACAATGCGAGAGAACCAATAAGGGCTTCCGACGGCTCGAGAGCAAGTGGGTGCGATTGTATGGGAGCCGATAGTGACAGCAACAGGCAGTGGGGGTAGTTCAACTATTGCTAGATGTCCTTTCGTTAGCAACTCCTGGAGATCTAGAGGGTGGTGAAAACAGCCGACAAGATTTATCGTGAGGGCTGTTTTTCCGGCAAAGAATTGCTGGAAGAGAAAACTATATACATTTAATATATATATATATATATATATATATATATATATATATATATATATATATATATATATATATATATATATATATATATATATATATATTAATATTTATAGATACAGATGTATGAATAATATGGTTCGTGAGTGTGAGTGAGAGGGAGTAGAGTGGAAGAGTGAGAGGGAATATCGAGCTTATTAGCATGGAGGTTGAGTCAAGCACAGATTAATTGTCTGTCTACAATTGAGTTACAGAAACCAACAGTATCTTCCAATTATTCCCAACCGAGCTCAACAATCGGGGAGATGGTAAGGGGTAAGGAGGTAGACTAGTTCGGTTTTGCATCTTATACAAAATGGCACCATATAGAACGGAGTTCCACAAAAGCGCCACAAAGAATGAAATTTGTGGATTTATTCAAGTATAAGGATTTCAAATGAATGTTACTGCGTAGTAATTTACCGCTCATTTTCTATTTACAGAGATTTTTCAAAAGGAATGTGAAATGTCACGAGACAATATGTTGAATCAGCCAAAACGAATAATTACTTCCAAACGAACAAGTTATTGTTCCATATCTTAATGAAGTATGAACGCCTCACCATCAATCAAAGCTAGATATGGAAATACACTGTTCGTCGATTCAGTGGTTATCAGATTAAAATAAGTGATGTCAAAATTCTATCAAGGGAAGCACAAGGAATCCAATGCGTCCCAAATAAAGTGTAATAACATAACTTACCTTGGATTCTCACATTTCCACAGGTATTCAGCTAAAAACTTGTTCTTTTATACTGTCTGTCTGTGAGAATGTCGCGATCCAGGTCAAATAGTTTTTACCCACACCAATTCGAAGGTACCTGTATTCAAAATCTGTTTTTTCCGTATTAGAATGTTGATATCCTATCGTTCAAACTGAAAGCCAAAATAATGCTATTTCGTTACATCGCCGCCCATGGGCTCAGACTATGAATGTATGGTCAAGTAGATCGCCGAGTATTCGCTTACCCACCCACGAAGCCAGAATATAGAACTTGACAATATCAGATATTTCGTCAATATAGAGGAGATAAAGTGGAAAATGACAGCATATTTTCAGACCCATTTCACCCAATCACAATGAAGCCTACAGATGAGAAACTCTGGAATTCTGAAAGGCCTAATAATTGTTCTTATCATTTCAATTTCATGTATAAATAGGCAGGCCATAGCGACTAGGTTTTCCAAGCAAAATACTCTGAACACAATTGGATAGGAAGTCAATTAAATGATAAATTTGGACAAACGATCCGGAACATATCTGGGTTTGATTAGAGCTCGTGACGAAGAGTTGTTACCCAAGCATTTTCTTACACTCAACTTATCTACGTACTGTACATATAAAAGAAGACTTTCAAAGTTTTTTGCTGCCATTAATTTCATGCAGTAGTCACCATCACTTTTGTACGTTCCTGTCTCGAACCAAATTCCATTTCTCATGGTTATTTGATTTATTAAAATACCATTATCACATTTTACACTTTTAGTTCATGACTCTTGATATTCACTAGATCTTAATTTATCATCTTAAGAATAAGTTTATAACAGTGATATTTATATTGGGTTCAACAACGCAGGGTGATGATAAATGAAAAATAAGTTCTATTTGTGTCAGTGAATAATGGATGAGATGAGGAGAAGAGATAAATTAGACATTATACATTTGAGACATTGGGAAGGAAGCGGTCGTGGCCGCCTCTCAAGGAACCATCCCAGTATTCACTTGAACAACTGAGGGAAACCACGATACGCCCCATTAGGGATGCGGGAATCGAACCCCAGTCTCCTGTGTGATGGTTCAGCGAGCTAGTGCGTGATCTCCGTCACTGTAATTTACGATGCAGCTGTCTTATTTTGATGTGTATTAAATACAGGATACAGGCAACTTGTACGATGTTGATGATTACTGTTTGGTTGTCGACCCCACCAACAGCTAGGTTAGGTTAGGGGTGATGTTAGAACAATCCACACCATATGCGGGACTCGAACCCACACGCACGGCCCTGGTATACCGGCCGCAGCCAATGAGAGTGTTGCCTTACAAGGCCCACGGTAATACATAAGCTCGACCAATGAGCCAGACTAGGCCTTCTGAGCCAGACGGACTCTCTTGAAAAATACCGAAACGTCGAGAACGACTTCATTGCACACAACGCGACGAAAATAGCTCGGTTTTGATTTATTTATATCATCTATGAACAATATTCAAGTCCTAAAGTTTTACTAGTTGGCCGAATGTATTTTCTTCTAATGCATTCCATGGCTGTGGACTAAATGCAAATACGACAGTTGCCGACTCACCTTTTGAATGAGGCATCCAGTTTTATCAAGGATTTCAATTAATTAAATACAATTAACAATTTACTGACTTCTCAGCTGTTACGTGAAATGCAGACTGAATTGATTACCAAGTAATTATACAAAATAGCTCCAAGGAAACATTTGAACTAGCATTCAATATCTTATATGTTATGTAAAATGATGATTTTCGTCCTAGCAATGATTGTGTAGCGATGAACTTCAGGTAATAATGGAAGGGTTTTGAATCTCGCGAAGTAAGGTACATGGGACCTCTTCAGTCAATGTCTTACCCAATATTCAGATCAAGTCATGTCATGCTGCCGGCCCCGAAGGAATTAATCTGTAGGCTAACTCAATTGATGGTTCAACTCAGTAAATGAACAGTTTTCTTCTCTAATCAATCACAAACTGATTAACCGCAACGTCGTGTTGATAATCATGTAACCTCCGTCCTATTTATCAGCGATGAATTGCAGGAGTCAGATCCGTAATTGGATTAGTGATTATGAAGTATAAGTATGAGAATAAGACGAATATTGTAAGACCGTCTCGTATAGACTCGCTGACGTACAAGACTTTCCGCCAGGGAGATTTAATACGTCTAGAAATGATCGTAAAACGCTACCAACGCGAGGTACGGAATCAATGAATACTAGCAGACAATAGCTGTGCATAATATTAATGAATATTTTGTAAAAACACATGTGGAGAGATTAAATATTAGATATTTTTTATGTTCCCCCTTTTTTTATTTATACCAGATATTTTTGCCAACTGTATATTAAGTGCACATGATCAGCAAAATATCAATTATTTGGTGAGAACTTTTGAACGGTATAGGATATCAGAATCTGGTACAAATAATTACAGATATGTTATTAATTTGTATGTAGTATAAGTGAAAACTATTTTCGCCTTACATACAATTGATTTGAGGAGAAATAAGAAACCAGCAGTATACCGGTGAAAATGTTAGAATCAGAAGTAATACTATTACTTGACATCAATTTGAAGGTATTCATGAGATATAGGTACCTCCCGTATTAGAATTTTGAAATCTTATACCATTCAAAAGTAATCAGCAGAAAATGGCTACTTCGCTGAATCGCCCACATGCACTCTCAAGCTCAACTTGTAGCTTGTACCCTAGAACTTGTATCCTAACCAATAATTATCACTTTCTTGCAAGCATATATTCATTCTGGATGAACAATATTGTATGATATCTTGCACTGAATGGTGTGAAGCGATACACTACAACACGTTCACACGAAAGCTCATCACGATGATGAAGTGAATATGCAGGTTATGACAATGTTAAGTTGAGTCTGATATAACATCGAAACTTGCTATGAAATCATTGTTCCCCAATTAGGGCTATGAATGAAAGATAGGATCATTTGGACGGTTCACGCTTGAATACTTATTTTGTACATCAACATCGAAAACTTGACAGAAAGTTTTGTGACCGTTCGAACGGGGCACCACAAGAGCGTTCTCTCCACCCCAATCCTTAAATAAAACATGCTTTCCAGATTGCCGATTAACTAGACTGGCTAGACTGGCTGAATGGTGTAAGTGAAGAAATTACTGACGAGTAGTTACGAAAATTTCAACAACTTCAATTTTAATTACATTATTGATTACTAAATTATGCATGCTTGCTAAATACGTACATGAATGAAGTTTACTTATTCTTAGTTTCACCATTCTATGAATTCCCCCAGTACAATATCATTAGGGCTATTAGGTAGGTGTCTGTGAGTCTGTGACGAGTCTGTGAGCAGCCAACCACTGCATTATAATGATCTACATTTGACGCGGGGCGGTTACTGCAACCTGCAAGCGTCATTCTTTCCTCATTTCGACCATTTGCATTCATTTTCAAATCCAAAATGTACACAAAGACACACTCATATACAGTATATATATATATATATACACACACATATATATATATATATATATATATATATATATATATATATATACATATAAATATATATATATATATATATATATATATATACATATAAATATATATATATATATATATATATATATATATATATATATATATATATATATATGTAGTTTCAAGATTCTGGAAGTACTCATATTATTAAATTGGTTGAATTAATGTGAAATTCCATCTGTGAATGGTTTATTTGACGAGGTCTCGTGAAAGGCAGCCGCGTGGGGTAGCATCAACTCGGAGCATCAAATAAAACACATGAACATTCCCACAAATATGAGTAATCTGATATAGATATTGTAGATCTGTCCTCATCTATTCTACATCACACAATAGCTCCTGTTCCCTACACTTGAGAACAATGATACGGTGATCATATATATTCTGATTAGTACTTCCCTTCAAGTGGAGACCTATTTATGGTAGATTGCCACCCGCATGCCTGTGTGTAGAGCATATAAAAGCCATCTTCCTTCAACCATCACGTTCAAAAGTCAAAAACCATATTCATTATTTACTCTGCATCATACAAGTTCTCACTGGCAAGGTTAAACTGAACACAAAAAATCTACTGTATCCTATATTCAAAATTCCATCTTCCAAAGTCTTGCTGTGATTACTTTGTAACGAGATTTTTCTGATGCGCCCCTATATGTGTATACATACATATATATATATATATATATATATATATATATATATATATATATATATATATATATATATATATATATATATATATATATATGACTCGAACCCACGCCCAACGGTGACTTCGGTTTCTACCACTAGCGAAAGTTGCCTGAGCCACCAGGGCGGCAAATCTTGTCACTATTCTATTATATGCAAGTCTTACTAAGAAAGATTTATAAGCTTGTCGGTTCTTCACTTTTTGTATAAAAATGTTGAAGACATCACGTGCACGATGCAGTGTGGCAGCCCTAGAAGAAGAGTACTTGTGGAAATGAAATGAAGGATTCCTTCTCTACAGTGAGCGGATATCTCTCTGCAGTCTGACAGTAAATTGGTACTTTGATTGTTACATCAAGTGGATTGATGGAGACTCGGTTACTGTCATTTGAACGCCTGCACGATGTTTTCCTTGCTACTATTAGATGTCGGTTACATTTGTATGATCAAAGAGACGGTGAGCTGCGTCGTTTACTTCATGTGAGGTAGTCCTGTTCTTGTTTTGCTCTCCACAGGTGAAGCGGTAGAACTGATCAATATTGATCAAGTGCTCTGTGCATTGAGGATTCATTTATTGTTCTTGTATTGCTTTTAGAGAGTTTTGGCACCTTTTATAGTGTATGAAACACCTAGTAACCTTACTCAAACACGAGGAGTTTGCGAGTTTTGTACATAGGTTTTTCTCAAATATTTGGTGTGAATCCTTAAAAATAATTTTGAAGTTTCTTTCAAATTTTCGTTGCATGTTTTAATGTATCAATATTTTCCTCAAAAATGTATTTAAATTCTTTTCAGGATTTTTTCCTATATTGACAACACTTTTTTCAGAGTACATTTCATTATATTTCTGGAAAATGATCGAGTCTCAAATTTGTGTTACTTTTTCAAACTTTTGTGAGAATGCTTTGTCAGCATTTTTGTGAATTTTCTCAAACCTGTCGTACTGCAATACATTGTGAGAGAACGTATCCAAGAAGCGATGTGTGCTAGTGTATAATGCACAAGACGAGCTAGGAGGCGAAGGTACATCTGTCGCGAGCAGAAGTATTTTCAGAGGAAACGAACATGTTTAACGAATTAATAGCTCATCGATGATTCCCATTGGATAATAAATTAATAATCAAATCTATTATTATATAATCTTGATTGGATATCAGCGTTGTAAATGAAGCAGTTTCTTGATCAACATATATACACAGAATGAAAGGTATAAATGAATAGATAAATAAATGTAACACACTTGAAAAATTATTTCTCATTATGCTTTGAGAAATGTAATTTCAACTGTAAAGTTCCGAAATAGCATACTTGTATGTTCAAGCTTTTAATTGTTAGCTCAGTGTATATTGTTCTATACAAGGTTATTTGTCAGAAAAACTTTGTTCATCCAAAAATAAGGACATTTTGTAAAGGTTTATAGAATACCAATGTATCCAAGCTCTTCCAAAAATGCCACCGTTTTCAAGGTAAACATCGAATTGCAAAGTGCTCAGTTTCTTTCACCCCAACAAGCAGTCTAAATGGAGGCCCCAATTTGATGCGATGGGCGTTAGCGCGATCAAATCACTTCGGTCCGAGTCGGTCTTCATTTTGTCTGTTCGTTTTTTCTTATACGTGAACCAAAAGTCGCAAGGCTTAACCGATTCACACGAAACTTTTTCTATACGCATTGATAAACTTTTATAGAACTTGAAACTTTTTTTCAGTATCAAACGGTCAAGTTGGATTTTAAGAAATCGTTGATTGAAGTTTTGAAAATACACGAAAGAATTTCACGACCAAAAATCCGAAAACATAAAAATGGTGTGATTTTGTGAGGACAGTAGCGAATATGTTTTTCAAGTGTTTGAATATAATGTACGGTACATGGTTACCAACTTGCTGGATAGCTCTCTATTGAATTCATACACGAATATCTCGCTCGTCTTCCGACACACATGTCGCATTCTTCTTTCAGAAAAAACAAGACAAATTCATGATCAAAGATCTTTTCAACTTGCCAGCGTGTGATGCAAGTCAGCTGTAAAAAAACAGTAATGGATATGTTCAAATATTAATTTTAATTGAATACTTCAAAGAACAACGTTCCAATGTTAAATCAACCTACATTGTCTTCAGAGAAAATGAAAGCGAAAAAATCGGAACAAACTTCTTCCTAATACAAGTCTATTGTCTTCCCAGCTTCTAAAACAATTGAGTGTTTGCAAGAATTCGGTGGAGGTGCCGTGTTGGCGAGCTGTACGGGATAAGGTAAGCTCGACGTGGACTTTCCCGGCACGATAAATGTCGTTATCAAGTTTCCACGCGTGGGTCGCTAGGCACGTTGAATACATATTGTGCTCGTTTCTCGCCACTTCCATCGCATTGCAAGAATTCGGTGGAGGTGCCGTGTTGGTGCGCTGTACGGGATAAGGTTAGCTCGACGTGGACCTTCCCGGCACGATAAATGTCGTTATCAAGTTTCCACGCGTGGGTCGCTAGGCACGCTGAATACATATTGTGCTCGTTTCTCGCCACTTCCATCGCATTGCAAGAATTCGGTGGAGGTGCCGTGTTGGTGAGCTGTACGGGATAAGGTTAGCTCGACGTGGACTTTCCCGGCACGATAAATGTCGTTATCAAGTTTCCACGCGTGGGTCACTAGGCACGTTGAATACATATTGTGCTCGTTCCTTGCCACTTCCATCGCATTGCAAGAATTCGGTGGAGGTGCCGTGTTGGTGAGCTGTACGGGATAAGGTTAGCTCGACGTGGACCTTCCCGGCACGATAAATGTCGTTATCAAGTTTCCACGCGTGGGTCGCTAGGCACGCTGAATACATATTGTGCTCGTTTCTCGCCACTTCCATCGCATTGCAAGAATTCGGTGGAGGTGCCGTGTTGGTGCGCTGTACGGGATAAGGTTAGCTCGACGTGGACTTTCCCGGCACGATAAATGTCGATGGCGGTCATGGCCGACTTATTGTAGGAATTGTCACAGCATTAGCTCAGACTACAGAGGGAAACCATGAAAAACCTCTGTAAAGATGGTCGGCGGCGGGGATCGAACTGGGTTCGGAATTCCCCTCGCCTGCCGGATCACATGAAGCGAGCGTGCTAACCACTACGCTGCATGTGCCGGTGATATATTCCTGATTGAACAATAGGAAATAGACATACACGATGTCACCAGCGAAAGTGAGAACAACGCAAAGTTTCTGAAGTCGTATTCACTAAAGACGGAGGAGCGTCCACCAAATCGATTATTGAAAGAACTTCGATAATTCCAAATAAACCTATCATTTTAGCTTTGATCATAAAAACGCTTTGAAGTACGTGGCTGTGTTTTCAATAATAAATCTCGTCTTGACAAATCACAGCGCCTCAACATACAAATACAACGGTGATCATTGTGCTTGTGATGTCAGTCTAGATGACCTTCTTCCGTGGTTGCCAGTATATTGTTTGAGTTGCTAGAAATGGTTTACGATGGATGTGTCTATTCGATGTTCTTGTATTGGTAAACATATATATAGCGACTGCTGTTGCTAATTAGTAGGAAAAACAGGGTGGGCTTAGGTGGGTAGGAGTGGAAAACGGGTGGGGGGTGGGGGGGGGGGGAAGCATTGCTAGCTGTGGAGTCTACCCAAGTTACTTTCGGGCCACAGAATTCCAACGTTCACTCTTTATAATACAGCACTAATTGGCATGCAAAATTCAACTCACAAACGTCCAAAAAGCTTTTATTACTAGAGCATAAAAAATATGGTGAAATCATTCAGCGTGAAATATGAAAATAATACATGAGTTGTATATAATATAAATGAAATATTCCAGCAAGACTTGATTCAAGGTAAAACTCAGCTCCTTCTTTCCATAGGCTAATGATATTACAAGTGTCAATATTACTGAGAAATTTCCTCTCAAGCGGTTCAAGAAATCCAATACTCACTCATTAGCTCATAGACTGTCTCCACAGTCTCCATATCGTCCGCTCATATTTCTCCATTTCCTCCACGTTTACAACGGTGTTAAGCACATTTATTTGGTTTATGGCGCACGTTTCCACATGGCGCGTCATACCCCCAAGTTGTTTGCATGCGAAACGGATTAATTGACACATTTTCGTGCAAAGCTGGATGGAAGTCAGTCAATTCATGGTTCAACATTATAACTCTATAAGCCATAAACCGTGTACACAACGGAGAAACAAAGTGTTGCCAATTGCAAGCCAACTGTTGAACAAACGCACAGTTGATTAGAAACGAGACCTCGTCGATTTGGTGTACTCGACTTGGAAATAGGACGAGAAATGCTACAGAAATGTCACAAATGATACAAATTACAATCTGAATAAATTAAACCCTCTTGAATACAAGCAAGTTATTATTGCAGGTGATTACACGTGTTTGACCTGAATAAACATCATGATAGGTGTAAGATAATTGTCTGGATGCGAGGGTTGTGGTCCAGGAACGTGAGGCGATTTGCAAACAAGTATTGCCAAGGAGAGGACCGATAACTTGGCTGAACAGAATGAAAACGCCCTCTTTTCATTACTGGATGATCGATTCAGACCAGGTTATTTGCACGGTGTGAAAATAAGAAATACTACTTCTGACAAATTAATGTATTTCGATTTCAAGTATATAATCGATTATCACAAAAGTGGATCGATACTAAACGGAAAACAATGAAGTGATATTTGAATCTACCAGAACGCTGTAGCGATGTACACAAATAATTGTGACCACTTGAAACTTGCAGTCTCGAATCTTCGAACCACAAGCTATCGACAATTATTAGTATTCTCATAAGTTTCACGGTTATTTCATGACAATTTCTAGAAACTCAAGCAATAATATCAATCAAAACTTACGAAAATACGAATTATCTGACCACGTGCGTAACAATTTGCCGATCGACTTTGAAGGTTTCAAAATGTTCAATTATTTCTGTTCAATTCCTAAACGGGCATGTGTCTAATAGATTCGCCCATACATTGAGAATAACTTTATTCCAGTTGTTAGTAGTGAAATGGTTACATTTATTGGTAAGACGCAGTTTAATCCTAATTTTACATCGTGTGGATAGTAGGCCTATACCCAAGATGCATCTAGGGGCTTCATCTTCACTCTACTATAAAACTATCCATTTGGTACTCATCATAAAGAACATAACGATATGAAAAAATCATCCTAATAATCATCAATGATCATCAAGTAATTATAATGCCCAGACAATTATTTCCGTGGCAATTACAGTAAATGTGCGCCTAATCCCACGCTCACACATTCTGAACTCTGAAGCAACCGGATCTAGCCTGTAACCATGACCACAGAGCCTGTTCTCGATCTCCACTCCGCGGCTGCGCACTCCGAGTGTTATGACAACGCGTTACATTTTAATTTGGTGTTGATGCAATGTTGTGTAATATGGCTCCCAGCGTGCACTGGAGGTTTCACAGGAGCAGGCAGGACGAGAACTGAGCTCGTATCGAGCCAGAGAGAGACGGAGAGAGAGGGAGAGAGAGGGAGAGAGTGACATATACAGAGAGAGATGGAGCTCTTCAACATTGCCGCGTGGTTATTCCACCTACCTTCAATTATGCAACTGTTTAGCTATTAATTGGGCGGATGCCCTGTCTGCCGTTGCCGGATGAATTCAGTTGGGCAAGAAGGGGTTAAGGGAAAGGGGATGTGGGACAAGGGTCAGAAGTGCGGGGTTGGTCGTAAATTTCCTCGTCTCATGTATGTATATATATATATATATATATATATATCCATGCACCTAGCTTACGTCCCTGCTGAACAATGCATTTTAAAACATACGCTATTCATGGCACTCTATTATTCACCTACAGTTCGTGATTTATAAATTGGTATCAAACTCCTCCCTTAGAAGTACTAATCATGACAGTAAATTAGGTCCTCAGCTGTAGTAAACGTGTTCAATATGACCGTATCATGAAAATGATATAAGAGACAACAAATTTGATGAGAAAATGTCGCATACTGTGAATAAAATACTAATTTAAAATAGTGGCTAAAGTAATCGAAAGGAAACGTGTTCCTGCATTAGGTTCGAACAGAAACCAGTACCTAGAAAATTACAGTAATTACAACAGAATTGGTTGCCCTCTTCAGCTCAGTCAACTAAGGCTTCGCTTTAGAAACTGAAGTCACCATTGGGTGTGGGTTCGAGTCCCGCATAATGCATTAGTTCTTGAGTTTCCATAGTTTCATTGCCACATGCTCACTTGTACCCTCAAATGACCCAGATGTTGGTGGGGTCGTTAAGCAAACAATGAGCAATCATATACAAAAGAATTCATTCACATAGTTATGAGTAAAGGGTATATATATACATACAATACAAGTATACTATGCAAGCTCAGTTATAATTCAGTCCTCTCGTTCAAACTTGAGTCAAATTCGTATAAAAATAATTGATATTCATGATTTCGTAACAAAAAATTAAATACGTGTGCAAAACGAAACCTTTAGAAAATATGTTATTGAAAAATCGTGTTTACGGTTGGCTAGCAGTACGCTATGTGGGGCTTTTACACAAGAATTACTAATTAAAATAAATCCTTTTGGAAATTATTCTTTCAAACTTTGGTAATGATTTTTCATTCATAGGTAAAAAGTAGCTCCAGTAAAAGTTATATAGAACTCATTTAACAGTAGAAAAACTCGGCGAACCATTATTAAGTACACGGAAGCATTCATGTGTTGCAAACTAGGGAAACATTTTCAGTTGTTGCGTGGTTTATCAAGTTTTCCTTGTTGTCGTGAAATACCAGCTAACCGTATGTGACAAATAGGCCTATACTAGAGCTATTTCATATTGATGACGATCACTGATTGGTCAACAACCCCACCAGCAGCTAGGTTATTCGGGGGTACGAATAAGAGGGTGGTTGATCTCAAGCCGTGTGCGGGGTTCGAATTCACGCCCGCCAGACTTGACTTCGCTTTATAAAGCAGTGCCTTAACTGACTGGCCAGGAGGAGAGAGAAAGATAATAATTATCATGAGAGAATAAGAAGATAAATTAAGGAAATATACACACATAATTTAAAACCAATGTGCTAGTAATAGGATATGACTCGTGAAGAACTAGATGCAAACAGCGGCAAAGCAATACAACTGAGCTGGCTACAGAAGTAGGCCTACAAACGGGTGGAATGCATTCTACGACAGTAACAATACAAATCAGCGGATGACAGCCGTTTAGTGATTCAGCTATTGCTCCTCTCAGAAGCCAATAACTCACACGCTGGACTGTTTCTGTCCTCATTTCAAATCTTTTCAATAATACATTCTTTCATCCTATCTTCCATCCAAAAGAACATTGATTCAGTATCAAGTTTCGATCTTATTAAAAAAAAAAAAAATATTGATAATAATATATAATCAGAACATTTTATTATTCTTATTTATTGTAAATGCTAGTATTGCTATTAATATGCACATGGAACAATTTGTGATATTATTATGATTATTTTTCTCTCCACCAACATCGCAATCTGTAAATACAATCATCATGTACCAATCAAGGGGACAATTCACTGAAGCCGTTCAAATCGACACGTCTCGGTTGACAGATAATTTCTTACTACTATTGTTCCTCTGATGGATACCTCTGATTAGACGTGATAATTGTGATGATAATCTATTGCAGTGACATGGGATTTTCATATTCATTATATCAATTTTGGTTGATAATTGAATTATTTTTTAAAATAATTTGAATTACATTAAAATGTGTAATATAGCACAATTTATTTCATTTTGCTATGTATAATTTTGCTACGCTATATATGTATTGGGTACTGAGGTCAAACACCTGGAAATGGCCATTAATTAAACCACAATAAAATGAATAACCTATATCTGACCAACTCGTACTAACTAGTTCCAATACTAATCAGTACACGCGATTGAATAGAAATTAGGTACACTTTGCTCTTCGCATACTATTGTAACATGTATAGTGTACACTCCCGGTCACACAAAGTGGTTCATCAAGCCCCATCAAATGGCATTCGGAAGATAATCTACTGAAATTAAACTCCCTAAAATTAGCAGAAAATGTACGTACGCACTCCATATACGTGCAGTCATATTGAAAAACAATTGCGGCAAACATGTGTAGATTTCAATTCCAATTCAATTTGCGAGAAGAGAAATGAGTTTGATGTTGCCGCAAGTGTACCGCTCGGCTATCGGGGATGTGGTGGTCCAACAAAGTTTAGCCACTGGCAACAGCTGTTACGTTACATATACAATCTATACACCACGATAAGGGGAGGGCAAACTTCCATAAAACACGGGCATGCCCATTGGCGGGGAAACAAATATCAGATCACATTTCAATTATGTCGCAAACACGCGCACTTCTTCTGTTAAACAATTATTGGTTTTACTATGGTTTATGTTAAGTAGCAGTGGTGGGGGTACGAGGTGATGTTTATTGATATTGGAAGTCCAGGATTTTATCGACAATTGGCAAACAGCTTGTTTATATCAATAATAGCTTGGTTTATAGCTGTATGGATACGCAGCTCTTGCTGATTCCTAACGCAGACTCTCAAATCGCATTGAGAATGTGATTATTGTGACCGACTCAATCAATAATCACAATTAGTTCATGATTAATCTTAAAAATGAGTATAATTTATAATTGGAAAGATCGCCCTTATGGTGCCCCGTTCAAACGATCTAATATTCCATCCATAGCCTTAATTGGGAAACAATAATTTTGAATCAAGTTTCGATGTAATTAAAAAAAAATCACTTCCAAAAGACGATTTTTAAAACTTGAAAAAAATCAATTATGGTGGAGGAGCCGGTTTCTAGCTGACCAAGCAGTTGCTAGCCGCGAGGATGAGACCAGATCCGACTGGTCGTGACGATATTGTGTTCTCAGACCTCACCAACAAGTAGGTCATCTCGAGGAGGACGAATAGGCACATGGGCACATCCATGATCTTACAGACACCCAAACCGAATCCTTGTCGACTTGACTTCAGTCTCAAAAGCAGAACCTCAGACGACTGTTCGTGGTTTATAGAATGATTTCCTCACAACGTTACAAGTTGAACCTGGGATTGTTGCTCAATGCTAGGCCACGACCGCATCCGTCCCGACATTTCAACAGAATATAGACATTATTCACTGGACTATTAAAAATGAACTTTAATTTTTCGATCGAATCGCCAGGATATTGTGAATGAGATTATTGGCTGATTTGATTATTATTTGATCATGTGTCTTCCAATAGTGTTGAGGGAGATATTCAGAACGGCATTCAGAACGGCATTCAGAAGGTCGGGGGCAGATTCCCGACATGGTCGACCATTTTGAAAGAAGTTTTTAGTTTTTTCCATCGATCGTCCAAGTGAATACTGAGACGGTTCTTTAGAGCAGAATTCGGTCGCTTCCTTATTGATAGGAAAAAATGAGGAAATTAATCTTACATTCCATCATTGATGTTTCACCGACGCCACAATTACTTGATTATATTCAAAATGCATCATTGAACTAGATATAAATTGATAAATGTGCACACCGTGAACTTGACGATTACGTGATGAGAATTTGAGTGTTCTAAAAACGTCTCAATTCAACTCATACATGCTGCTGAATCCCACATTTGTCGCCACAACATCATCTTGGATGTTCAACCTTAATGATTTTGTTTGATTATTAATGATTATTGTTTGATGATTAATGTTAATGAATAATGTTCAAGATTAATGCTGATCTTGAATCATTTGCCTGTCAACTTCTTCCATCAACAAGTTGGCCACAACTGGCGACAAAGCCGACCCGGCAGGCGAAGCTACGACTTGCCTCTACAACAACAGAAATACGGACTGACAGGAATTATGTTTTCCAGTACTTGCCAGGTTTCCATTATGTCCAAAACTTCCACAATTTGAACGTTTTCAAACGAGAGGTATACGACTTCGAATAAGGTGCTCAGTCACCCCGTTCAGAATCATAACAAAGTATGTCAGGTTTTTCAAGTCTCTACCAAGTGGCTTCACAGAAAAGGTTGAACAGTTTAGTAGGGCTGCAAGATGTTTGGGCTTGAAGTAAGGGGAGCCAGTGGAGCGTATAATGGGGCGAAAACGGATACATACTTTATGGATTCTAAGGAAGCCAAGAAAACAACGGTGTTTCTAAAGAATTTTCACCTGGGATGAGTCCAGGCAACCCCATCGATATACATCGCACCTTTGATCTCCTCTCTGGTATTCTTTTCGAATCAAGTTCGATCGCGGATAGTGTGAAACACATGTCACCATCAGGTCGCAGCCCTAACGACAGGTGCATTGCGTTTGTCACCAGCTCAGGTTACAACGCCTCGATTAGCGGCAAGTTTTTCCGGAGCGTCAAATCCACTCGGAGAAATACTGCGAGGAGGTGGCTTCAACAATTAAATACAATTTTCAAATTCGTGCTTCGTGCTTTATTTTAACGTCATTTTCAGAAAATGGACGACTCATCAGTCAACATGAGTTTGAAAGCTCGAAAAATTGTATATATATATATATATACACTTGTACTTATATATATATGGGCCTATATAATTTTCCTCTTTTGGGATTGATATGGGATATGCGGTCGGACCTTTTTTACACCGTCGCGATTTCGATTGCCGGCTCACCAGAAGACCGGACGCTGCTTGAAGATGGGTATTAGAATGTATGTATGTATACATATATATATATATATATATATATATATATATATATATATATATAGATGTTTTTAAACTTTCTTTTCCATGATGCGTATAATGGTTTGAAGACACATTTTGGGTATTTTCATGGATATATTTTTGAAAAAGATATCCATGAAAATACCCAAAATGTGTCTTCAAACCATATATATATATACATATATATATATATATATATATGTATATATATATATATATATACATGAATATTTATATTCATAAAAATTTAAAATTTAAATTAAATATATATATATATATATACTTCGAATACTTCGGCGCTGCAATGCATGACTCAATCATGTTTCATCCTTAATAACGGACATTTTGTACTCTTACATGCCTCTAGTTACTGCGAGGAGATCAGCAATCAGCACAGTGAAATGTCATCGAACAAATAGCCTGTTTACCATTGTATGCGATAGGTGTACATGGAACACAACTTGCAACACTTTGATACCAAAAAAGAAGTTATCGTTCAAGTTTTCTCAGCTTCTATTCTGTCTGCCAACAGGTTGCCTCTAGATAACGTTACACTTTTGCCAGCGCTGGCAACGTTTTGAGCTCGGTGGAGAACCAGCCGATGTTTATTAGGAATTTGTAGCTTTTTACGGAGAATGAGGATATGGTAAGGCTCGATGCCAAAAAAACAATGACATATTTGTGGCACAAAAGTATGCTGATTTCAAAATAAAATAAAAGGAGTAAACTTAATATAATTGTTTGTTTTCCTCAACAGTGACTGAGTCTTGTTCTACCATGATTTTTTCAGCTGAAATGTAATTACAATTGGTATATGCAGATCTTAACGGAACGACATGATAGATATCTGAATTCCACTATTTACTCTGCAATCACAATTATCCAACATAGATGTATGTAATGTAAAATGTAATTCTGTAACACAGATATCAGATCTCTCCATAATAATGTTCATAGCTTCCCAAGATGTAATTCAAGTACAATCATGAGGATCTAATCAATCTACATCTCGTTCTATTTCATTCATATCTTTGATTAATAATAATGAATTGTTATCAACTCATGGGTATACTAATGAGTATACTGAAAAATCAAGATTATTATCATTATTATCTTTATTACCGTATTAAATAACAATATCATAAGTTTGAAGACGAAAGATTCAATATATCTGAAATTATTACTTTAGGCGCGCATGAGAGTCGATTTGGCCAAATATCACTTTTTTGTGATCACTTTTGAGCCGTTTGTGAGAGATCAAAGTTCTAATTCGGGGAAAACCCAGATTTCGTCAATACCTTCAAGGTGATAAGTAATAACTATTGAACTTAAAATGCACAATTGTTGCGCGAACACAGCTAAGAAATGTCATTTTCAGATCTATGGTTGACAAGTATGTGATAACTATAACTCCACCATCTTGAAGGCGATACAAACATCTGTGTTCCCCAGCATTAGGATTGTATCTTCTTATACCGTTCAAAAGCTATTACCAAAACACTGATGTTTCGCCAAATCGACTCCCATGGACGCATAAGATTTATTGGAGCTACTCTTTGGGTTGGTAAGATCGCCCTTGTGGTGCCCGATTTCACCTTCTGTCCTCAGCCTTAATTAGTGAACAATTATTTCTATCAAGTTTCCATATTATTGATACAAAAATTCGTTGGGATTGTTTGTCCTCAATTCGTTTGACTATACATTGATTGTCTTTGTTTTAGCTGTCCAGGTCTGTCTATATGTGTGTGTGTTTGTGTCTGTGTGCGTGCAGCAAAGGGGATAATCTCTACGGACTTCGGTTTGTTAGACATTTTTCGATTTCCTTCCATGTGGCAATCGAATAGAGAAGCGTGTATGTGTGTGTGTGTATGTGTGTCCACGAAGTTTTGCAGATAGCTGAGTAAATGTGATTGAAGTCGGGTTCGAAATGAGTGAAGTAAAAGCTGGCCGACAACTGTGAAACTTAAAGTGTATTTGGCTTGATCTGTCAGTAGCAGATGATAACCGAGTGACTGGTAGCAGAGCATTGGACGGTGACGTATAGTGAATGGATTCAAGAAAAGATACGTTTACGTCAATACGACTTGTTCGGCTCACCAAGAAAAGACGTAGATGCGGTGGAATGGGATAGAGTGGGGAACTTACCGGGACTTGTATCATAGTGGAATGGGTTTACAGCGTTGTAAAAAGAGAGGTAAATATGCAGTAACATATTTGACCAATTATCATTATGATAAGTTGATCATTTGAAGAACGAAGCCAAGGTATCAAATGGAGTGGAATGTTCACAAATTCATAAATTTAAATATATTTATTCTAGTTTCGAAAAATTTATAAAACCATCTCTCTTAATTGAGAAAAATGCTCAAGTACAGTAAGAACTTTATAAACGAATTGAAATAAATATCTCTATGAATTGATTTTGAGTCGTGTCCACTCCATTACCAACCAAGAAATGAATGACAAAAAACAATAGCTCATTAGCTCTGCCGGGGTGGAATTAGTTTCACTTTCCAGAGTTTTCTGGGCACCTCTATGCCATTGGTGACCCACGAACATCAACACAAACCATTTTCGCATATACACACACTTTTTGAATATCAGTCAAGTTTTTGAAGACATTTATTTATATACAAAATCTTCATTAATGAGGTAAATGAATTCCTAAATCACCGCACAAGTCCTATGCATGCTCAGGCTGTCACATCGTTCGGGAACAGTATCATGTAATTATATTTCCAATACGTAAGTGGACAAAATTGAACTGCATTGTTGTAGCTCTACTACGAGATTTATGTCTTATAAGGAACATATTATATTTCAGAGTTGATTACTTGATATTAAACTAGTATCCAATAAGAAACAGCACGTGTTTAATATACGACTTGAAAGTACACATAAAATAACGCGTGCTGTGTTCAAGCAGAGATTTTCGTTTATGGATCCAGACCTTTATTTCCATTTGCAGCCCGTGCGATATTTTACGACAATTACGCTCATTCATAATAAAATTGGCGTACCGTTGTAAAATGACATTTTATAACTCCGACGTTCCTGCAGGAAAAATGTCGCAAGACATAGAGCTAGAGTAGTATCCACAAGAGAAGAACGTCGTTTACCAACTGGATAATTATAAAACTTGCTCAACGACCCCACCACGAGCTAGCTTATTTGTGGGTACGAATGATACTCAGAAATACCCGGGCCTTAAGCGAGACTCGAACCCACACGCGACTTGACTTCAGTTTCTGAACAGTACTTGGGCTGACTAATCTGGCAGCAAATAAATGAAAGTTCGGTGTTCGTAGAGACACTCACTTGTTTCAATAGTAAGTATCGCTTCGAGCAACTTCGACCCTCAATATACCATCTCTAAGAACAAATTAACGGATATTTAATGTTTTGTGTGTTGGTGTACGATGTTCTTGCAGGTGGATATCCACACGTAGACAGGATAAAGTCAAATAAGAGTTTCTCGTCTCTGATTGCACTGTACTAAAGACAATGGCAGTCATATATACCCTCTTTAATATAATGTCAGATCGTGAGGTAGATAATAGAGTAGTAAGGATGTCATGGATGTGAGTACTGCAAGTGCTTTCTTCCTCCTATCTTCCTCTCTCTCTCTCATACTAAGACCGTACGACGGTGGGTGCATATAAGGCATTTCACACAGCTCTACCGACTGAGAGAACCTATACGTTCTTATTAACCCTCTGGTTAGATGCCTAGGGCACGCAGCCACACATTCCGACGTCGTTCGGAGCGTCGTGCCCCCCTCCCCCCTGCCCCCCCCCCCCACCAAACCCGCCTCCCCTTTGCTTTCTCGCCCCACCTTCTCCCCGCCAATATAGCGGTACTTTCAAGACGATATTAAAACCATACTATACTTGCAGCAGCCATCAATAAGAGCATTGCACGACACAGCCAATGGTGGCTTGCTGGTCGACGGATTTACAACAAGAATACAGTTTAAGGACATGACCAAACAAAACGGCGGCTATCACCTTAGAAACGAAAAGATGAAGACGATTGAGAACATTTGTTTTTAGTTACCGTACAAGATGACAAAAATCTAGATATATTCATGGTACGCAAATGAAAACGCATGGTAATTTCATGCATGGACAGTTAAGCTGGGTTGTGGATCGTCGTAAGTGGTTGATCAGTGAAGAATGAAGAATGAAGGATATCTTGATAACATGGTTGAGAGATATTTGATGCGTTGAAAGGAACGAATGTAAGGGAGAAAGAAGTCGTGACCAATCAGAGAAAGCGAGAGAGAATTGAGAGTAATCTTACTGGATTATACCACTGATTAACATCCTGAGATTAAGGACGGTAAATGTTCAGACATTTTTACACTGTTAGAAAACTTTGACTTTTTATTGTTGAAACGACCCACATCATTGGCAGAACTAATTAAAATGTTGGATGGCGGGAAGGTGGGAGAAGGAAGGAAGGAAGGAAGGAAGGGAGGAGAAAAAAATGTTTTCGTCATTCAAAGTTAAATGAGAGTGGTTTAACTTCATTATCTCTTAGTATGCTAATGAAATTACAAATGAGTTAGATTGAATGGTTAGGCTTATCTACACGCGAGCTTTTGAGAGAGAGAGAGAGAGAGAGAGAGAGAGAGAGAGAGAGAGAGAGAGAGAGAGAGAGAGAGAGAGAGAGAGAGAGAGAGAGAGAGAGAGAGAGAGAGAGAGAGAGAGAGAGAGAGAGAGAGAGAGAGAGAGAGAGAGAGAGAGAGAGAGAGAGAGTAAATCTCTTACTTTCGGTACTGGAAATGATGTGCTCCAATAAGTTCACGTTAATATGTTTGGCGCGTTTCAGATTCAGCAAGATGGATTAGCAGTCAGAAAACTTGATCGTACGGCGCTCCATTCTGGCCCCATATTCCGGAGCGGAGCAAATGAGTGGACTTCTATTGATTTTTACACTGTCCATGCCCTAATAACCTGCGATCAGTTCATCGAATATATAACTGGCATAAAACAAATGCTTCGGTGACAGACAATGTTTTATAGATTTGTCACATTCTGAGCTTATGGACGAATTGTTGGTGTCAAGGGGGGGAATGCACGGCGCTCATACAATAGGCAAATTCACCACCACAATTTGTCTCAAGATTCAAACAAAATGATAGAAACATATTTTTTCAATGAAAATGTATACCAACTCCAAGATGAATGTATGGTCTTTAATTAATATGACATTCTATTTGTGTGAATTCAATCAGTTTTAAGACAATACGTGAATGAATTCTGTCACATTCCAGGATTTGTGACGTCATGCCTAGGTTACCAACCCGTGCTACGATATAATCTAGTAGCAGTGTACAGAGCATATATCGCTGTGCCGCTATTGTTACTATCGCCGACGCTCGGGGTCCATGGTTCGACACCCACCGCACTAAAGCGTCGGGTAATGGAAGAGGTATATTTTTTCCAATTTGAGCACAGAAACGGAAATATCTCCAGAAATAATGTGATTCTCAACTCTTGTGTTTGGTTTGATTCGAAAGCCGACTTGCAGGAAGATACTCGCTAGCGGGAGGCAGGGTCCCGTGCGCCTGCAATACTGCCTGCATAATTATCTGAACCAAAACTCTCGCACATTATTGAAGACCGCACGGAAAACATTCGACGCGATTAACTCCGGCATCTAGCGAGGGTGAAATTGTTCTAGCACCAATCATCGTAATCAAGTTACGGAATTACCCGAGGGGCCCAAAACTGTACAAACTTACACTTAATAATGACAGTTTAAAAAGCTTGCTTTAGAACTGATCAATAGCTCTTTAATTGTCAGAGCTCATTTCAATATTCTAGATATGTCTGAAAAGTGAAATGAAAACTGAACGGAATGAAAACTGCGTGATATGATAGTTATTGCTATCACAAACCCGGCGCCTCCACCAGTGTTGTCAAAAGCTGATTTTTGCCGGGCATTTATTCACGTGGACCCAGTAAGTCTGCTTATACTGCTACACACACACAAGCATAAGCAGTATAAGCAGACTTACTGCACCCAAGTGATCAAATACCCGGCAAAGATCAACTTGTGACAACACTGGTAGAGGCGCCGGGTTTGTGATGACACACACACACATATATATACCGTATATATATATATACACAAATGACACATACTCATTGACTCCCGCGGAATGCGGTGAAGAGCAATCAGGCGTCCGAGGTGAATCCAATCGAATCCGAATCAATCAAGCTCCGAGTTCATTCGTGTATCTTCACATGATTCTGTATCAAGGTAAACACAGGTTTCTATATTTGGTGACAAAAAGAAACAGAAATCCGACTTCATTTCTTGTTAAATTTTCCTCGAATTTTATTTGTATTCCGCGATTCTTCTCTATGATTATCCTATACTTGTCTGCCTTTCTGTTCATTATACTTGATTTGCTCACGTGATTATGGCTCAAGCGTGGAATTTGTGCGATTGAATGATCGGTTGTCAATTATCCTAATGCGATATATCCTGATTTGAGATTTTAATGCCATTTTTGTTTTGATCAGCTGATATTTGGTCGGATTGTCGAAGTGCTTGCACGCATGCGGCTGCACAGCGAGTTGCCCGAAACTAACTTTCACCGATGTCTCCTGCAATAATCTCAACCACGTACTGCGCCAGAGGATGTCCTTTCGTCAGGGCTGATTTCCGATCTCATTTCTCAGTCAATTCCAGTCCTTATCTTAACTGCAGTTGGTAAGAAGATAGTAAGAGGAAAGAGATCCATGCAAACCGTTTTCCGTATTCATGATATTATTATTATCAACTATAAAGGATCTGTTATGACGGTGAAGACGTTGAACTGAAAGACCCAGACTGCACACGCTCCTTCCTCTCGTTGAGGAACACGGAGTAGCAACAAGACTGAAGGCACTGCAATGAAGGTTGTGGGTTGTGGGGTGTAAACCTATTCGAGGTAGCCCCATGCACCTCCAAAGCAGTATTTCCGGATCTAGTATTATGTTGCAGTGTTTTAGTTTGAAGTAAAATTCAACTGATGTATATTTCAGAATGATGATGCAAAACAATTTCGACAGAGTACAAATTGATGACCCATTACGCTTTTCCGAATCAAGGTAAATCGTTTTTTAAAATATCCAAGTTCTGGAAAGCATTTACCGGAAAGAAACTCCGTCTAGTGGTAGGCCTACATATAGATTCGACGTTGAGATTTTCTGTCGACTATGTCCTGAACCTGATCAATATATACCAGCTACGTGTATAAATCGATCAGGTATACGCTCTTTCGAATGTGGATAAATCGGTTTCAAGGTGTCCAAGTTCTGAAAAGCATAGGTTTCGCAGGATGTTGTTGTTCTTGTTAATAATTTACCTATCAGTATTCGGTTCATTATAAATATGATTTTGCTTAATACCCTCTAAGCTCCTATAGTATTATTATTATTATTATTATTATTATTTTGATGAGTTTGTCAGAATACGGTATTATATATATAATATTTTTGACGTCTTTGTCTTCAGTCTTAATAAAAATTACCCTGTTCTCAATTTCTCAATTAACTACTTCACGAAATGTAGGTCACCGTACACGCAAGCACCCGCATAATCAGTTTGATTCAGATTCCTGAAATATATCGTGCTGCTCTAACCAATAAAATTAATGTCTCTTTTAATTATATAGGCCTATCTAGCCACAGAAAAACGTGGCGTGCTATCAAATCAGGGTTACAGTATATCAGCGATCAGACTCGGATTGCGAATTAAAAACTATACAATCATACAAAGACGCGAAGAGTAGCATTTATAAATCAAAAATAGCACATTGAATCATATGATATCAACATTAGAGCGCTGTACGGATTATAATTTAAAACATGTTAATTTCAGTTAGGCACATTTTGATTATTATTACAGAGAGATTTATAGTTTCAGATAAATATGCGTACGCCTATATTAACTTCAATCTTCAATCAAAAACCACTTACACTATATTTGATTTATTCTGCATATTGATCCGCGAACTAGGAATTGGTATAGTATTTTGATTGCCTGATTAATAGACACATACTACCTTTGATCCAGGCCACGACGGCATGCATATTCATTCGTACGACGAGCTAATGACAGCATAATGCATAATGATCACGCTGATGTTATAATAATAGTGTGGAGGAATAAGTTTTTGATTGTCTGATTAAGGGGGGCCTATGATCTGTGGCAACGAAGGTCCCCTCCCCCCCAACCCTCCCACTCACTCAAGGCCTGTGTGAGCTGGGATAATAAGCTCCAGAATACAGGGCTCTTCAATTTGCATGCAAATGTTGCTCCGCTAACTCAGTCCCTCAACCCTCTCTCTCTCTCTCTCTCTCCCTCTCACACCCTTCCTCCCGGTCCCTCCCCCTTCCCCCCCAAACTTCCACCCATCACCTACAGACGGCCAGCATCTCGGTCCATTGGCAGATTGTCTCACGAGAGACGACATCCTCCTTCGCTGACCACAATAGCTTATAATAACAATGGCCTATTGAGATCGTATTCAGTGCATTGTTCTCAAGTGTAATGTATTGTAGAGCGGACTATGTATCGAGAGGCAGCAGGCAGGTAATCGGGGGCGGCGATGCGACTGAAGAGATGTTAACAACTTCGAGGAACACGGGGGTCACGGGAGAAAATCCTCTTGACAGCGTGTGGAACTTTGTGTGACGAGTTTCAGAAAGGAAGCTTTCGGAAGTGGAAACTTTGGCCGGATTTATATGCAGGACACGTGATAAAGGTAGAAGAATGTATAAGATTGACATTGACGTTATGCAAATACTTTAGGATAGATTACTTTTAATTAGTTTTCTACACGATAGGAAGATCAAAAGCTTGACTTGCCACAAGACTTGGATTAATAATTATGTTAAATATAGACAAAAACTTTACAATAATGCTTTATAAACACGCTTGAAACTTCACGAAGACCATGATTATTATAATGGTTGATTGAAATGTAGAGTACACCAACCTCATAAGAAATAGAACGAGATAATAACCTTATCCTACTTTTTAATTCAAGTTTTATCATTTTAGATTCACAGTACATTCACTTTCTGTACATGTCTCGTCTATCTAATTCAATATTGAGAGAATATTACAGAATTGAACATTAACAATAAAAAATAGATATAATATAGGAGAACCGAGTTATACAGGCCAACACTTAATTACTGATGTATTAATGCTTTTCAATATGGAGGCAATACAAGTGAACGAGCAGAGAACACAGATGTGTGGCAGTTGACTCTAGTTATGCGCATGCAGTTGGGGTAAGGTGTTATAACCTCGAACTACTAAGTGACGCATGCTTCGCTTATTAATTTATTTGATTAAATTCGGTGATCTCATGTCCAAACTAATATGCTAGGGGCATATTGTCGACAAAGTTATTTCTCAATTAGTTTTGGAAGCCATACACCCTCAGTCGAGCTGACCGGACTTACAACGCTAACACATGTTTGCTTATAGCTTATATTTAATTTGTTTTTCATCATTTTCTCTGTTTTGTTGAAAGTTTAAGTCTCGCAAGTTCTCGTCGACTACCCAGGGGACAAAGAGACTGGGACATGTAATGGTGGCCGATCACTTTCTAGAGTACAGGAAACATGTCAAGAAACTTAGGTGAGATAGCACCCACGAAGAAGTAGCTCGTCGCCAACTGAATGATTGTAAACATTTCGGCTATTCTGGAGAAACTCAAAGACGCTTCAAAAAGTGAATGCTTCTAAAGATGAAGTTGTGTTTATGATATAAATCTCCTGCTGAAAAATGATTGATTCTCAAAATACCACGGATTTTTCATACACGTGGATCGATGATATTTGCGTTTGTTTTGTTACTAGACAATTTTCTTATTTCGTGAAGACAAGTATGTATAACTTATACACTCCCACACCCACCCACCCACACACCCTCCCACACCCCCACACACACACCCACACCCACACTTCAGCCCCGAAACTCGCACACGACGTACAGTGTAATCTCTTCCGGTTCTATTTCATCATTCCAACGCGATATTGTTTTAAACACACCGCGACCTGTTGTGCATATTTCATCGTTCCCATCGTTTGTTCAGAACTTGAAACATTGGTGCTACGCAAAACTTTTCACAACTAAATCGTTGCAACTTTCTGTTTTTCCTATCCCATTGTAAGTTTCGGTTCTCTCTCTCTCTATCTCCCACAGTTCTACCCCGAGTCACAAGTTTGCTCTCCGGGCATTAAACAAGCGAAGGAGTCGAAGGCGTTTCCGTGATCCAAGTCACTTAACGCACATTTATTTCTAATAATGTTGGTGTTTGATTTATAGATGGGTTGATATTGTTCAGGAAAACAGTATGAAGCTTACGTTTACTCTATAAAAGATGACTTATATAAGCAAGTTTTCTTACCAAATAGGCCTATAATGGCTAAGCTGATTTCAAACAAATATCATATAACTTATATAAACATCAACTTATTAATGGGAAATACAGAGCCGAGAATTATATACAATATAATTATCACACAGAGGAAAAGAAGAGAGTATTAAAGGTCGGAGTGAGATGGGAGAATACAGAGATACGGAGAGAATCGGTTGGATGAGAAGGACAGATAGTGGACGAAGAGAGAGAGGGGACGAAAAAGGAGAGAAAGGGCACAGAAATTGCAGACTAAATTTTAAAAAAATAGAGAAATTCATCTTTACTATTTTTTCCCATGTTCACAAACCATTTCAATTGAATGTAAAGTATAAAAACTCCAGGACAATTTTATGCTCTTCAATTAATATGATATTCTATTTGATTGAATTCACTTAGTTTTAAGATAATACGTCAATGCATTTCATCACATTCTCGGTATTCATTGACGCATCATCTTAAAACTGATTGAATTCACACAAGGAAGTGATAATAATCAGAGAGCATAAAGCTATCCTGGGGTTGATTTACTCTTTATTCGCTACTAGTTAGTGGACGTGGACGAGGAGACACATGTCTCTCTTGGTCTAGTCACCGTTCCCCAAGTCAAGGCGTTTAATTGTAACTTCTCGTATTCTTCCACTGGTCCAGCTAGTTGAGATTTGTTCAACAAGTCATATCTGGTTGTGACGGACCAGAACAAAAAGTGCCACGAAAGATTCTATACAGTCGTTTCGCATGTCTTGAATTTTCCTGAGAACCCACCCATTCGACTAATGGAAAACTTACGACTTCAATCATTCCGAGCTCCATTACTTGAGAGTCCTGGACGAAAAGCTGCACTAGAAGTAACCCTGCGATCTCCAGCTTCGTGCAGTGGAACTTCGACATTAGATAGAATGCAATATTAGTACTTGATGTGTATAGGCCTACCTTCATTTCTGTGAAGGGCAAATATCACTGATAATGGTAATTTTTCTGATACTGCTTAACGACCCCACCAACAGCTAGGTTATACGGGGGCACGAATGAGCGGGTGATAATGAAACGACGAAGTGATGATGGGTGAAAGGATGTTTACAAGAACGGGACTCGAACCCACGCCCAGCGGTGACTTGAGTTCCTGCCGCTAGCGATAGCTGACTGAGCCTCTTGGAGAGCACTTGAGTCAGATAGGAAGATCAGAGCTTCGACTTCTTGCATGAAAACGGCATATTTCAAAGAGATGTTAGATATTAATTATGATTTGTTCAAAATAAGGAATGTCTGAGGAATGTGGAGCCTCACTCTTTGCCTGACACGGCAGTCCAATGAACTTCACGCGAGCTCAATCAATCATAATTAATCTCAAAAATTCATTTAAAATATTCCGTTTTCATCAGAAAAAGTAGAAAAATTGTATCATTCCACCCACGGAAGCAAAAATCAGTGTAGTTATGCCCTTTTATTCAGTTACTTGTCTAATGAAAGATTTCATTATTGTAAATATTGGATACATTTTTTCAGTTTTGAAAAACCATGAAATGGAGTTTGTGCAGAGATAAGATTTTTGGATTATGTTTATCATTTATGGGATTGTTTCCGAAACCAAATTCAATCCATGTTGAATCATGTATTCATATATGTCATTCAGGCGATGTTTTGGGGTTCATTTTCTACATTTCGCAATGTTTTTCTCAAGAGTGATCCTTCACTGATTTCACCTCGAAACCACAGTTCTATGTGGCAAACGCAGAACTGCCCGCAGGTAATTCTTGGAAATAGGCCCACGTTCATTTTTCAAGGGATTTTTGCGATTTACAAGCAGTTCTGGAGTCGGATAATTGGACCGTTATGGATATTTTCGAGATTATAATTAAAATCATATTTCCATAAATATAATTTTGAATATGTGATCAGAGTGAGGCCTCGCTGGGGATTTGCCGGTAGACCAGTCCGCCCCTGATAATAGCAGACGCATGCAGCCTCGCCGACCTACTCGACAATCTCGCATGCACTAATGTGTAATATAATTAAGATCTCAATCCCTCTGTTTTGTGGTACCCTGTAGATTTGAACTTTCGCAGTTAGTCTCTTCTGTCAACAGTGCTAATTTCATAAGTCTACGAAAGGATGGGTTACAATGAGAATTGTATGCATTAAACTTACAAAATGACTTATAACTTGATATAAAATTCAACTTTGAATTGAACTTTGAAGTAAGTAACATTAAGTGTGTTTGTGTTAGAGATCTCGTTGTTGAAAGATGATCATGACACAGATAATTGGAATAAAATATGGTTTCAACTTTCCACTTATTATAACCTATTATTCTTCAGACTCGCTTTACTAAAGCCGTTAATAATAATACTAAATTTAATAATGTTTCTTTTTGGTAAATATCTTTTTATTTATTCAAGTAGACCTTTATATATAATATTGTCTATAGCCTCACTCGGGCACAATGTGGTTTGACTGTACGACTCTTTTCATAGCGGTCCACAATCTAATGATCGGCCCAATGCTACCTACTCAAGAAGTTTCATCTAAAAATTCAAAATAAACACAATCAACATAAAATGTTCCATAATCGTAATGGCGATACACTCGAATAGAACTCTCACGAATGATTAGGTTGAGTATACGTTGCTAGACATGTATTTTAATATAAAAATAATGAAGTAATTTTTATTCCAGTAATTTTTATCCATTGGTCGATCATTTCATTAAAATTCTACAAAAATATTTTTTTCATTCTCATAGTTATTATATATGTAAGGGGGTTGGATGTATCTGTCTAGATTTCTAGTGATAGTGATAATATATATATATATATATATATATATATATATATATATATATATATATATATATATATATATATATATATATATATATATATATATATATATATATATGTGTTTCTTTTCAGGGAGGTTTCATTATCGAACAAAAAACATATTTCATGAACCCACAAAGTCAAGAGACATAACTTGTCTGCATCACATTTAAAATACAAAACGTATTTTTTTATTAAATTCCCAGTAAAATCTGTGAAGATCGTGAATATTGATACAAACGTATTCGGAATGGAAATAGAATGATGAACATCCACGAATGACTGTAGGATAAAATTCTAAACCTTTTCAAAAATATTGAAGAGAGAGCTCAACGATTTCTGCTGGCTCAATACTCGGACTTCGAAGTCTAAAGCCTCTCTAGGTTTTGATTCTGAGAACTCGCCAGTACGCGTTCACCCACGTACACTTGGGCAGATTTGCGTCCTAATTAAGAGATCTATTCAGTGGCGTACTAAGCTACACCTTTTGAAAAGGCCTAATGCGCTAACCATTCCTGGCATTGGCCTTTAACAACTTCTTTGATATCACGGAGAAGTTGATTACAGAAGATAAAACACGCGCGTCCTTTTGAACCTGAAGGAAACGCTCAAACGTTCAAGTCATGAATAATGCAGTTATGGTAGAAGGTTGAGAGTAAAAACTAAAATAGTAGACCCATTCAACATAGAACAAAAGTTGTGTTGAATGTTGTGAGTTCGTTATTTTGATTGGGAAACAATATGGATATTCGCGTCGAAGAAAGAGCTCAAAAATGAGAGAAAATGATTGATATATTTGATTTAATCTCTGAAACCGTTCACCAATTTTCATAGCACTTGTCAAAAACGTACATCATTGTTGTCCCAACAATAACACATTCATTTTATTCCGGACAGAAATAATGTACACTTTCTCTCTCTCTCGATGTTATTCCTAACGGTATTTAAAAACATTCTAATCATACATTTTTCAAAACCCTACTTGATCGATTGTTACCGAAAACTATGGGCCTACAAATTCAAGTTGAACGATGAGTAATGCGTAATAAAAGATTATGCTAATCGATTTTGCCTTGCACCCTGTGCAGCGTGGACAAAAAAGGGACAGAAAATAGAGAAACTCCCCATTTGGGCAGAATGGGACTCTCCGCCCGATCGCACATCCAATTAGAGCTAGATGCAGTAATATCGAATCCATAAATACAAAATGCAATGACTTGGAAACAAGAATAGATTAATTAATTGTAATATTTTCAAGGTCATAAGACACGTATAACCAAGGTGCCACAATTCTGATGAAGGCACTTGCAACATCGGTACACACACCCAACACGGCTGCAGTCTAATTGTCACGGCACCTCCATCAATAATGTTGTCAAATACGGCACTTCCACCAAATTCAGCATATCAATATGATACGAGAGGAAAAATACCAAGAGCTTTTTCTGAAGTGTGGAAATGTTCGAGTGAACAGATGAGATGGAAGATGGAAGAAGAGCGTCAAGCCAGGGGCAGGTCACAGAGGGGAACAGCGGGGAGAAATAGAAGACAGTAAGTTATTGAGAAGAAGAATTGCCACGGAGAGTGAGAGAGAGGTGGAAGAGTTAGCGCGAGGATTTGGGGCTAGCTCAAGTCTATAACAGCAGGAACCGATTTGGTGACATTTGGCCAAAACCCGTCAGCACAACTAACATCTTGTTGCCTAGGACTAACAAGTCTATTTGTCACTCATACGAATATCCGTGCCATCAACATTACGTGCTGTGCGTTTCAACAGAAAGGCATGTACTCATATTTATGTATATATATATATATATATATATAAACAAATATATATATATATATATATATATATATATATATATATATATATATATATATATATATATATATATATATATATATATATTTATATATATATATATATACACATACAATATAATGAAACAATCTTCTGCAGCTTATTATTAAATGATCCCCTAGTCCTACTTCCGACATCACGCCACTGGGTAAATAGCCCAATAAGCTGATATCACCGGCTGTTCCCGTTTGGCACCACGCGTACCTCCACCTCCACCAGCACCCCCTACCGACGCCATGCGAGACTAATGGCTAGCTGTCCCTTCTCGTAACCACATTAACTCCGCCGTCCTCTAGTTTCGCTCTCGGTCCAGCAGTGTTTACCATGTGCGTGCATGTATCAGCCTCCTAGCCGTGGGGTGATCATAACGCGTATTGTGGTGGACCTAGCCTCATCAGTCACGCTCGGCTGTGTAAATAAGCTCAAGTGGTAGGGGGTCATGAGTGCGTGCTCGTTTGCCTTGGTCGGGTGACATCTCGCGAATTAGGCTCTATTATGGACAGTCAAAAACACGATACTGGCTAGCAGTATAAAAGGTATGGCATTGTCATGTAGTTCGCGCAGTCAGTACTAGATGACGTGTTCGTTGTGCACTGGATGGTGAGTAAGGGACTCGAAGTGCAATGCTATAGGGTTGAGGGTTGCATCTTGCATTGGTCCAGTGTTGAAAGTAAAGCTTGTCGTCCGAATCTTAGAACCAGCAGAGTGAGACTCACCTAGTAGTGTACAAGGAACTGTCGTTGCTTACATCACGTTCACATGTGCTCAGCTGTTTGCCACAGCCTCTTATATCAAGGCAGGAAATCAAGATTGTGAGGTCAACTCATGGATGAAGCTAAGCTTGTGATATCGGAAAGATGTGGTCTACAATATAACAATCATTTTTGAAGGCGTACAATAAGAAAACGCAGAGTAATATGCATTGTAAGATGAGCGAGATGCTTATGAATATGAAATTCAATACACACTTTGGTAACCGTTTTCTCTATTTTCATGAAAGAAGTAGTTCACATCACGCACCGTCACAGATAGCCTGTGGCCCCGTGGCAGCTAAATGGCCCGGTACGGACCACACCACGAGGCCCTGTTCCTACCACGCAGCCCGTGAACAAGATGGCCACCACCGACCCACGCAGCCCGTGAACAAGATGGCCGCCACCGTCACACACACCCCGTGGCATGAACAAGATGGCCACCACCGACCCACGCAGCCCGTGAACAAGATGGCCGCCACCGACCCACGCAGCCCGTGAACAAGATGGCCGCCACCGACCCACGCAGCCCGTGAACAAGATGGCCGCCACCGACCCACGCAGCCCGTGAACAAGATGGCCGCCACCGACCCACGCACCCCGTGGCATAACAAGCGCCAGAACGAGGTTAGGTCGACTTGAGGGTAGGTCAGGCTAGGCTGAGGTAAGGATTTTACACGTGGGCGTGATAGGAATAAGCCTCTGTACTTCTCACGCAGTGTGGTTCGTATCCAGCATCACGGTCCATAGTACGAAGGTCCGCCTTTAAGAAAACTTGCCAAACATGCCTATCGTCGTTTTGAAATTTCAATTTTCTTGGGTAGAGAATGTTTCACTTCATTTTACGCCGTGTATACTTCTTACGTTTTTTTTTCAAAAATTCAATAATCAACCTCTCAAAATCTAATCCATACCGATTGTTACTTGAAAATACGCAGTTTTAAATTGAAAGATGTGCATGAATAGAAAAAGTACCATGTGGATCGGTTCTGCTTCGCGAAAAAACAAACATGAAGTACGACCCCATTTATAAAGAATGGATGTCTTCGCTATCGCTCAACCAAATAACTACATTATTTCTCAGACCAAAGGGTTACCATAAAATCTAGTCGAAATACTGATCCGATCCCGTCTTCGATTTACTGCAGTCGTTAAACATACTTGTGTTGGAGCATGTGATAGCTCACATTATGAAATAATTTATATATATTATACTATGTGAGATATGGAAGGAAAAAGATTTTTCACACCTTAAATCATCTTTTATTAAAGCAGAACAGTCACTATTGACAGAACGGCGACTTGGAAATACGAAGTAAAATAGATTGTTATAATAGATATCGTTGTATCCAAGCGTGGAGGGGGTCGAGAGGACAACAATGTACGCTACTCCTATACTCTACCACACAGCATTTAAAAAGGATCTGCAGTAACTCAATTTTGGTACAACTTCTACATTTAGATAGAATCTTCGAGAGAGCAGTTGAAATAATCAGGGATACCAATTGACTGGACTGAGTCCTGAAGGGGCTTGTGAGGGGATGGTAACCTGGTGAATATTCAGCCGTGTCCTGAAGATTGACAGGAAGAGACACGATATGCGAACCTACAAATGACAATTATTATACATTTTCACATGTGATTATTGTTCAAAATATGCCACGTTTTTGCTGAAACTACCACTTATGACAGCGATTAGCCCACATTCCCCGCGACTGCCTTGTTGTCTAATCGAATCACTTCTTCTCTTGTGGCCACGATTAGCTGTTGACATTGTCCAGAACAAGAAGTAGCATGACGTTCTGTTCCAGTCACATGACACGTTACACATGAGACATTAGGAGGCGATTTACCGGAATATCAGTTTTAGGTAATAACTTTTGAACGGTATGAGATATCGACATTCTGAAAACGAAGAAACACAGATATTTACAATAACTTCAAGAAGGTGGAGATAATATATTTATCCCATAACGCATAATCGTTGAGCGTAAACGATTAAAAAATCTGTATTTTCAAGCTAATACGAGTGACAATCAGGCGATTTGAGATAATAGTTATTAGTTGTACTCTCTCTTGAGCGTATTGGGAATATGTGTTTCCTTCTTTTCAGAATGTCGATATCTCATACCGTTCAAAAGTTATCACCAACAAATGTATATTCCGGCAAATCGACTCCCGTGGACTCAACCTCTACGTCTCACTCGAGCTTGCTTGTTACCGTGTTATTCTCAAGTCGGCGGTGTCGGTGCCCCAACAATGTGCTCGCGAGCTGTAGTTGCAATTAGAAGTCACTCTTGCAGGCAATTCATTCGAAACAGAGAGCTTGATTTATATTCAACGCAATTACCCTCCATACAGGACGTGATATCTGTATTACTGTTGACACATGATGGAATATTACACTTATCCACGTATTCACACTATTCCATGTTTCTGAAAAACTATCATTGTATACAAGTGAACTGTCATTTATCATCGAGTGTATGCACAGTTCATTTTAGAGTTATAACTTGAAATGAAATGGACTCTATTGAAAATACTACACGAGTTATGTTCTCCGCCAGTTCTTTAATTAATTGCACATTCATTATTTTGTAGAGTTCAATTCAAATGAACCAATTGTATTCGTATGTATTCGAGGTGCTATACATATTTCTTTATCATTCGTATTGATATTGTATGGATTTATATAATATAAGTATTCTATTCATACAGTTTTGTATATCAACATTATGAATATAACAAACGCATTAAGGACGAAATAATAGTAATTAGACGAGCTTTAGCGAGGATTCAATTCGACATACTGAAAAAAATTGGTGTTCGTTTTTATGTTTTTTTTTATGTTTTTTTTTGTCTGTTCTCCACAGGTCAAACGGCTACAGCTATCAACTTCAAGCGTTTTTTCAATATGGTTCCTCATCTAACTTGTGGATTGAACGGTGATGGATTCGAGTTGAACAATACACATTTTTCTCAATACATATTTTTGAATGAATAAATAAATGAATGAATTTGTGTTTCTCATAGTTCGAATATGTAGAATTGTTTTGTATTCATCATTTAATATTATTAATCTTCAACTTGGTGTGTTATTCATTATTAGGTCAACCAAATGGCTTGATTGACTGTTACTCTCCTACACTCCTCATAATTTGCAAGTGATTACAAATATATATACACTAAATATAAACAAAGTATATTTATATTGCGACTATAGGTCATTAAGATCTTATGAGTACCAGTATAAGAAAATAATGATAATAATATTCCAAAAATAAATCGAAATCTATAATAGAGTCTTAGGTGTCTAACTCACGAATGAACAAAAGGCATTTCCTATTTTGGTTTGAAACGAGAACACAATGAATACACTTCGTATATAGAGGAAAATATATGCATATAATGGCCATTGATTAAATTACTGAGTTACTATTTCAATTCTGATTGCAGAACTTTGATCATCTGCCTGCATACTCTGTGTGGCCTGGTTACTGCGCATGCCCACTGGACATATATTGAATACTAAAGTGGGAGCATACTACCGTGTAATAAGCCCTCCGAGCAGACATAACACTCACATGTGGGCATTGACAAAACTGATGATTCAATAGAATCTCCATAAGCACTGGATTTCTGCGAACACGACCACGATATTAAAATAAAGCCGTCTCAGCCAATTCCTGATACTATTCCAGATAAGGAAATAAAGAAGACATGTATTTTTCTCATATGTAGGCCTATATATTATTCTATGAGGCCATCTGGTGGTTTTCATATTTGGTAAGTCTACACAGTGCTAACTCTTATATTCAGTCTAATGGGCATTATCTCGTCCTACTACATACGGGTGTTTCAATCGGAATATTCCATCTCTAATGCTGATGTGTATCTTCTAGGACTCGGGAAGTCATCCCTATTCTAGTGGATAAGTAAACATGTGGGGCATTTATCCAAAGTCCGTTAGTTAGGTCAAGATTCTAGTCCAGCTTGGCAAAAAGCATCATACTCAGGATGCTTTAATAACGTTTAAAGGTCTCTCCAGGATATTTCCACAATACATCTTATTTCAGGAATACATAGGCCTATGATAACCGATCAAATTAGCGATGATCAAATGGATAGACACAAATTAGGCCACATTTACAGAGTACTTATTTTGTCTTCAGTTGCCACTTGTAACCGATTTTCAACGACTTGAAATGAAATTGACGGAACTGAAAATATAAGCGAAACATAAAAATACACGCGTCGAGAACACAATTAAATTTGTGACTGAATTATTGAATTACTTCATCACAAGTCACTGGACTTCTCCAAACCATGAACAAAAAAAGTATTTACTTTCCATTATGAACCATATACTTTATTTCACCCTATATCGTTCCATCTTTTTTTCCAGAAAATAAAGGATGTTCTAGCAAATAGATTTTCCTCCCTGCATAACCTCGTCGTCTATTATATATAATATAGAGCACGCTCGTGCGACATCAGTGGTATATCTGCTCGCGTCGCCAGCGGCTCACACATCTTCCATGACGAGGTGCGAAGAGTGTCATCACCCCCCCCCCCACCACCACGCCCTTAATGCTTGGCAGCTCGTTTCTCGTCTTTTCTGTTGGCGGCGACGATACATTAGGCAATCTCATTCTTTTAGTACAACGAGAAATGGTCCATTAACCAGCGCAGGTAAATCGCGAAAAGGACTGGCATACTATAGAGAGTTGAGAGGTGACGTCTACCACAAATAGCCACATTCAGTACCATCGTCTACCCCCTCCCCCCTCCCCCCTCCCTTCCCCGCCCTCACGATATACCATCACTTCCTTCTCATCGCCCAATTCTATTTGATAGAACGCGTATCTTATTCGTGGCTAGTAATCCAACTACTGGAAAACATAAGTTTTCATTTAGGAGATGATGATAAACGGATGAGCTCGTCTGTAAATGTTACCAAGGGAAATGAAAATGGTTCGGGCACTGTTACAAGAATGTATATATGGAGTCAACGCAATGTAGATTACGAATAACGATTTGCTCTACCTGCACCCGGAAACCTAATGTCAATATACACACGTACACTTACGGTCACACAAAACGCTTTTCTCCCAAATTGAATTGAGAATTTTGAATAAAATGTAGGCATATTTACAGTAATTTCGAAAGCCCATGTAGAAAGCATACACTACCTGGTGTCAAAGTTCATTGCTGTTAGTTTAAAATAATATTAAAATGGGGTAGAAAGATCGCCCTTGTGGTGCTCCTTTCAAACGATCCTTTTCTCATCCTTGGCCTTAATAGGGGAACAATGATTTTGTATCCAGTGAAGTGACTCGATCGATCACTGTATGTGACCGCATGTGGAGATAAAGATGATGAAGATGTAGCAACTTGTGGATCTTTGATTTGTTTCCAGTACGTGAAATTGTGTATTTCTCGCATCCAATTATCACGGTATTCCTGACTTGAGCTCCTCGGTGTAATCTAAGTATTGTTGAGTAGGTAGACTCGACCAGGGCTGCGTGACGTCACAGCTAAGGTTTAGCTAGCGATTTGTTATTGATTCGATGGTTAATCAGTGACAGTGACTGCAAATTTGGGTGATCTAGTCACTATTTGAAGCCACGCGGATCGATCAGAAAACAACGCCCCCCACCCTGACCCAGAGTAGGTATTCTAATGATGTTGTTCACATTTCACATTCAACCGATTGTGCTATGCCTTTTCTGTGTTCAAATCTCTTATGCCATTAATATCACACTGTGTAGAAACAATGAAAATACGATCCTATTAACTTTGATAAACTTCGCATAGGCTTGTGTCGAATGAATTATGTGCAATAATGGTTAAAGTTTGAGGCCGCCGGTTTCTCTTCCTCCCAAATACAAAGAAAAGTAGGCTTTGACTTCACATACTTCTAGGACTACACTATTGACTACAATAAATCGAGCTAATAATTCTTAGATGATTGGGAAATTGACTTTCTAATGTCAAAATGTACGTAGGAATATTCTCAGATATACTCATATAAGATAAAGAGGATCTCTGCTATAATGGTATTGGTTTTTATTTCTGCAGTTTCTTGCTTTGTAGAAAACAAAATCGCAAAACACAAGCCGTTAATCTGAAACTATAGTTCCGTTGGTATTCGTTAAACCAGTGCGCTTATGTGATGACATTGCATCTGCCTGAAACCAAGTAATCAGGCGCGATCTATCAGCAATGGCCTCGATCGAGATGAAATTGAGATGCTCCTTACATATTCTTTCAATGCGCTTATCAAGCAACGCAGAAGACTAAGAAGAGACACAAGAGTGTGAGATTAATTCTGGTGCTAGAGGGTGGAATAGATGCAACTATGACACGATGGTTATTTTCATTCACTCATATTGGGTTTAACGACGCTCTGTCTAAATTCTCTTGGAGTGGATGAATGAAATGGTGGGATGATAGAAGAAAGGTCACTTGATCAGGTGGTTTTGGATAGTGGGAAGGAGTCGGTCGCGAACTGTTGTGGAGAAATCATCCCAGTGAACCCGGACAGAGGAATCCACGAAACACCTGTCAGGATGGTCGATCATGGCGGGAATTGAACCCCGGTCCCCTGAATGACGGTTCCATGTGGTTGCCACTCGACCTCACGTGTCTCAGTATGATGATTATTGTTTGTTCAGAGACCCCATCAACAGATAGGTTATTTGGGAATACGAATGAGCAAATGATAACTAAATGATGTTTACGAAACGTCTTATCCGAGATTTCAGCTCATCCCGGCTTGACTTTTTGTAAAGCAGTGCCCAGCTGAGAGTGCTAAAGAGATGACTCGACTATGCAAGTACTCCCATATTGTGAGAATCGTCCCGGCATTACCCTAACCAACAGAGGGAACCACGAGACACCTCTGTGAAGATGAGGATGGCAGGCATCGAACCGGGACCCGATCAACCTTAAGTCTCCCCGGGCACATGAAGCAAGCGCGTTACCACTGAGCAACTTGTATCGGGTCTTGAAATTGCTCGTTCATTAAATTACAGACGGTCCAAACTGCTAGTATGTAACATTTCTTTAATGGGCATTGATTTCCCTTAATAATCCAATTTGTCCGTAGCTGAAACCATGTGATGAATTAATCGAGGAATGCAGGGACGCATGCCACTCGGGTCAGACGAGTGACAGCTTACGCAGCTTGGTATCAGAGCACGCAATTATCTTCATTATTGCATCGATTCGGTTCGATTTCTAGTCGTGATTGCGTTCGATCGCTCGAGCTTTTATCCAGCGTTCAAGTCAGACACTTTGTCGCGAGCGACTTGTCTGGTTTCCGGGGTGACCACGGGCTAGTAGAGAGGGGTTAGGGGAGAATACCCCCCCCCCCCTCCACTCTATGTGCGGGTAAGGATAGAGGGAAGGAAGCGGTCGTGGTCTGGACTACAGAAGGAAACCACGAAAAAACACTGTCAAGATGGACGGTGGCATGCACTGCTACGATTTTTCCAAAAACAATTGTATTGCCTGTGATTAAGAAGAAAATCAACTGAATTTGCAATGGTGGTAATTATTTTCTCAGAATATTGATTCTAGTTGAGAACATCCAGCGTATTCTTCTTGTACGAACAAATACAGGTAGGCCTCCGTCTGACAGACCGTTGCCTTCGCGTCGTGTTCCGAGTCAACACCCTTCCTTGTATTGTTGATCATTCCCAACAATGTCTTCTAGTTTACTCGTCCCTACCTCTCAACAGTGAGCAATTACAAGAATCGGACGGATCTAAGTATAAAATTGCAAAAAAAGGTCTATGGGTGAATACCATATAAAATGTTCAGTATTCGTACTAATTTCGCAATGGATTACAAAACTGATTCGACATTTCCTTCAATGCTGAACCAATTTGATGGGACCTAGTACAAATAAGATGGCACGATGATTTTTATTTAAATTGCTACTCTAATAAAATATTGAAATTCGTGTATCTCACTCGTTTTTGTCACTACTAAAAATTTGACATGTTTTATTCATCTTTTAATTATACAGAAAATTTGATCCAATATTCTGTTGATGACACACAGCGTAGTCTAAAAAGTAGTAAGTGTCTAACGCACACGACGTATTTCACTGACAAGAAACACTTTAGATTCATCGTTTCTTTGCATTCGTATGAAAGCCACTGAAAAAACCGTTAAACTGTACGTTAGAACCGGGATGCCTGTTGTCATTTCCTCCATTATCCTTCAGCGCAATGCACGGGCACGAGCCATCGCGAGGTGGAGGTTCCCAGCAACCGTCCCTCCATGGCACTTCACTAACGCGCGGGTGGTTCCAGCCTTCAGCCTCCTGGAAACAACCGACCAATCCGAAACAAAATACGGCTCCGTATTTGCATGCCGGCGGTGTTCGCCAGGCCAAACTTAATCCCTGATTTTCATATATAATTTCATTATGTTAAAACAAAGCATGTTTTGCGGTATACGTTCAATAAAAGATGGAAAATAAAAAGCGTGGGGTTAAAACGCTTCCATCTAGAGACGTTAGGAGGTAATAGCGCGAAATTTGGTGGAAATGTACGTCGTGATATTCTGATCAATCCTGGGCACGGAAATGTTTGGAATTGGACTCTGGTGACCACAGAACAGAAGATAATACTCTGGCGAAGAGTTTAGATTTGTGTATCTATATTGGGTTTAACGACGCACCGTAATGATGACTCACTGTTTTGGCGCCAGTGAATGATGAATAAGATGATGGAAAGTTGCGATGAACGCCTATTTCCTCAGGGTCCTGTCCTGCTTTTAATAAACCATTCCAATATTCTCTATAATTAATAACATGGGGAAGTACTGAACACCTCGGTCAGGATGGTTCATCACGGCGGAAATTAATTGCCCCAGAGAAGCAGATCAAATTCCTTACATATAATTAGATCATAAGTATTCACTAACTAGGTATGCACTAGCACGAAATGTAGTATCAATATCAATGAATTGCGAAAACAAGTGAACAATATGAGTTTATTGCAGCCTTTAGTTGCGAGAAAACACACAGTCGTTTACGTCCACAGACACGATCAGATATGCATGCATTGCCATTCGAGATCGCGCGGCAATTAAAAACTAATTTTCACTGAAGGATAATACGAATTTAAACAAAGTTTATGTAATTCGTTCTCCGTCGAAGTTGAAGGCGACTTTTAATTAAGCCTTAACCCACTAACGGCGTCTCGGGAAAGGTATTATGCAGTCCATTCGTGTTAAAAAAAATGGAGAGAGAAATGAGTAGAGAAAATAATAGGCTTAAAACATTTCACTTCAAAACCTTACGGTATGAAAAATAACTCAATTTGTAGACTCATTTCCAAGTTAGATGTAACAAGAAGTAATCAGACTCGTTAAATGTAGATTGGAACTGATAATGTATTTTTCTCGTTCACGAACGAGTTCGTTCATTTCCGTGAAGGCGAAGCTCTCATGGCTACAAATCTGTTGAATAAAAAACGGGAGATGACACTAAAATTCGTTCAGTCTTTTTATTTTCATCTCATAGGGAATAGCTTGTTTTATGAACGAAAAGGCATTCAAGAATCGTGGAGTTTATTTTCAGGGATTTTCTCGTTCTCTGTTATCGTTACTGAAGAATAAGCTACTCATTTGAAACACTTTACTTCTGCGAATTATTTCCCTGAATCAAATGGAAAGATATAAAACGTGTGACTGCATTTTGAAGCTCACATGAAAATAAATTTGTCAACTTGAAATTCAGTATATTTACTAAGGGGATCAGTTTCATTTGAATAATTGATGAGGAGAGTATAGCCTTATATAAAATATCTTTAATAAAAGAAATGATTACTGATTTTTAATAAACCTTGTCTACAAGACACCGGAATAAAATAACATGAGATATAAAGTAGATATGTAGATGAGGTAATTTAATGAACTCTAGTGTTTTACGAAATTGTACCGAATATATAAAATGAAGATATATTGATGATATAAATCATTAAATGCAATAAAAAAAAATAATCATAGAAGAACAGTATATTCATGTCCGTTTCTCGAACGTTTTCAAACCTATTCAATCATATTTCACAGTGATAATACAAAATGTTGACTCAGAACTCCCATTTCAAACGTATGCATTCATTAGTCGTCAGATGGACTCGGAAAACGATCGACAATGTATTTCAATCGTTGGCCTTTGGGTACTGGTATTCATATTCATTAAATGTTGATAACACAATCATAGTAACTTATAGCTTCCGAGAAACGACTATTGAAATCATTTTAAATATATCGTCGTAGCTAACAGTTCAGGTATTATTACCAACTTGATCTGGCGAGATTTATCCTGGAGGACATTCTTACAATTAACCTTGCTAACATGACAGTGACAAATCAAGACTGAGAATGCAAAGTGCTCGTTTGTGCTAAAATGTGCTTCAAGAAATTCGATTTGTGTTCCCACCGGTTTTTAGTTTTTCTGATTTCAATTTGGGGGAGCCAAGTTAATGCCAAGTACATGTTTGCAGTACATCTGAGCACAAAATGGGCACATTGCTATAATTTTCCGAGAAAAAATATTTCAAATGTTTGGGAGGGGGGGGGGGGGGGTTAATACAACTTATCAGCAAAACTATTACAATAGTCACACGGTTAGAAAGGGTAGGCGCTCGAAACGAACCAAGCCACTCGCATGGTCATGGAGCCATGCACTGAGTTCAGGGCGTGGATTCGGTGAACATTCTGTATTTCAAGTTTTTATTCAAGTAACAAAATAAAACACAGAACAATGGGACTTTCTAATATGATCTTGTGAATTATAAAAATGTCTGCGTTCGAGGTTTTCCAGAATGGAAAATGAATCAGTGAAGTTATATTGTAGGATTCCACACGTAACCTATTGCTAGTCCTAGAACGTCTTGAGTTGAGCAGATGTATTCTTCTAATTAATTGAGACCATATGAAACAGAGTCTACTCAAATCGAGTAGGAAACAGTATTGTGAACAGTATCCAGTCACTGAACACCCCAATGGACGGGTCGGGGAGGAGCGCCATTTCACGCATTATCAAAAACCCCTCACATCCCGAGTTATTACCCATCACTGATGAAATGCGTGCACAAGTGGCATTTATACTGATAAAACATTTTAATCACACGAAAAATGTTCAGTCCTGTCAGTCACAATCGGAAAAAATGGATTGTAAATCAATTGAATAATTTGAAATTGCTGTGTACCTTTCTCATCATTGAACCCTCCCCCCTCCTACCGCCTCTCGCCACACTGACCGCCAACACACACACTCACTCACCCACACCCACACACACACCCTCCCCCACCCACACCCACACATCGAACACGCTCAACACACTCGAAGTGAGCATTGTGTCACAGGGATCTCGGTGAGTGTGGGAACTGCGATAGGTTAATAAAGTGGGAAATGACATTATCCCAGTGCAATATGACATGTACTCCTCCTGGTACCTGATTGACTGATACAAATCACGGCCCACGCGCTGTTTCATAAGCCATCAAGAAAAACAAATCGTTACTTTATTTTATTTTCGTAAGTTTGATTTGTTTATTGTGTCATATTAAACCATTTACACGTTTGAAAGTTGTCGAAGTGGCTTTTTTTTGCGACTAAAATTTATAATGTGATGTGAATGTTTATGTTTGACTTTTACAAAAGTTTAGAACAGTGGAAGATATAGATTGTATGTTGGAATATACACGAGGTACTTGAGAATTGTTTCAATCAAGTGACACTATTTTAATAATGATAAACACAGATGTAGTTTAAACAAATGAATAATTATATCCATGAAGTATCCTGGCGAGCTTCAATCCAATATGCTGATTGGAGTGAAGAATTCTTAATTCATTTTATTCATTTCAATTATTATATTAATAATTTTCAACATAGAAGAGCAATGGCGCGTCGGTTCCGAAATTACCAAAAAGCTTTCTAGCGTACGAAAAATACGAACCCGTAAAAAGAAACATAAAAAAGTTAACAATCATGAAAACGATGAAAAAATAAGAGACAACAATTTTTATAACTTAAGACCCTAAGTATAATTGGAGTCTTGCTGTTCTCAGAACTCTGCCGAATTTCGTGATACGATGAACATAATTATCATTCTTTTCCTACAATAATATTTATTCTAATTAAATTCATTCCGAATATATATTATAATGTAGAAATCTACCGTGTTCTAACTTGTTTTTCTTACACAGGTAGTGTATTATGTATGCAAGTTGTAATTACCTTGCCCCATATTCTAGGTTGTCTCTCCTACTAGAACTCTAATTATCTCCAGCGATCACCCACTAATGTACTCATAGGAAACAAATGAAGAACCGGAAATCAGTAAATACCTGATCTCCAGCAGGTTTTCGATACGAGTTGTCCAGTAATCAAACACGCGCCACGTGATCCGCGTAATAACATCCCTGCTCGAGGCCGTCTAGTACTCGCACCAGCGCTGTGGCAGAGAGGGCAACCAACTAGCACGAGGCTTGCCAACCAACTAATCCCGCCCGATATTCGAACACCGGCGTCGGCGGCCGCCGCGACGCCTGCGTACTACCTCTTCCGACAGCTTACGACAAATTACTAGCGGATACTAAATGGGAATATGCAATCGTAAAAGTCTGCACGGTGAAACTTGTTATATTTAGGAGCAAGGTTCCTTCTATATATGAAGAATTAGCCATGATCTCGAAGTTATAATAATGTTGAAAGTTTGTAATTTGTGAGTGTCAAAACACATCAGCTATGTTAGTGCAGGCATGTTTTATTTAAATATTTAAATAATTGAATGATCTGTTATCATTATGATTATTATGATTGTGATTATGTTCATGATTGTTATAATTTCATGTTCAAAATTGCGATAAGTTTTTTTCCTTTTTTTTGCTGTGACCTATTTAATTCTGTCGTATATACCGGTATATACTTTCATTCGGAAAAGTTCAGAAGTAAAGGCATCACAAAGTTGATAAACTTAGGTTTCGTGTATCGCTTTCCATATTATTCATACATTCAATAATCATAATCGATTAACAAAGTTTCCTTGAGTGATAAGTTGAAAAAAATTACATCTTTCCGGTCTGTGACTTGTTGATCGGTGATTCAATATGGGCCTTACTAGTACTCAGCTAGTCTTGTTGGTCTACATTGTGTGATCATGCATCCAGTCCAATGAACAACACACCACACTTCTTGAACGGCTGATGAGGGTGACCCAGCAGCTATGCACACTAAACCGGCATTCAGGAGACCGAGGTTCGGTTCCTGCTACGAGCACCCATCATCTCGTTCAACATTCACCGACGCAAGTGGAGCATAGTAATGAGTTTAGTGCGTCGTTAAACCAAATACTGATAGCAATTTTGAAAGCATATCATAGCTTTTGATTAATTTGGATATCTTCTGTCAACTTCATGTCGAAAAAATTTAAGCACTTTTTTTCAAAGTACCGAAACTAAACATGACCTCAACGTTTGTTTGTCGAATAAAAGTAATCAATCGCCGGTGGATAAGTTAATTCTGCATCAAGCATTTTATTTGCCGTTCATCTTTCTGCTTTTATAAGTAGATGGCTCTTAGTATAGTACGCGTAAGCCTTGTAACAAGATTGATCACATTTTGAAGAATAGCATGAAGTCAGAAAAAATACATTTTCCCGAACAAGCGACCTAGTTAGTAGTTAGCGCTTTGAAATGTACGTTTTGTGTGTTTCACTTATACACACATACCCACCCAGTCTACCACTGTAATTAGTACCCTTTTGTTCTAGTATTCATTTCATCTTATTGACAATTCCGTCCTTTCACTTTATTCACCTATTTTCCAATCATTAACAAAAAGATCTTGAAATCTTGACATTTACTCGTTCACTCCTTCACATCCTGTCAATTCATAGTCTATTTTTACTACATCATTAACGTGGCGGTTGAAGATTAACCGAACGAAGCAGCGGGGAATTTAATCTAAATTTTAATAATGTCATTATTATGTTATGAAGTAATTTATCCGGAAACTTGCTCCTCTTACCACAAAGTTCGAGATGAATTTCGGTGAGTCCATAATAAATGGATAGTTTCATTACATAATGAAACAATAAATATAATATATTATTACAACAACAACAGCAAATTTTTATGATTATTTATTTCGCTATCATTAATATTACTATAATCATTATTATCATTATTATTATTTTCATTATCAAAAGTGACTAATAATATTCTGCATACTCTTTGTGATAAGACTGATTTAAAGTTGCTAACAAATTCAGCAGCATTTTAACTAGCCTAAAGGTAGTAACCGTGTTTCATGTCAGTCCCGCATAAGGCATGGTTTTTGTAAACGTTCTTGCACCATTCATCCCTTCATCGTTTCAATATCACCCGCTCATTCGAACCCCCATATAACCTAGGTGTTGGTGGGGTCGTTAAGCAACATTAAAAAAAAAAAAGTAGTAATAATATATAGAAGAATGAAACTTGATAAATTGAGCAACCGAGTATGTTCGTAACTGACCTACCTATAGCATCATCTTGATAGCTCCACAAAGGTACAACTTGATATAAACTGATGATGAAAGAGGAAAACACTGATGTAGATTATATTGAGCGCCCTCAACGGACCAGCTTACTGATCAATAGTTGATTTCTCACAATGAAAGGAATGATGTCTAGAAAATGACACACTGGTATATACACGCTAAATAATAAAAGATGAAAATGTAAAAGAAAATAAGATTATTGCGAAAGTAGGCCTACATTTAATAACGGGAGGAAAGGTTTGTAAAAGAAACAAGTCATGGAATAAAATACATCTTTTGTACTTGAACCTGCGTTATTGTTCAGATGATTGTGGGGGATACGAGAAGAATCTTTTCAAATTCAAGCCACAATGAGATCTGAAAGCGCTGTTGAAACCACAAAATAGTTTCAATTGTCAAGTATATAATGAGGCTCCAAAACATTACAAATTATTTGTGATTCAATTTTCAGTATAAGAAAACTTGAATAAACACTTCTTCTGTTTGACCATTTTTTTCGTCCCTTACTTTGCTGCAAGTAGGGTCAGTGACAAATCTACTACTTCAGAAATAAATAAATTTCTGAAATAACTTCAGAAATACCCTTGACACGTGTAGCTTTACTGAGAAAATCGCCAAAAATGCACTGTTGAGGTAGAAACGCATGTAAACACTAGAGAAAAGATACTTTACCAAGACATTTCACGCAATGCTAAAATAAAACTGTATCCCATTTTTACCACTACTACTTTAAGATCATACTCCTCAGATCCGCCCTTCTGTAACGCATGCCGCTGGAAAGCGCTACAGACATGCTGGATTGTGCTGCTTCGCAGCAGTCATCAGGGTCGTTCATTCGGTTGCACACATAGGTACTGGTTGCCGACGAACTGGGGCCATGACAGTGAATTGTCTTGGTAGTGTATCTTTATCGTCTACGGCTTTACTTCTAGATGTTTGAGATTCAGTAATAATTTCGTCGATGTATGTCGCCACATGTTTTGTTTACAGTGAGTGAAGTAGAAAGAATTACGGGCCACTGCGTGATGTTTTCCTGACAGTCACCATTTGTTCTCATTCTGTTGAGTCATCCTGACGATATTATCGAGATGATCTCTTCATCTCAAGAGCGGACAAATCTCTTGTTCAAACTTTACATTTTCCACGTTTCTTTTTTCAATGCTGCTTAATCACCCCACCAACAGCTAGGTTATACGGGGGTACGAACGGAATGAGCGGGTGATAATGAAACGATGGAGTGATAAGTGCAAGAACGTTTACAAAAACCCATGCCTTATGCGGGACTCGAACCCACGCCCAACGTCGACCTCACTTTCTACCGCTAGACTGAGTCACCGGGGCAGCATTTTCCACGTTATAACTGCTAATATATACACTATTAAACACTCCACATTTCACACATTCATATATATATTAATGTGAATAATAACGTCCATTTGTCGAAGCGCATCATCTGGAGCGTCTACCCCTCCAACCTGGGCAAGAAGAAGTGTGCCCTCACCGTCAGCGCACACCACGGCCGCCGTGAGGGTCGGAGGATGACATTTCAGTGGGTTGTCTAGGCTCACGGCTGAACGCAGACGCCTGCTCGACGTTCTACATTCTCCACTCCACCAACTCGGCCGACTCTAACCACTACGCCATGCAATTCATAGAGCTTGCTATTCCGGGCGCTCGCCAAATTTGCATGAATTACCATACATTAATATGCGGTACCGGTGGGGAGGGGGGGGGGGAGGGGGGAGTTAGGGGAGCAGTGCGATCCTGGGTCGTCCCGTCGTTATCACACTTTAATAGACTTTTGAAAACTTTTTTCCTCGTTTTTTGATTGGCCTTTGTTTTTGCTTCTCAACTATTTTGTACTTTGAGGTATACAACGTAGTATACTTTCATTATACTAGCAAGAGTAAAGTATACCATCTCACGTAGTTGAACCGTAATTGAGGATTAGAACGTATTATTTTGTTATCATTTTACTTTTCTCTTTTTTTATGTTCACTTTGGAATATAGGATAACGGTATTATATAATGAAAAGTGAACACATATTTAGTAGTACTCTATATGTAGGGTTAATAACGTTTTTAATTTACACAGTAGATTAAAATTGTTAATCTCGAGTCGGTATCAGAAAGAATGATCAAAACCATGCAGATATCTAGAAACAACAGTGAGGGAATAATGATTTTGTCGAACCATTTTCTCTCACGCATTACCGGTACAATCATTTGTATACTGATTCGCACGCTGATTTACTAATAGCGCCATTTCATTATTCTACAGCTTCTACTTTTGGTTAAAAAAAATGAAACTGAGACGAGGTGGCCCAGTCGCTAGAGCACTGAGCCGTAATTCATGAGGCCGGGCTTGATTCCAGCCACATTCGACCATTAGTAACTGAGGTTTTCGTGGTTTCCTTCTCATCTCATCCGCCCATCTATCCGATTCATCGTTCACCGACGCCAATAGATCATGCTTATCATTACAGTGCGTCGTTCACTTATAGTAGAAATGAAGAGAAGAAAATGAATCAACTGGTGATGTACTTTTGTGATGATTAACCAACACGTGTTAACAATTTTCAGCGCAATTTGTTAGATTTCGCTGACCTTACAACGTTCTCATAGATAACTAGGAACTCAACCAAGATCGTAATCCAAAAGTCAAAAAAAAGGCAAATTTACATTTTTAATCCATAAATTAATTGATAAATTGACTAATGTATGGTCAAATTGTGGTCGGTTTACCTGCAGACTTGAAAAATTAAATGTTTTCTAATGTTCAGCAAAAGTTTACAAAAATAAACTATACCAATAATTATAGGTGAAAATAGGTACCTGCCCCCCCCCCCTTACCCCAGTGCACCACTGTAAGTAATTCGAATAAAATCGTCCCTGTATACTTAGAGACCAACTCTTCCACGGTTTCCAACGAAATAAAAAGTTTGTTCAGATATGGTATTGACTTGTTCGATTGATGCTAAATAAGTAAACTGTCAATTATTGTATCACGCAATCACTGGGAAATATCCGTGCGACTTCTCGAGGGCCGCTGTATCACATCCAATACCAACCTGATGCGAAGTTCTCATTAACCTATAAAGCCAGCGTTCTGGAAATATGATACGTCAATTAATATCAGATTGAAAGTTTTGTGCGATGGTAGTGGTAGCATTTGATTCTCTTCTCAACGAATAGCCTGATCTTGTTTGATATTTCCTGTCCAGGCAAGCACGTCAAACACACAGCAGTAATAATGGAATAACAACTTATTATCAGAAGGGCACCTGTGCGAAAACAAACCGTGCTACGACAATGTGAATCATAGTCACGTGTTCATTCTGGAGGCAATTATAAAATACCTAGAAATTTTAAATAATGTTATTTCACGTGTTTTCTTTCTCTTTGTATTCGTTTCATTTCCGTTTTTCTCAAAGGTAAAAATAAGAATGCGAGAAAAGTTGACGTTCGTAGAGGAGCGTTGGAATAATCGCCCAATCATTTTTTCTTCTTGTTTATGAAAAGTAACGAAAAGATCGAGTCTGTTACTCCCTTGTGTAACTTGACAAGTCTAGAGGTGTATAAATGAAGAGGCATCAGGTCCCTCGAAGTCGTGACTTCTTCGAAGGGGGGGGGGGGGGGGGGGGGGGGGTTAGGTATAATTGAAGTCACCGGTATACTAAACTTCACAAGTTGGCTTATTCTTAATCGCATTCAAACAATTACCCATTGAATCGGCAGTTGGCCTAACTCTGAATTCAATTCAAGTAATCTCGAACCGCTACGATCTTCAATCCCTGCACTTATCAATATGTAGGAGAGAATTCAGGGAGATTCTGCTCCATTTCCAGCGGGAACATGACATTGTAGAGTATAGTGCGAGCATGGACGAAAGATCCTACCAAGACAGGTCACTGTTATGGTCAAGCAAGAATAATTCCCTGCGCTCCCCTCGCCTATGCCTGCACTTAGTACCTAAGCTTGGACGGCTCTGGCGACTGCTCCGTAGCAGCACAATCCAGCATGCCAGTAGCGCTTATAGGCGATTCAGACGAGGGAGTTAGAGGAGAGTGGCGATGAAGTAGGGAGGTGAAGGGAGGGATCAGTTTTATTCCACCATTGCGTGACATGTCTTGGTAGTACATATTTTGTCCATGGTAGCTGCTTTCCGTTTGAACATCGTACTCTAGTGTACTTCAGCTGTATTGTACTGAAATTGCTTCATCAGATTGAGAGAAATAACTTCTAGAATACTGGCGATCAAACTAAATACTCACAGTGTTAAAGTAGGTCCAAGTATATTACGATTTGTGGTGAGGTGAGAATAGTTGGTCAAAATCTATGTATTTTACTGCATTTGATGTCTGCACATCTATTTTTAAAATATTCGACTGCATGGTATTTTCTACAATTGTCCATACCTACAACGTATATCTATGAATATTGTATAAATGGGATTGCTCACATTTTATGATCACTTATATGTACAAAATGTTTCTGGAATCAGGGAAAGATACACAAATTAAACCATAGAAACAAAGTTATCTACAATAGATGATTGATGATTACTGTTTGCTTAACGACCCCACCAACAGCTAGGATATCTCGGGGTACGAATGAGCAGGCTCTCATGCCATATCCGGGACTCGAACCCACGCCCAACGGTGACTTCAGTTTCTAAAGCTGCGCTTTAGCTGCCTGAGCTACGGAGTATAATGGGGGTAAACCTAATGAGGGTATTAGGATCCCCGCCCTCGTTGGCTATTATTATCAATATGTAAATATTTAAATGCATGTCAAAAGATCTAGTAAATGGTAACGGCTACCACAGCGGAACAATAGGTAAGTAATTCCTTTGTATTATGAGAATAGAGAATTGAATTGAATTGCAAACTCTAAGCTACTAGTATTGGAGCGCGGCCGACGGTCATTGTTCCACCCACTTGAGCCAAGCAGGCCCGAGATGAGATCAGCTGGGACAGAGAGCGTTTCCTCCCCGTGCGTGCTTGGGACTCTGGAAACGTTAAAGGACGTCACAACCCTCAGACTAGATTGCAAGGAGTGGTGACGATATTTATTGTTCTAATTGTAGGTCTGGAGAAAACTAGAAATCATCATCTCAATTATAATACATTCGTTTGTCCTCCAGGACCTGGTCCTTCCTCCTAGTCGTGACGTGGACAATACTAGATTCTGTTCATGTTTCCATGCGGAATCGGTAATGCCTACGTCATGAGTCTTGGTCAATGGAGGACAAAGAAATCATTTTCTGTTTCTGAAATTGAGATGATAATTTCTAATTTTCTTTGATATTAGGGAATTGAATATCTCATCATTCGATTCGTATTTCATTGCATCACAACATTCATAGCGGAATTTTCAAACCAACCAGTGTTATTGAAAACAAATATTTCAAGACTTGGGGTCAAAGTCAATATCTATGGCAGGTCGGTGAGAAAACAACTAAAAATGACATCAGCTCAATCGGTTGGAATGGAATAGCATCTTTGTTCCGAGTCCCATGTAGATGCTCTCTCTTCTGCAGACGGTATTAAACTGTGTAAAACGAATGTATACGGAGTAAGTAGACCTCTTCAAATAGATCCCCCCAACTAGCATGTTATTATATAAAGCTTCGTTTCATGCAGGGCGAATTCATCAGGATGGGATTACAATTTACAATATTGTACGATGAATAAGAAGGCTGGGTGGAAGCTTTGTGACTTAATTAGGTACAACTTGAAGGAGGAATGTAAAATAAATGGACGAAACGAAAAATAATTAAGGTTGATTCTCTTAATAGAATGAAGAGAAGAAAGCACGAAGAGCGTACTTATTGAAATACGAAATGTCTACGAAAGTTGAAATGATTGAAGAACTTTACCAGTAGACTGACTTTAGTACGCCTAACCGTAAGTCCGTAAAACATCTCACAAGAATTCAGAGAGAAAAGGAGCGAGGAACATTCATCTACATTGTTCACCATATAGTGGTATTAGTCCGAAAAAAAACAATGAAAAATATTGTACGGCATTAGTTCAATTCATACATACGATATTTATGACTTTATTTACTCCCAATTGAAACATTTTATTGAACGTAATTGAAATTACGTTGACACAATGAATAATAATATACATACAAAATATCAAGAATCGATGTTACAAAAATAACTACCTCTCATCAAAAGGAGTCAAGTTTTCATCGAATATGAATGCGAATCACATAAGTCTGTTGTGAAGTGAAACATTGGAGCTTGGTAGATATTTTATTAATTTGGTACGGGTTCTGGCTTTAAACCTCTCCAGTTCCATTTAAGACATCACTTATACAAATCATTATTGTAATTTGACTACCATTCAATCAATTCATATTCGTACATCGCTTATGTACTCATATTCTATTATATTTCAACAACATGTTTTTATTATTATTTTGTACTATATAGGCTTAAGCATTGAAATCTGCCTGTGTTTGATTTTTAATTTCATCATATTATAGCATTGTGAACCTCACTGCGTCCCGCCGGCAGGTTTGTGGAGTTTTGATATTTTTGAAAAAAAAAATATTTATATATATATATATATATAGGCCTATATATATATATATATATATATATATATATATATATATATATATATATATATATATATATATATATATATATATAAATACAATATTGGGAAATATTCTGATGTCTTGATTTTTCAAAATGACGAATCTCAGTAGACTGATCAACGATTATTCTCAAAAAATAGAAAATCCAAATCGTTGTATGGCTGCAAACATGTTCTACTGGACTCAACCACGAGCAGATTCTACCGAAGCAGCCAAGCTATTACCGGGCCCAAGTGAACTTCCTTCTCTACACGGCATCCACGATCTACGGGCCAGCCTCTCAAACGACCTCAACTTTCAAATTAAGTTTGCCTAGATGAAACTTGAAACACCCAAGTTATAAACACAATTGAGGGAAGTTGGTATACCATTTAGCGTAATGTAAGTTTGCGAACAGTAAAGCATGGCCTCAGAACATCTTGTTACAATGTAATACTTTGCTGCTTCTGCAATCATAAACTATGCCTATCTGGGTTTACGTAATACCCCAATGAATTCCGTTCCTGATAAGTGACAAAGACCGACTCCAGGCGGCTCTGTAGTCTGTAGTCCATACCGCTGTAGAGGCTTAGAGAACTGCCTGCAAGCAGGGCGTATGTATGCTTGGCCAGGATTTAGAATTCGACGGATTTAGGTGAATATGTGTGAGAAGAGAAGGAGTTTATGGGGAGAGGAAAAAGAGGGATTTGTTTTGATGTTCACTTCGAATGAATAAAATAAAGCTGAACTTAATTCAACATTTTTTAAATATGTGTTTGTGGTATTTACGACGCACTGTTATGATGGCGTCGTTGAACGGTGAATAAGACGGCGTGGGAAGATGAGATTTATTGTTGCTTTATTGGGTGTATTGGACAGCGGGAAGGAAAATGGCGTATTGACTTTGACGACTGAGGAAAACCACTGTCAGGAAGGGTGACCTTGACGCGACCGGTCTCCTGGATAATGCTTCAGTTAGTTCAACAACAAAACAGGAATGTCCGTTTTATTCGGAATATCAGTTCGAATTGCGGTCAATGAAATGCACGTATGAGCTGTAATGGGTGGAGGCGCCGGGTTAAATGTAGCAATCTCACGGCCAAATATCATTCGTCACTCATCGGATATTGCTCAATAATGATCATTCAAACGTGGGAGTACAAATGTTGCACATCCATAGAAATCCTGATCTCATAGTGAAATAAATTATTACTTTTATGCGTTGATATCAATAAGATCTTATTTTCTGCGTATCATATTATGTTGTATTTGATTACAAGAAGGGGTATGAATCTAAACGAATGAAAATTGTTGTATTACTGATGTCCATTCTCTGTAAACGTCAGTAAAACGTTAAGGTATCAAGAGTGAAAAATTATGTGCGTGAAGATTTGATAAAACTAAGCCTACTCGAACTAAGCCTTGCAGTGAAATGTACTGATTCATAACGAGGAACATAACAATTTTCAAATGACATCCCAACCCTAAGATTCACTAGATTTGTTGAAATACTGATGATATGTACTGCTCCTTCGTAGGAAGAACCACCAGAAAGTGGAACGAGCAGCCTTAAACAAAATCTTGTAGCCACCGGAAAATTGTACTTTGTGTATTACCAAGTTGCAACTAAATAAAACTTCAATACTACACTTTACTTTCTTTTTCTTTCTTTCAGACGTCAGGTCAGTTTAACTAATCAACAAAATAAACGTGACATGCTCTAAAACGATTTGTACACCAAGGATCACCTGAATCACACCTGCTATTCAGCATTGCAATATTCATGTTTGACCTACACATGCTTGATACATCAGCGGTCCGAATATGCAAACATACTGCCAATGATAGAAACAAACATTTCGCGAGCCAACATGATTGTACTGATGATGCAATACAGGGAGAGCAGTATCAGGACGCGGTGTCGACGTAATTTGACCGATGCGTCTGACGGATTTCCCTTGGGGTCTGTCGGGGGGTGAAGGGTTACGAGGGGGGGGGAGGGGGTCAACTCTATAGGTTAATGGAGTGTCGACACAACTCCCAAACATGATTTCTAATTACCTTGACTCAAAAGGAATTGTTAGCATTGCTTGAAATCACAGCGCAAGTTTGTAATAATACGAGTTTCCCCATTTCAGCTGCAAGTGTGCCTGTATGAACTTCAGTTGCTCTGCGAGAGAGAGATATTTATTCTAAACTGAAATCTTTCGAGTTGTTTCATTGAACAAATTTCGTATTATTGTTTGAAATAACTATCTGAATCAGTAGGTCTTTACAACTTTTCCATGATGAAACTTTTTACTCGTCCATTCATTCATTCATTCATGTCTATTATGTTTGACGTTGCATTGTACTAATGATTGAGATCTATTGGCGTCGGTGAATAATGAATGAGATGATAAGATGAAAGATTATTTATTCTCTTACCTGTGTTTGGATAGCAGAAAGGAGTCGGTCGTGGCCTGTTGTTAGGGGGCACCATCACGGTATCAATCTGAACGACAGAGGGAAACCATAAAAAACCTCGGTCAAGATAGTCGATGATGGCGGGAATCGAGCCCCGGTCTCCTGTATCGGTTCAGTGTGCTAGCCACGGGACCATCCGCCTCAGCTGGATCAGGAATCGTATTACTATTTGATCGAGGTTGAACTTGATCACCATTGTTTTAGAAGTTACTATGATAACAATTATTTCAAAAAAATATATCGAAAAAAAATTGGTAGACTCATCAACAAACTTTTTTCAATAACTCATTTTTATTCAGTAACATTAAAATGATGAAAGAAGTAGAAAATCGACTCACATTAAATAGTCAATTGGCCGCCACGGTGACCAAGTCAACTATCGCTAGCAGTACTAACTGAAGCCACCGTTGGGCGTGGGTTCGAGTCCTGCATAAGGCATGTATTTTTGTTAACGTCCTTTCACCCATCATCACTTCATCGTTTCATTATCAACCACTCATTCGTACCCCCGTATAACCTAGGCGTTGGTGGGGTCGTTAAGCGGCATTAAAAAAGAGGCAATTAATTATGTTTGATTAGGGCTAGCTTCAATGAATACAAAATCACTTGAATGACTTTTTCAAAAATACGTTGAAAATTGTAATCTCTTCAGAAAATGAAACAATTTGGAACAATGTCAAACAGGCAATGTGTCATTCACATAATCCTCATGTTGAACCCTTATATATTCACGCAGAATTAACATCGTTCCTATTTATGAAGTGCTACTTTTGATGGGACATGAAAATTCGGACACAGTTCGCAATTTTGTCTCGCTTATAATTTATTAATTAGATTGCATATTTATGAGTTGTTATTATTTATGATGTAGCTACATTAACCACATGGTTGTACAGTGAGTTGGTTGCATATTTTACACTCGCCCGAAATGTTGGAGCCCCGCATGTACATGGTCATGTGACATTACACATTCACATTCGCGTTGTGTAGCGGTCTCAATGTGTCAATGGATGTCACAAAACGCAACTTATTCCAACTCAAACGGAATATCATTTCTATTGATGATGAATATTGTAAGCTTAACGACCCCACCAACAGCTAGGTTATACGGGGGTACGAATGAGCAGGTGATTATGCAACTATGAAGTGTTGATAAATGGAAAGACGTTTACAGAAACCCATTTCTAGTGATGAACATTTTCATGAAATTTACGTTGAAAATTGTAATTATTGGTGGAAAATTTTTTTGGAGAAAATGTTTTTCGGTGGCAAATAAGTTGTTACAGAAGAAACTAGAGTTTGAATTGTGACAGTACTAAAACGATAAGAAAGTAGAAATGTGATCAGTATTATATAATAACTTCGATCGAAACTCGGACTTCGATTCGAACGAAGTTCGCCGAGCTGCAAAGAAGAATCTCAGGGCCCAGATTCACAAAGAGTTTTATCTCTTAACCCGTTCCAAGTTAAAATAGTTTCAGCCTAGGACTTATCACCAGACTTGGTTATAACTCGTATTCACGAAAAAGTCCAAGCAAAAGTTTTAAGAATAGTTGGTGATGAAGTTATCACCGGTCTTGACTGGTTTTAGTAGAGATACAACACTCACCTCGCAATTGATTTCGATGATTTTGGATATTATCCTCACTCAAATTCACTCAGTATCAAGTTTCGAAGAAAAAGATGAATGTTGGGAGAGCTTGGAAGTAAAGACACGATCCTATTTTCAATTATTATATTAATTATTCGATCCTAACCTCACATTTCATCCAACCTCACCTAACCTAACCACACGACTGACAGCTGACAGAATTGGCGGTAAACAAAATGCAAAGCCTTCTTGATGATCAACATCAAATGGTTTTCAACACGATGGTTTTTCGTGGCTGTTCTCTGTAGTCTAGGCTTATGGTTACTCCAGATGGTTCATACAATATAGGCCACGACCGCTTCCTTCCCATTACCTAAGGAACCTTCATCTAACCATCCCGTCATTTCATTAATCATTCATCCGACGCCAATAGATCTTAGTCGTCATTAGCGTGAATCGTTACACCCAATATAAATATAAATCAGTAAAAAGAACTGTCTATTATGAAGTTGCTAGTGGCTGCTCGAGCACAATGAGGTTGAGAGAGACAAGTTGCCTACTGTCTGGGCGTACGTCACGAGTCACGATGTAGGCCTACTGGACGCAGAACAGACAATATTTTTGCGTTTCACAATTTTGTTTCACAATTTGTTTGTGAATTGTTTTCATTGTGACTAAGGCTGAGGAGGAGATTGTGATAATTCAATGGCACTACAATAGTCGTCTTGTTGTATTTTTATACAGCACGACAGCAAATAAATTGATAAATATTTATATTAATATTGTATACTCTCTCTCTCTTCACTGCAGTTATACTAAATTCACTTCATTCACTAGAATATAATGTACACACTGTGCTAATGCAATTTGATTATTGCAATAACGCCACTTGGTAATTATATAGAGACTATTGGAGAGACTGAGTATCATTAAAAATAATATTCAAGCTAATGATTTAACTTGATAATTTATTACATTCAATTCATATTATTATTTTGGTCATCATTATGCAGTCTCTTTTCAATATGAAAAATTATAAAACCAATGACCCCTCCACATTTAAATTGTACTTTGTCATCGATATTGTTTTTAAATGAATCAATTTTTGGGATGCTTTGACGTCAAAACTGTACTGTCGAAAAATATTATATATTGGTAATTCGTAATTTTCTGCCGATAACAAGCTAACAATTGTGAGAAAAATAAATGTTTCCAAGCCTACTGACATAACTAACAGCCAACAACCTGATATTTGAATGATAATTAATATAATTGAAGATTGAAAACTAAATATTCCACAATGTAAATTCTATCACTGGTGATTAATTCATTTGCCAACTTTCCACTGTGGATCACAATGAAAATGCACCATTCTAGAGCATTGTGAATCAGAAGAAAGAACTGATGTTGTGTCGTAACCAGAAGAAGGTCTTGATAAAACATATCCTCGCGTTCCAATGGCTGACCATGGCTCGTCTAGAATAATGTATTCACTGACCTGTCACAGATTTCAATGGGCTTATAATTATAGTCCGTAGTTACAACATTTAAAAAAAACATTAATCCATGATGTAAGATTTTGCTACTCCACTGATGTTTTATTTATACTTATATAGGCTTACACATATCTGATGAGATGAATCTTTCTGAAGAGATCCTGGCTGAAGAGATCCTGGCACTCTTTTCCACTATCCATCCTGACTGTTAGTCAAAACCAGCAGTCTCGGGCAAGAGCACCAGCACCGAAAACGAGAATGGTGTTAGCGATTGCGGGCGAGCTTTCCTGGGTTCTCTCAGTCATTCAAGTGAATACCAGAATGTGAATTGTCTAATTTTATTTGGCCACGACTGAATAATCAAGTGGATGAATTACTTAAATGAAATAACACATTCATTTTTTTAGATAAAAAATTAAGGAAATATATGAATAGGAACTGAAAAGAAGAGAAAGTGAAAAAGTTTGTGAAGAATAAAAAGAATAATGATAATAGACCTACATGATAATTTCATATAATTTCTGAAATGTATTGAATTTATTACCAGTAAATAAAGATGAATCTCTCATGGTTAAATACTCCGCAGGAAAAGCAATAGCACTCTTGTGTGGTAGGGCATTGACTAGTTGAAAATAAAGTGTAGTAAATGTGAAATAAATGTCTTTACGTTCACAGAAACCAAGCGCTAAAGTCACTTTGAACAAAATAATTATTCAACCTTGACTATTTTGGGGGGAACTCTACGAGAAGAGAAGTCTTGAGCGGAGGTTATTTCACCTGCACCACAATACAGGTTGACAAAAGTAAACCATAGGCCTACAATACTGGTACTTGAATCTACAATCATACTGCTGGTATCAATCAGAGCCAATCACGACGAGTTCATTGCTCTCTAGGATTATCTTCATGCCATTGTAGAACAACCAATGTCTGCTAGCTATGATAATACTGTTCGATAACTTGAATCCACCAAAGAAGGTGACGTCCGTTTGGCACAGGCAGTTGAGGCACTGTTACACGGAGCCGTCATTCAGGAGACCGGGGTTCGATTCCCGCCTTAATCGCCCGTCCTGACAGAGGTGCATCGTGGTTTCGCTCTGTCGCCACTCACGCCCAATGTGACTGATAGGAAGACTATTGAAGGGCTGAATGCCAGCATCTGAAAAAATGGTTTCCACAATCGAAACTGAAGAAGCTGAATCGATTATCGTATCGTTTAATTAAATGTTGATCGTAATCGATATCATGATATCGTTTATTGTTGACATGACTAATACTAACAAATGTGTAACTCATAAGCACAGAAACTTGTAATGCACTTGGCAGGTGAAATGAGTGAAACGGGCTCGAGGAATCGTTAGTGGTGTGTCCAATGCTTTCACGCATAGTTTCACTTATTTGAAAATGTAGATGAACTTGCTAAAAGTCAATCAAATTGTTGATGACTAAAGGAATTATGAATAGAAAATGAATACTGTATTATAAGTGAGTTGGAAGTTGTTAGACTCGGAAGTGTCTAAACTATCAACTTATAACTGTATCAAACTGGCATCGGTTCCCAGCACTGAAGACTAGCATGATCCAACGAGCAATCTCATCTACTTGTCAAGCAGGCGTACTCGACAAGGCCAATATGCGACTCATTCATATATAAATATATTCATTCATTTTTCATTCATTTTTTGTTTAAATGCATCAACAATTCAAACTATAATAAAATAGAACATTTAAAAGTAAATCACACGGACGGCCAAGATTCAAGATCATTACAAAATAGTGTAAATGAAATTCTATCCAATTGGTGAACTCTATTTTCTATGCACACGTAGTAACTGCCAAGTCAAATACTAAGACTGGAGCAAATATCACAGTTTGGCATCACAGTCAAATTACTATGGCAATTAGAAAAGTTTGGTGGCATAAACAAATTATTATTTGAGTTGTGCTCTAGGGAAACACAATTTGATGGACATTGTTGTCCACCTTTCAACAATGTGTGACATTATATTCGAGAGCATACAGCAGAACATTCATTCACTTTGTTTTTCATTGTTAATCGAGTCAAAGCAAATCATAATTACCCCTGACAAGGAGGTATGTTGTCAGTAAGTCTTGATTCTGTTGGCCTGCCAGCCCGAAGTCAGTCGTCCACAACAGAACCGACAGAATAGAATACATAAATTCAACATCTTATTCAAATAACTTCATGGTACTACAATTTCAAGTGATTAAATAAATATACTGCGGTGACGGTATGCATTAAATTAATGATAAACAAGAGAAATTAAAAATGACTGCCAAACTTGTATGCGGGCTATACTTTCTTTTAATCACTAATGCATGATAAAACGACATGGCCTATGATTTTGGTTCCATATTTTATTCATGAAAGAAATTATTTAATGAGACATTTGAATTAATGACTGAAACAGAATAGTGTAGGCCTACCTCTATTCAGTAACTAGATGCCTCTATGGCATGTAGGGATTCTAGAATAACTATATTTCCTCGTTCAATTTAACTATAGGGCTGACATTTTCAATGAACACTTTTTATTTATCATAAATTCTCAGATGAAAATACACAGCATGAAGAGACGGCGACTAATGATGCACAATGCGAGTTGAGTTTGCCAGCAGTGAAATGTGTGCGAGTCTCTTGTGGCTTAATTGTACGGGAATATTCAGCAGGAAATGAAACACTGATAGAAAATACACAAATATACATAATACACGTGGATGCAACAAGCTATCAATTGGATATGAATATGCGCAGACGAATAAGTTGTACTGCGTGGTCCATTCTACATCTATTCCATATTCTGGGAAATAGTCATGATTATAGCAAACACCGTCCAAACACGGCATTCCTCAAATCTTGATCCCAGTCATTTTTGACGTCCATTTATACATAGTCTAGTTCAAAAGATGATCGATTGTTTGTTGTCCACGCTGAAGATAGGAATAATTGATTGGCGCGCATAGCTGGGCCCGATGAAAGGTCCTGTAATCCACTTCCGTTTTGACGACTAGCCACTCCGATCGTTTATGATTATAGTTTGCTTAACGACCCCACCAACAGCTAGGTTATACGGGGGTACGATTGAGCATGTGATGATGAAACTATGAAGTGATGATAAGTGAAAGGACGTTTACTAAAGCCCATGCTTTACGCAGGACTCGAACCCACGCCCAACGGTGACTTCAGGCTAAAGCTTGTCCCAACCCTGAGCTATAAAACCTTGGTCCAAGCGTAGGCCTATATACTAGAAATATCTTGATCAATTTATTCAGTAACAGAATCGGCATAAAATCTTTACCACTTTACAATTACAATTAACTTATAGATTGTAATCCAAAGCAATGTACGAAATCAATTATCTTTATTGGAAAGTAATTAGTTCTTATCCGTACGACTGAAGTCTGAAATGGAAAGAAGCCTGTCAAGAAGTTTGGTAATGCGCTCGAGCAGCATGTTGTGGCACGAGCTGGTAGAAGTACAAGGTAAATAAATTACTGGCGAGGGCGTGTAACTGACGGAAACCTTCTAAAACACGAGTTGTACACTATGGGTACAAAATAGGACAACACTGTTAACTGTTACTAAACGTCAAATCTCTACTGGACATGATTTGGAAAGACTGAGTTGAACTATTAGAACCAATTACAATTATCAAACTCCTTATGATATTCCTTGTTGACATCGATGGTGATGATGGTAATTGAAAAATGGATAATAATGCCACTACTACTGATTATAATGATAATAATGATGATTATTATTATTATAATAAATATAATATATTAATATAATTAATAGGCCTATACTAATAAATACAAATATATTATTACAATAAATATTATAATTATCATAATTATAATTAAAATAATCATTATATCATATTCACATATATCCTACTTTCATCCTTGGCCCTAATAGGGGAACAATGATTTTGTATAAAGTTTCGATGTATATATATATTCAATTATCATTATAATGATATATAAAAAAATCATATTTCAATTATTATTATCATATTATTCTTTTAATAATATTATTGATGGATGTATTTTTTCATTTCCGATTGACGATATATGATGGACCTGTAGGAAAAAATTATGGCAAGATGAAAAAATAGCTATAATGCTAGTTTAAAAATAGATTCACCCAAAACATTGAAGATTAGGTTTTCGATTTCACTGTTAAATCCGTAGTGAATCACTTCAATAACTTCAATAATTTTCATTCTTGTTACATAATTAAAACTTGAAAGTTGGTATCAGTCGGTTGAAAACGAATCTCCTCATTTCTGTCGTCCAGTAGCTGAACAACAACAGCTCGCGCAGTAAAGGTGCAATGACAAAAGAATTAGAATAAATTGTGAGTTGCGTTTCCTTTCACTTTGCCATGCCTCCGCCGTCGGCAGTAATCCACTACTCCCAGTCCCGTGTGTCAGCTGTAGCGAGCCGAACCGACACGGGTAGAGGCGCGAAAACTACCATCACTTCCTTTCACAGATCTGATCTCTTGTCTGGCGAGTGTGACTAGGAAATCCTTGGCATCTCATAACCGACGAAATAAAGAGCGGGGCAAATTGCAATATTCGAACTGGCAAGAACTACTTTCACATTTGCTTTCAGACTTCAACTAACGTCAGTTTGAACGAGTTTACACATGGATTAGGTGAGTTTCATCAAATACCGTCTAGTGATTATTGTGTTTTAGTGCATTAGAAGTGTGACAGTGAAAATATGTGACAGAAATGTGACACAAGTCTCTTTATATTTGTATGTGCTTGGGGAAACATTACACAACAGTGCTCAGAACCCGGGAGTGTATTTTATTACTATTTTCATTGGTATATTTGTGATTGTGTAGAATATAATATCCAACGGTCGTTAACATGGTACAATTATGAAATAACGAAAAGCATTGGAAAATATAATTCCATATGAATTGATTAGCCTCTGTCTTTGTTTTTTTCGTGCGTTTGTAGCTTTGTGCCATCATCATTACCCTATTTATTATCATAATGGAAATTTTGTAGGTGACAAAATTAATTATATGGAAAAAAAATATAAATGCCACAGCTTATTTTAAAAACACAGTTATATACTGATGAATACGTTGATTCGGAAGAAAATTCAATGTTATTCTTGGATAGAATTTATTGATGAAAAGTTTGCTAATTATTTCAACACGAAAATCAAATTAGCACTATATAAAATGTGATTCGAGGTAAACTGGTTTACCATGTACTCATGCTATTTGGTAATCCCCCATGATTAAGACACGGACAAGAACCAGCGACTCGTTTGTTGAAGTGAATGGTAAGTAGACGTATGACTGCTGATCGTAAACACAACGTGTTGCGTAACAGAACGAGAAAACATCGCGTGAAATGTCACCTACTGCCATGTCAGGCGGCGTGAGTACCCAGACACCGAGACGGGTCGACCAGGAGACCGGGCTTCGATTCCCCTCATGAGCGATCTTTCCGGTTCCATTCTGTCATTTAGGTTCATACTGGAACGACCGACTCATTTCCGCTATCCGAAAACACCTCACGAAATACCATTTTATCTTATCTTCTTTTCATCTAATTCATCATTCACCGACGCCAATAGATCTTAATCATCAGTACAGTGCGTCAATTTTCTGTAGAATCATTGAGAAAAAATTGAAAAATCTGAGAACGAAAAACATTTCTGATAATGTTATACTATGTAGGCCTACCTATACGCGCAATGGTAAAGTATGATATTAAAAACACCGAGTATGATGAGACGAAGGGTTATTTCATGACGTGTTGCTCGCCAGTAGGAGTGAAACGGTCTTGAGCCAAACACGGAAACCATGATAACCCTTCATCAGAAATTCAGAATGGTTGATCATGACGGGAATAGAACCCCGTTCTCCTGAATATATACGTGCTGCATACTTGCTCAACGTGCTAACCACTGGTCAGCATATATATATACAGTGTATATATATATATATATATATATATATATATATATATATATATATATATGAAATATATATATATATATATATATATGAATATATATATATATATATGAAATATATATATATATATATATATATGAATATACGGTTCTGGCCTCTTATTGATGAATCTAACCATCCCAGAAGTAATGTCAACTAAAGGAAACCACGAATTACCATGGCGGGAAACGAACCATGTCCTCCTGAATGACTGTTGAGCGTAGCAACGACTGTTCCACCCGTCTCGCGTTAGGTTGATTGAAAACCTCTATCAGAAAGCAACCCTTGTGTGAAACCATAGAAACATCTTGTTAAAACTCAGTACGTACTAGTTATGCCATGTTGATACATAAGCACAGAAACCTACACGAGACGAAAGTTCCGCACACCGAGTAGAGCTGGCTCGAGGTGGTAAATTGGCGAACGGTATCCAATAGCTGGTTCCCCATCCGCACGAGTTCGTACCATAATAATACTCTTCCGGCGAATAGCTCCATTTTTATGAGATGCTACCGCAAAACAATTACAGTGTAATGTAGGCAAGTTCAGTGATTCGTGGTCGCAGGTGATCCGGTAGTCGGATTCGTAATCGTATCGCTGTAATACATGCTAGAAATGCCATTGACTTGGAGAGAGAGAGAGAGAGAGAGAGAGAGAGAGAGAGAGAGAGAGAGTTGGGAGTTCAGATTTATTTTCGTAGAAACCAACCCTGTATTTGTGTCATTTGTTAAAGGCAGTGTGAAGAAGTAGAGAGTATACTGATATAATTCATATTGATAAGGTACACTATTTCATTGTGTATTTATTCGTATAGGTCAACATATTATATAGGCCTATATATATAGTTTTTAAGAAGGATACTTTATTGGTGGGGGGCAAATGTCGATTGGAAGGCCCACCTCGGAATCGTAATCGTAATCGTATCGCTGTAATACATGCTAGAAATGCCATTGACTTGGAGAGAGACCAAGTGGGATTTCTAGATTAAATAAAACGCTATAAAGAAGATCAAACGGTGTTTTCCTGGTGTTAGATGAAAACAAGAAGCATTGAGACGGGTGGAACAAGCGCGCTGAACCGTCATTCATAAGTGCGGGGTTCGATTCCCGCCATGGTCGACTATTCTCCTCACTTCCCACTGCCCACAAATGTCGCCATCGGCCCTTCTTCTCCTCATCCCATCTTCTGGCTCTTCATTACTCGCCATCGGCCTTTCTTCTCCTCATCCCATCTTCTGGTTCTTCATTACTCGCCATCGGCCTTTCTTCTCCTCATCCCATCTTCTGGTTCTTCATTGCTCGCCATCGGCCTTTCTTCTCCTCATCCCATCTTCTGGTTCTTCATTACTCGCCATCGGCCTTTCTTCTCCTCATCCCATCTTCTGGCTCTTCATTACTCGCCATCGGCCTTTCTTCTCCTCATCCCATCTTCTGGTTCTTCATTGCTCGCCATCGGCCTTTCTTCTCCTCATCCCATCTTCTGGTTCTTCATTACTCGCCATCGGCCTTTCTTCTCCTCATCCCATCTTCTGGCTCTTCATTCCTCGCCATCGGCCTTTCTTCTCCTCATCCCATCTTCTGGTTCTTCATTACTCGCCATCGGCCTTTCTTCTCCTCATCCCATCTTCTGGCTCTTCATTACTCGCCATCGGCCTTTCTTCTCCTCATCCCATCTTCTGGTTCTTCATTACTCGCCATCGGCCTTTCTTCTCCTCATCCCATCTTCTGGTTCTTCATTACTCGCCATCGGCCTTTCTTCTCCTCATCCCATCTTCTGGCTCTTCATTACTCGCCATCGGCCTTTCTTCTCCTCATCCCATCTTCTGGTTCTTCATTACTCGCCATCGGCCTTTCTTCTCCTCATCCCATCTTCTGGTTCTTCATTACTCGCCATCGGCCTTTCTTCTCCTCATCCCATCTTCTGGCTCTTCATTGCTCGCCGATCGGTCGAACCCAGTACGGAGTACTTCGTTATAGGTAAACCTATAGAGACAGAACAGTGGTTGGTGGTTGTTTTTGCACATTTATTTTACTTGAGAACAAATAGTCACCGTCCAGGATTTTCATTCACAATAGTCACCTAGATCAATTTAATTTTCTATAAATAAAAAATAGGCCTAGATGTAGAAGATAAAAAGTATCATATTGAAAATACTCATACTTTTAATGGCAAATGTGGATTTAATTATTCAAGAGAATTTCCAATTCTTTTACAAATATACAAAATAGAGAATTGTTATCAGATGAGTTAATTGATTAAAGATTCAATTCCACCCGCTGGAAGGAATAACGGTTATACATTTCAGGTATTTACGAAAGTGCTTGTAGAAAAATATATAGCCCACGATATAATACAAATTGAATCTACTAGAAATATCCAAAAACTCAAAATAAAATTTGCGTATTTTTCCACCATTGTGCAGGTTATTTATGAGACCACAGTGTTAATCACCTCTCAACTGATTCTAAATCGTGTTATTGCACTCCATATCCCCTTATAAATAGAGATTCACTTGCACAATTGTTGGCTGTGTTGACACTATATGACTATAGATATATTACAATAACATTTATGCTTTTACTAAAGTAATACAAGTGTTTGGTTTTGTCGTGTAGCTAGCACAAGTACAAGTGTTGATACAGTCTGTACAATGGAAGTGAATCAACTCATACTGACTAGTCAATAGTCATACATGCAAATCAAATCCAATCTAAAGTCTTGTTGCTTGTAAAACGCCTACATTAACGATAAGTTATACACCACGTGCGGTGAGTTCGATTTATTTTGTCCTGTCTACACATATTTGGCACAATACTACACAGTACTAACAGGTGGCAAAGTGTGATCTTCGAAAGAACATCATTGAACTATTATAATTGAGAGTGAAGGAAGTTGAATTAGCAATATGTTCATGGTTCTGGTGATAATTTCAGGACGGTAGGTCTATATAAGATACCAATATTCTGGCAGGGCACTACAGAAACACAGATATCATTGAGTACCTTACATTTGATCATTATTACAATGATCAACTTTGGATCTTGAATTTTTTTCATGCAGACAGAACGACAATTTTTTTTTTCAAATGTATACTGTGAAAATTATTCGATAAATTTGAGTATAGTCCTACTTATTTGTAGTAGATATGTGTCAGTATTTCTACATTTCGTGATATGTTTGTTATGAATCACTGTGAATGTTGTGTTGATATTCTGGTGTGATTGAGTTTTAGCAACGCATGCATATCTACGGTTTCAAACCAGGTATTGAGAAAATTAAATCAAATCACTCAATAGTAGCTAATACAAGTTTATTAGTAAGAATAGTAACAAAAACAAATACGCAAGAAATTCCCACCAACATAATCCACTTATTTGATATGACTGGTATCTAATAGGCCTACAAGAAAACAATAAGGCAAATGTGTTGATCCAATTGTTTCAGTTCCTGCGTGAGTTACCTAGCTGCGTAACTGGCAACTGGCTCAGCGTCCACGCGGACTAATTACGCCAAGTGAGCTGACGTTTGCGTACCAAGAACCATGGCTACAGCTAATGGCTTCAATAATACATGATATTAACTCCATCGAGTTTCCTACTCATCATTTCGCGCTCACGCGACACTTCTTCAACGAGTGGCAGCTACGCAATGAGAGCCGCCAGTACCGCTGGCAAGAAGAATCGCTATTTAATGACCGAGAACTGAGTCGGCCGCCGCAGATACATTTCTCCTCGTTACACAAGAAGATTCAGCACTTGAAGGATGAAATTGTAAGTTGGTTTGTTGATATATTATTTGTAAGGTGTCCCCAGCATCCACCAGAGGGATTTCACAGATGTGAATGATCATAACAAGATACACAATCAACAATAAGATGCAGACAATATTTGTTGAAGATGCTATCGACTCAATGTGTATTATAACAAAGGAGAAAAGATCAGTTGTGTGTAACAGTGACACTCGATATTACTGCTGTTTATTTTTACCTCACCACGCACCTCTTTAGTCAATGGTTCAAAACAGCCCCCCCCCCCCCACATTACCTCTGCTAAGTGTGGGGGGATGACAAATATTATTAGTTATACTATTGACAAGATCTTTATTACATAGTACAGTTGCCTTTGAACAGAGGTAGAATATGCAATAGGCGATCCAAATCACTCATTCCAATATCACAAGTTCCATCTCACGACAATTATATCCCCATGGCTATTATATCACCTTTCGCTTTCAAATCCACGTTATTTCCATCGCTGAACGTATATCAACTCCTTGCAACTTGGAGGAACAAGAAACGCATACTGTTTGGCATTGATGCGGGATTACTTTCCATCTCCACCCTGAGGAGTCGAACCCATGTTCCCTCTTTCACTTACACTCAGGCATTCTGGCAACTGTACATATACACTCTATTGGCTCATCTATGCGCGACCGGTTATAATTGACCTACTTCAGTTAGATCATGAAACAAACGTACAATACTATTACAAAGACAAATTGAATAGAGAGTAATTATTATGATGGTTCTGCTAGTCTATATAGATGACTTGTCTCTTGCGAGGGTTCTTGAAGCTCGGCCGTGGAATATCTTCAATACAATCATCAAACCATGGATTTATATATTATAAGTCCATGATCAAACCATGCTGTAGGAAATCGCCGTTATGGATCAACGAAAGGAAAAGACGTTTTCGAAAATATCGTAGCTGAACAAAATAGACGTTCTTGAACAATGTGACTCAGTTTTAACTCATTTTAGTGAGTAGCGTCTGGTGTCCATAAGTATAAGTATGAGGAACTTTAGAAAAGGGAGTCGGTATACCCCATGGTTATATTGTTGAAAACAGCTTCGTAATCCCCCTATAAACGTGAGAAAAAATACATTTTAGCATTTTCCAGTAATAAAACCAGAATACTGAAAAACGAAGTCGGGTAATACTGGTTTAGAAACTAGAAAATGCGTAACAAGCTATACGTTTGTGAGAAGATATATGCATGTATGCATTCCCACTGACATGTTAAAGAGCTGGAAATAATACTGACAATTTCAAACTATCAAAGTTTTCTATGTTAAAATATAGAAAGTTAGTTTCGTCGTATCTCATTACATTATAGGCCTATATTCAAATGTCGTCGCGAATATTTGAATTCAGACTATATCTGGAGTACCCTACATTCAATTAATAAAATTCCTTTTTTGTTGTGAGGTTATGTAAAAGCCACTGTAATATCATACACACAATCTTTAGGGAATCAAATTTTGTGTACATACCAACTCAATACGATGTTTCTTTTACGATGAACCTTTAATGAGGTTTATCATTAGATATAGTGATAGTGGCGAGTGGGAAGGAAGCGGTAGTGGCCTTTTCGTAAGGTACTATGCATCTGACCTCTGACATGATGGTTTCCAATCACGGGAATCGAATCCCGGTCTCCTGAATATCGTCTAGTCAGATATTAGATATTGTAGGATAAACGAGACATTTACATGGATCATACTCGAGGTCTACTCTGCAACTCTATCTGTCAACAATATCAAGTCTAGAAAGCCGTGAATCGCGGCGCCATGGTTCTGAAGCGCTATTATTTATGAAAGCAGTTCCCTTGATACGGACAGTCCGATTGGAATGAACATTTGTGATAATGTGTATCGCTTTTGTGTTTATATTCAGTAAATATATGTTTTAGCCAAATATTAGCCAGATATTCCGAGATTTTTCGAAATTTCGTGATGGGCTTTCTCAAAAGTGGTCAACCGATGTGGCCTCAAAGCCAAGGTGTCCAGAGAAGTCTCCTCAGTCGCTCGTCTCATTTCATCTCGTTCTTTTGTCGCCAGATTGGACTGATGGCCCAAGACACCGCCTTATTTCAGCAACTGTTTGCACTTCAGGAAGCCATGCTGGACTTCCGAGAGACAATGGCTTGCGACTCTGACACGTCCAGCGACGAGCTGTCCACATCACCCTACAGGTCCCCCAGCTCCACCTTGTCGACGTCGAGTGGCCACGGCGCCGCGGACAGAGTGACACGACACGATGTAAGTACAAGGGCGATTCAGAACACATCACCCTTTAGGTCCCCCAGCTCCACCTTGTCGACGTCGAGCGGCCACGGCGCCGCGGACAGAGTGATACGACACGATGTGAGTACAAGGGCGATTCAGAACACATCACCCTTTAGGTCCCCCAGCTCCACCTTGTCGACGTCGAGCGGCCACGGCGCCGCGGACAGAGTGATACGACACGATGTGAGTACAAGGGCGATTCAGAACACATCGCCCTTTAGGTCCCCCAGCTCCACCTTGTCGACGTCGAGCGGCCACGGCGCCGCGGACAGAGTGACACGACACGATGTGAGTACAAGGGCGATTCAGAACACATCACCCTTTAGGTCCCCCAGCTCCACCTTGTCGACGTCGAGTGGCCACGGCGCCGCGGACAGAGTGACACGACACGATGTAAGTACAAGGGCGATTCAGAACACATCACCCTACAGGTCCCCCAGCTCCACCTTGTCGACGTCGAGCGGCCACGGCGCCGCGGACAGAGTGACACGACACGATGTGAGTACAAGGGCGATTCAGAACACATGTCTACACATCACCCTACAGGTCCCCCAGCTCCACCTTGTCGACGTCGAGTGGCCACGGCGCCGCGGACAGAGTGACACGACACGATGTAAGTACAAGGGCGATTCAGACACATCACCCTTTAGGTCCCCCAGCTCCACCTTGTCGACGTCGAGCGGCCACGGCGCCGCGGACAGAGTGACACGACACGATGTGAGTACAAGGGCGATTCAAACACATCACCCTTTAGGTCCCCCAGCTCCACCTTGTCGACGTCGAGCGGCCACGGCGCCGCGGACAGAGTGACACGACACGATGTGAGTACAAGGGCGATTCAGAACACATGTCTACACATCACCCTTTAGGTCCCCCAGCTCCACCTTGTCGACGTCGAGTGGCCACGGCGCCGCGGACAGAGTGACACGACACGATGTAAGTACAAGGGCGATTCAGACACATCACCCTTTAGGTCCCCCAGCTCCACCTTGTCGACGTCGAGTGGCCACGGCGCCGCGGACAGAGTGACACGACACGATGTGAGTACAAGGGCGATTCAGAACATGTCTACACATCACCCTTTAGGTCCCCCAGCTCCACCTTGTCGACGTCGAGTGGCCACGGCGCCGCGGACAGAGTGACACGACACGATGTGAGTACAAGGGCGATTCAAACACATCACCCTTTAGGTCCCCCAGCTCCACCTTGTCGACGTCGAGCGGCCACGGCGCCGCGGACAGAGTGACACGACACGATGTGAGTACAAGGGCGATTCAAACACATCACCCTTTAGGTCCCCCAGCTCCACCTTGTCGACGTCGAGCGGCCACGGCGCCGCGGACAGAGTGACACGACACGATGTGAGTACAAGGGCGATTCAGAACACATCACCCTTTAGGTCCCCCAGCTCCACCTTGTCGACGTCGAGCGGCCACGGCGCCGCGGACAGAGTGACACGACACGATGTGAGTACAAGGGCGATTCAGAACACATCACCCTTTAGGTCCCCCAGCTCCACCTTGTCGACGTCGAGCGGCCACGGCGCCGCGGACAGAGTGACACGACACGATGTGAGTACAAGGGCGATTCAGACACATGTCTACACATCGCCCTTTAGGTCCCCCAGCTCCACCTTGTCGACGTCGAGCGGCCACGGCGCCGCGGACAGAGTGACACGACACGATGTGAGTACAAGGGCGATTCAGAACACATCACCCTTTAGGTCCCCCAGCTCCACCTTGTCGACGTCGAGCGGCCACGGCGCCGCGGACAGAGTGACACGACACGATGTGAGTACAAGGGCGATTCAGAACACATCACCCTTTAGGTCCCCCAGCTCCACCTTGTCGACGTCGAGCGGCCACGGCGCCGCGGACAGAGTGACACGACACGATGTGAGTACAAGGGCGATTCAGAACACATCACCCTTTAGGTCCCCCAGCTCCACCTTGTCGACGTCGAGCGGCCACGGCGCCGCGGACAGAGTGACACGACACGATGTGAGTACAAGGGCGATTCAGAACACATCACCCTACAGGTCCCCCAGCTCCACCTTGTCGACGTCGAGCGGCCACGGCGCCGCGGACAGAGTGACACGACACGATGTAAGTACAAGGGCGATTCAGAACACTCACCCTTTAGGTCCCCCAGCTCCACCTTGTCGACGTCGAGCGGCCACGGCGCCGCGGACAGAGTGACACGACACGATGTAGTACAAGGGCGATTCAGACACATCACCCTTTAGGTCCCCCAGCTCCACCTTGTCGACGTCGAGTGGCCACGGCGCCGCGGACAGAGTGACACGACACGATGTGAGTACAAGGGCGATTCAGACACATGTCTACACTCGCCTGTAGGTCCCCAGCTCCATTGCGACGTTCGAGCGGCCCACGGCGCCGCGGAACGAGTGACTACAACGTGTGATATAAGGACGGGTTCAAAAACTGTCACCATCGCCTTATCAGGTCCCATAGCTCACCTTCGACGTGATCGGCCACGCGAGCTGGACAGATTTGCACACCGTTGTATACAAGGGCGATCAAAACATCCTCGTCCAGCTCCACCTGCGACGTGCAGAGCGCGCCTGGCGCGGACAGGGAGTGACTGAACGCATAGAGTACAAGATTCAAACATTTTTTATATAACGTTTTATGGTCCCAAGCTTACTTGTCGACGTTCGAGCGGCTCCACGGCCGCGGACAGAGTGCACGACACGATTGAGAAAGGCGATTCAGAAACAGCATCCCTACAGTCACACCCAGCTCACCTTGTCCATCCGACACGTGACGCGGTACAGATGACACACATGATGTGAGTACAAAGCGATTAGACGACATTTTTCTACCATGACTTTAGGTCCCAAGTATACTTGTTCGATGTATCAGGCGCACCTGCTGACAGGTGCGACATGTGCAGATATAGTTACAATGGTCGATTTCCAGAAACACAGTTACACATCACTAATGGTCCATGTACACCTGTCACGTTCGAGCGCCACGGCACGCGACAAGTGACCACACATTAAGGGCGATTCAGACACATGTCTACACATCGCCCTTTAGGTCCCCCAGCTCCACCTTGTCGACGTCGAGCGGCCACGGCGCCGCGGACAGAGTGACACGACACGATGTAAGTACAAGGGCGATTCAGAACACATGTCTACACATCACCCTACAGGTCCCCCAGCTCCACCTTGTCGACGTCGAGCGGCCACGGCGCCGCGGACAGAGTGACACGACACGATGTAAGTACAAGGGCGATTCAGACACATGTCTACACTGTGGAGGTCACACACATTATTGCTGTTCATTTCATACAGCCATTCACTAGAGCCCTGATTACCGATTAGTTATCTATAAATAATCGTGTTTTATATACCGGTACTTCGGGTACTAAAATTAATCTTGTCACGCATACCGATTAGATTCAGGTCCAATATAGTTTTCTAATAATCACGTGATACTGGTATGACAGTTACTTGTATTGTTTCACCTTCAGCTCTCAACAGTGGCGAACAAAAGGCATTCTGTTTACAGCTGCAACCCGACGATGCAGAATGCATGCTCTTTGTCCGAGACAATGGAATTGATTTGAATTCGCATACAGATATCAAATGTCAATAAGTATTATTATTTTAAATTGAATATTAACGTTTTATTAATGAGACTTGAGGTTCAACACAAATTTGCCTTCTATGCATTAGTAGGGAATTTTTCTGCATTTTCAGCTTCCACACCCTTCCAAGTATTTGTACAGAATACCGCATCTTCATATTTTTTAAAATACTTATTTAGTATCTCATTATTTCTTGCTTCTCCTACAATGCATCATCATCTATCATCCATCTCTCATATCGTCCATCACAAAATTAAATTATTCAGTAAAACCATTGATTTAGTAAAAAACCTTGAATATTGAGCGAAAGTACGATTTTGTTTCGTCATGTATGAGTAGTGGGTGTTATACTTCAATAATGTATAATATGTATATTGAATGTATTAATTGGCGCATTCTTTGTAGAACTGTTGGCGTACTATGTGCTAGATATCAGTTCACTGAAATAGCATGTCAGATTTTAGTCCCAGGAAACGCACGGGTATCACACAATTAAAATGTGGATACATTGATGAGTATTATCATCCTGAATTCAATTGTATTTGCTCACATCACGACATTAGCTCAAGTAGCTCACTACACTCAGTTTCACTCGATTTTAAAAAGCATGTAAACAATTAACGCGATAGTCTTAGTCTCCAAACCAAGAGACCCAAGTTAGAACGAGGAAACATTTCAAATATTTAAAAGTACAAAGACAAACGTCCCATTTATTTATTACCGACATTTTCTCTGACCAGAAATGAAATGACACAAATTACAAAATTGAGGCGAGAGTTATTTCAAGAGTAAGGAGAGACTTTGTGAAAACATGCGTAACGCACTGAGCAGAGAATCACACTTTTAAACGAACAGGACTGCTTAAAATCAAGTGTACTGGCAACAGTAGATTTAATTTAAAAAATTGTTGCAGTAGTTGTGAATAGAAAATAGGTATGGTACTAAAATAGTGGAGAGAATGGTCCATTTGACCAAGGGAATGCAAAAATTGCATCTACAATTAGAAATGTATGCCGTTAACTAATAAATATGACTTACCATTGTAAAACCTTATGCAACTTTTGGGATTTAAAAACGGATAGGTAAACATGAATTATCATAATATTCAATCTTGTTGATGCAAGGCTTAGATGAAATGAGCAATTGAATGTACCCATGTTCCTTAATCCTTGACAACAGAGTTGGACAAAATATCTGATGTAAAAATGTGTTAATTGCATCATAATATGGACTATTGAATCAAATGTCCAATAAATTGCATATATCTATGCTAATCAACACCTTACTACTACGGTGTGTCAAACAAAATAGCAGATGACCAAAACTTTCAACAATATTTGTCTACTCTCACGACTGACTGGTACTCAAACTGACATGTCACGGTTCTGGTGGTGAACATTTATTGTGAGTGAAATATCTGACGCAAGTAAACATGACTCCTGATTTCAGAGCTCTGCTAGCTTTGTGCGCCATCGAGTCTCCTACCCACCAATAGCACGCAATCGTTCGCGGCGCATCAAAAGCCCACCAAGCCACGGATGTCAAGACTCCTACGACTCGGGTATACACACGTCAGATCTAGAGATATTCGTTTAGTGAAAATCTAGTAACATATTGGCAGAAATGTTTGTTTGGTTCTAGTGAATCATCTCTTTAAATCGATCGGAAAAATCTTCGACGATTAAGTTCATATAGTCTACTTATCATAAGATTTAATTAGTTATGTTATAGAGAAAATATATAAACCACTATAAACAAAAATAACATTTGATGTCTGTTTTTCAAACTGAAATGTCCGTGTGAATGCGTAGTATAGATACTTCGACGAAAGTTCCCTTTCCAATACAAATACAATCGATGCAAAAAAAACATTTTCTAATTGCTGAACTTCCAAAATGTAGCTAGGCCTACATTTTAAAAAGAATTGATGAAATAAATGAAAATAAAGGAAATTGCACAGCAACTTGCTTCATAGAATAGGCATAATACAATTAAAAAAAAGTCCTAATAGTGCCTCAAAATCGTGTGAACGTTTAATAAATGCGAGTTTGGTAAAACTGGACCCACTTCTTGCAAACGTACCCAAAGATATTAAAATACAGCAAGATTGCATTGCCTAGCGTAGGAGGCGTTAGTATTCTGAGCAAGCCGCGTTCCATCAGATCGTGGTCAGAAGCGGCGTGAACTTCACTTCGCCGTGACTAACCGATCAGACTGACAACAAATTGCAAATCAGCGATTGAATAGCCACAGAGAAACTGTCTCCAGCATCTCTCCCGCCGTTGATGTGACGTCTGCTATTGGCAGGCTCGGAAACGCGGACAGAATGTTAACGACAAAAGACCATCTCATTCTGCATCACTCAAATACCGGCAGTCGCAATTATAACCGTTACCCATGTACGGTAACTTCATCCATTAATAGAGCTATTACATCCGGGGAACAAAACTAAACATTCAAATGGGCTTATTTCATATATCTGGTTACCATACTTACTTTACAATTATTTTGTAGTGAGAATGGAAAATCTTTGTACATATACACAGTATATTTTCTGTTAAAATATAATTAAGAAGTTTATTGAAGTAGGCCTGTATAGGTACGCCTACTGTATATTTGTACAAGATAATGAACACTATTTGTACAGGTCTGATCAATTATTTTGCAAAGTTACACTAAAAATAATAGAAATTGTGAATACATATACTTAATATAGGGCTACTATTGATACCTTTGCTATCCTGATCAGAGTTTACACACGCACACACACAAATATATATGCATGTAAATATATCTATATCTATTATATATAAATATATGGGTACAGCATATTCTATATGAATATATATATTCATAATAGATAGGCCTATAGATATATTTACATTAATTTTGCATTATTATAATTATCATTCACCATTTATTTTATTGCCAGTCGTTGAAAACCATCTTTTGATAATATAATGTATGTATTGTTTTTCCTAATTGAAATAATGTGGGCCTCTGTTCAATACTTACTTTGGTGATAATTTTTAAAACTACTTCATTATGACAAGTATAACTTACACATAACGATTATCATATACTAACTACGAAGGTATATTTCACAAAAACAATATTTAGCAAAAATATAGCTTGGGCCTGCCTTACATATTTTTGTCAGCGCTATTACTTTATGAGGCTCTAATTATCAACTGCCCTAGGATAACTTGTTAACTTGTCTCCATTTGATAGAATAATTATTATGGAAATGTAAATAATAAATAGTAACTATAAAGGTAGGTAAGGAAGTAGGAACGTACTGGTCTTACTTCGACTCACGAAGAGGAATGTTTGTGCGCTTCAAAGTCGTTTTCTTTATAAGATCAGCAAGGCCTCCGGCATTGGGCCTCTCATCATCCGAGTCGTCAGAGTAATCTGGCACAAAGATTTAGTGTGATTATTAGACTTGGAATGTGAATGATTTACTGGTGAGAATGAGAAGATGATGAACGAGTGTTTGCTAAAACCCGTGCCTTACGCGGGAGTCGAACCCACGCCCCACTCGACGTCAGTGCCCAACGCAATGCCTTTCCCAGAATGAGTCGGGCTCCATTGAAATATTAAAACTTCAATTGGATATACCGCATAAAACTCTCATGCAATCTACCGTACATTTTGTAATTAATAATTACCCTAGATATTCAGAAACTATTTAGAACAAGATTCAGCATACCTTTATTTCGCTATACGCAATCAAATGGTGTAACATTAGAGCGACCAACTTGACTGAATGTAGCGACTATAGGGTAACCATTGAATTAAAAATAATTTCGATCAATTCAATATCAAATTAGAATAATGACAGGAAAATGAAGTAGGTTTGATAACGAAACAATAAAAGATGAAGAGATGAAGATTTAAACACTTGTCAGTGATTGGTGCAGGGCTTGTCATGCTGCATGCAAGAGGTATGCTAGAGCTTACTAACTTACCTTCCACATCATTCTGTTTCCTAATCAGAACAGCCACTTGTTTCTATACACTATTTTGAAAAAGAGAACTTCTACGCATTTTCAACCATTTTTAACGGTAAAATTTGTTGTCTTTTGCACATTTTTGTATGGAACGTCAACTCTCGTATAAGCCTATCCAAGTCCAAGCAAACGACTTACCGTGGGTGGGAAGAACAGGACGCCGTGCTTGTCGTTTCGGAGCCGAGTTGTTGCTGGCAGGCAACGGAACAGACTTCTTCGTGGGCGTGCTCGGCTGGTACTCGGTGTCATACTTCTCCTCCACCTTCTCACGAGCTTTAGCAAGTATATTACGCAGTTCAGTGGAACGGACGGTAGCGTACTGAAAACAAGTTAACAATTAATGACCTGACCAACAGCTAGGCGGGAATACAAACCAACGAGTATTAAGCCTACATGAATGGCGTTCCCTACAGAAGTAGCAATTCTTTGCCGTGTAGTAACATTTCCACTGTTCACATGACATTTGTCAATAATAAGTATTTTGCCAAAAGGTGACAGTTCGGTCATAATAAATGAACTGACGTATCGACAAGAATATCATAATCGTAGTTCAATGACTGAGAGGCATGAGTTTATACCACTATGAAAATAATTCATTTCATTTCTAAATTATCAGCATGATGCAAGTACAGGACAAAGTCTTTATCCTCACATCCAAATGGAAATTTGATAAGTTAATTACCGTACTTGACCCAAATGATCTATGGAGTTGATAAAAAGAAAACCACGCCACTATTCCAGTGTCGGGATGACTATCTGAAGTCGATGCTCAGAAATTGTACAGAGTATGGAAGATTGCACGATCAAGATTACTTACACCAGAAATATTCCGTTGAACCGTGATTTGGGAGTCTAGGCGGTTTCCCTCAAGTTTTCCACAATGTTGAACAAGCTCATTTTTAGATAAACCAAAAAGTTCGTAGCCTGTCATCCCATTCAACTGCTTACAAATCCTGAAAAAAAAATAATTCATGTATGCATGCATGTACAGATAACTTGCCAAACACTACATATTAAGTAACTGGTTATTTGTAACCAACGTAACTGGCTTTTATATTTGTATTCATTTGTTAAAAGTCCTAGTTGAAGCTAGTGCTCTCTGGGAGCTAGCCCCACTAACGTCCATGTCGGGGAGAGATGAGTCTGACGTCAGAGCTTTCTTGGCTGGGGTGAGAGGTCCGAGGCTCTCGAAGCGATCGGAGCTGAACGCACATAGCACCTGCGCCCGTCTCTCCTTGACATAGACCTAGTCGGCCTATGCATACATCTCGACCCGATGATACGTGGTAAAGTAGAACCTAGAGCCTACTATAATGAACATTCTATCTTTCTACAAATGTTTTTACAAAACTCGACTCGACAGTATTTGATACAATTTTCGTCTGCACCTTACGACGTATATCTTCATATTTTGAGCTACGGCACCAATGTGTTATGAGCAATTGAATGAGTAAAATTGTTCTTCCTCAGATTTGTCTTCTAGTGAGATCCTTACTTGTCACTGAAGTTCTTTGCACGTAGCCAATCTTGAACCTCTTTGGCATCAGAGTTCTGATAGATGAATACTTCTGGCGTCTTCATTATGCCCAGATTCGGACGTTTCTCACGGAACATTGTCAGCACCGACTTCAACTCCTCTTGCATCAAATCCTGGCTGCTGTGAGCTGTATTCCAATGAAAACATCATTAGGCCCACACAACCCTACCGCTAAATCAATACTATTACGGATACCAACAATTCAATAATCTCTTCTCATCCCATCAAATAAAATTATTATAAGATGAAAAGCTGATTCAGTTTACTTTTCAGAATTTGTTCATCTGATTGTTTGGTTTAACGACATACTGTATACGTAATGATTGATGAGATGATGTAAGGTCATTTGATGAGGTGTTATCGGATGGTGGAAAGAAGTCGGTCCTGGCCTGTTGTCAAGGAGCCGTCCAAGTTTCAACGTGAACAACCGAGGGAAACCATGAAGAGCCTCGAGACAGGATGGTCAACCACAGCGGGAATCGAACCCGGTCTCCTGAAAGGCAGTGTGATGGCCACTCGTCCACCTGTCTCAGTCATTCAGAGAACACAATATAACACTGCTACTAATATCTCTGTAGCACAGAAAGAATAGGTCATCTACCAACTAATAATTCTGAAAACTTTGGTACTTGTTTGAGAAAAACAATATCAGTTCTCAAGATTCAAAGGTTTTGAAAGATGTAGTTGTTTCTAATCGTAAATCTCGTCCTGAAAAATCATATCTTGAAAATAACAAAGCTATACAAATATAATGGTCTTATTTGTTTTTGTGATGTTGGTGGACAACCTTCATTATTTTAAATTTTTTTCTTGCAAAGCTACTAATTACATGTAATAATCAACACAATTTCAACCGAATACAAACCCCTCAAACTACGGCTTGTAGGGGCGTGCGAATCCATGTTTTTTATTCCGAACTGAGTCTGCACCGAATCTTGTTAACATGCATTGTGAGGCGTAATTGCTGATCAACTTACACTTGATCCAGGAAGTGTAAATCTTATCTCAGCATTCTCATAATTACCCCTGCATAAAACATTTCATGCAGCACAAGTCTAACCATTACAGCAATTGTTCTTTAAACTTGAAAATACATAAAAAATACAAGATTCGAAATTTTTGAATTATTTATGTTAGACCGAATTCAAATCTGCAAGTGGATTCAGATTTGACTGGAAAAACATGGATTTGCACACCCCTAATGATTTGGTAATTTAATGCCCATAATACTTACCACAAGATGAAACTAGTGGGCCTTGATTTGGTGCAATTTGAAATGACTCTACACTTAGAAGATGTACCTGTTATGCTTGGCAGTGCATTGCTTGGAAACAGCACTATGTGACTACGTGATGAGATCAAGGGGCGTGACACAAGTCCAGGATCTCCAGCACAATTAGTAGCGTGATCAAGAGCACATTACACCTGGTGGCATTTAGGTATGTGCTTCTGGTGGAAACATTGCCACAAACGAGAAGTTTCCCACTCGGGATATTCTAAACTCTTAACGAATATGCACTTCTTCCTTGATTCTTTGCCATCATTTAGAGCCAAACGGTCATCAAATGCATACAAACTAGAAGTATATAAGTAGTAACAGACTAGAGAGCTTATATATTCGAGAGACCACCAACGCCCGTTAGATGTGCGAGATTTCGAGGCATGATTTCTCAAGACCGTACTTTTCAAAATATCAATTTGATTTTGATTTGGTTACTGGATAAAAAAGCTAGTTCACGCAAATATTATTTGTCTCGTAATATCGGCATGCTCTCAAATGAATATCCATTCATTTCAGAATTACTTTCAATCAGCTAGTTAAACGGTCCAAGTCATCAAATGACAGAAGCACATAGTACATATTCACGATATTGCCGTCAACCAAACTTGGCTCTACATGATTGACTAGAACTGGTTGAGATATTAAATGGTAGAACATTGAGTGTACTTAGTGCCATACCTCGTGAAAGTGAGGTACTACTTCGTTGCCTCGGAGTTGAGGACTCCGAGGAGGAATCGTCAGCAGGAGGAGGAGGGGGTGGAGGGGGAGCAGCGATTGTTCGAGTATCATTCTTCTTGGCAATCGGTAGACCGTCTTCGTCCGCACTGAAGTCGGAATCCGACGAATAATCTGCAATTGACAATCGACAGCAGCATTGTGACGTACAGAATTGTATTTGCAGCACCATGACCAGTCACACAAACAATTGCACTGGCATTTTTGGATCAAGTTTTACATTTCACTTCATCCTCTACTTTTATTTTCTAGTCAGTGCAAGAGAATTAGCTTTCAGAAGGACACATGCATGAAGTTCGAAGGTGTCAAAAAATGTTTCAGTAAGATCATCAATTTGACAATAAAATTGGTAAACTATAATCAACAATAGGTCAATAGGTTAGGTTATATCACTGGAAATTAATAACTAATTGAAATGCTTCAAACGAGTCTATAGGAAGTTGATGTCATTGAGATCTGCATTATCAAGGCATGATTTTATACCTAGAATTACACTATTATGCTTTAAAACGTAGACAAACATTTTCAAACTACTATACCATTTCGGTTGTATGGTCATTCGTTTGTCCCCGTTACTTCTTAAATTTGGACCTTTTCATCCAACAGAATAAGAACAACATCAACACATCGATATCATTATACAGTGAAACCTCTATCCATCGTTCCCGGGTCCATCGTTTTCCTGCTTGTATCATTCATTTTCTCTCACCCCACTCCCATGTAATCAATGCTAGATTTTCCTGGATGGATCGTTTTCCTGCATGGATGGTTTTATTTTCCTGGTCCCTTGAAAAACGATGCATAGAAGTTTCACTGTATATATTTTTGATACAGTAATACCAAGCAAAAGATTGATGATCACTTCACAACAAACGGAAGACCCAGGTGAGAAGGGAAAGAAAGGTAGACACATTCATTAACACTAAATACAAGATACAAAGATTTTTAATTGGAGTTAATGAATAAATGAAAACTAAAACAAATATACATTCACCTTGGCTAATAAGTACGGTACGTACTCTCTTACGAAAAGATACACGAACCCAACTTTACAAGGTACACACTAAAAACAATAAAAATTGGATCTTTGGAATGCCAGACGTACATTTATGTATACGAGACGCAAACATAGATACTAATGCATGTTAATGAGTAGAATACACATTCTAATATTATTCCCAAACTGGTAATACATAGGGGAATTATGTGAGCTAGAAGCCATTTAATTACAATTAATAAGTAATGGTCTTTTAATATACACTAATATTTGTAGAATATCGGTACAATGAAACATAAAAAAATATGTTATTAATCATTATGTATTATTATGCAACAGAGCATTGAAGATTATTTACGATTATCAGTTTTGGTTTCTGCTATTGTTGAATAATCATGGTAGTAGTACAAAGTACCATACTAATAATAAGTACTAATATAGACCTACTATTTCAGATTCGATTCAATTCAATACTAGTCCGTAGTCTAACACATCAACATTTAATATATATATATATATAATATATGCACTACGCCCTAATTATGATGATGCACGGTTTTGGAAGGAAATAAGCAAACAGTATCCACATGAAGAGAAATCAGCACCAGTACATCGTAACATGTGCTACACTGGAAGACATATGCTTATCTAAACACACACAACACATACAATACTACAACAAATATACCTACTGCATATATATATATATATATATATATATATATATATATATATATATATATATATTTATATATATATATATAAATATATATATATATATATATATATATATATATCCATAAATATATACATAGAGCTATACATACTACTAAAATCTCTTCTACAAGTAAAAGATTAATAATATAATATATACTATTGTACTTTAACTGAGCAGTCAAATACGTGATCAACATCAACAACTGGTCTTCTAACAATCTTAATCCATAAAAGGTTATGTAGGCCCAACTACACACACAATCAACAACATTTTACATCCATATGCAGCACTGATAATAATGCTTGATGTTTTTCAAGGCTCGGAGAGGTTTATGGACGGAATGAAATAGTAAAACACTAACCCTATTCAATGTCAAATACAAACAAACCAATTTCTCTGTTTCCTACAAACTATAAACTCTTTTGGCCAGATGTCTACACTTTTGTTTGACCAAGTTGAAGTTCTATTTCAACACAGTTCCGTGAATATACACATAAGAAAAAGAGAAGGTAAAATAAAGTATGGTTCTCAGTAATAAATACATACAAAATAATAAGCAAGCATAAAAGCGCATCCAAAAAGGGTGATTTGGTGTTGGTTCGATAAAGTCTGTCACTGTTTTTTGCTACTAGAGTACGCAAGTGAAGCCCCAGACAATCACATAAAGCACACACCGCGGTTACGTAACTGGCTTTTAGAAGTAACGGAATTCACCTTTCTTGCCGGTGTGCTCTTTCCGGACCCAGTCAGCTGGCGCCGGGGGCGGGAGTGGCGGGGAGCGCACTGCCCCCTCTCTGCCGTCTCCATGCTACCAAACAAACTCACCTTTAGCGTCAGCGGGTGAGAGGGGAGGTGGGGGGAAGTGAGGACAATCTCACAGTTCTACGTCAGTGTTGGGTGGCAGCTATTCACGTTTCAAAACACGTAGCTGCTAAACATTTCCACTATCAAAACTCTGAACCCATATCAAGAATAATGTGTGCAATAAATTGTATCTTGAGTACATTTTCAAAATGCCTATCATAGGGATGTGCATACACTAGTGAATTGGAAAATGTTGATATGTATATTGTATTCTTGGCTAATTTCCAGATCCAACTATACATAACTGCAAAAATCCTGCTTAAACCAGCAAATTCAACTTGATTACACAATAATCCCTAAAACTGATCACTGAAACACATCATCTCTAAATTGAAAGTTTTCTGAGCAAAATGAAATACCGTATTGTCCCGAATATAAGCCGACCCCCAAACTTTTAGATCAACAATTGAAAAAAGGGTTTCTCTCCTTTTCCACGTAAATCATCACTCTTCCGAGTTGGAATTTAGTCAATTTCGTATTGCGCGCGTGAGGAAGCTATGCCAACTGCGTGTGAGAAACCGTTGAGAGGAGCCTCACGATCGTGTATACTCGGCTAGTGCCGATGACGCGCGATCGTCATATGGCCCGCCTACTCGTCAAGGTCTGACAAGACAATGCAGCTAACAGCTCAACGTGCCTTTGTTTATTACTGCGCGTCAAATAAAATTGATGGATAATGATAAAATGATGCTTCTTCATGATAAAACATTCATTAAACTTGTTTTTAGTGCAATATTTTGCAGTTTCAAGTTGATTCCATTGTTAAGAGTGCGCATGTGTAGTGCGCCCAATCATATTTAGTAAAAAAACGTGTTTTTGACCGATTTCAGGCCGAGATCTGCAAATAAGTCGAGGGTGACTTTTTTCGAGGAAAACCCTCGGCTTATATTCGGGACAGTACGGTACATGCTAAAAACGTGGGCTTTCAATTTGATCTGTTCTGTTCTGTGAACCCAACACTGTAAACAACTACGTTGGATAGTGCACAAGTTTTGAGGTGGGTGTGGCAAGTGCTTTAGAGGTCAAAGTGCTGATTGGTCAGATACATCCAGTGGCGGACCGGCTCACGGGTAGAAAGTCAGATCGTTAGTCTTATTATTAGCGCTCAACAAGGCACTCCAAACAGGCTGTCTACCAAGCTAAAGCACAGAGTACGAAGAATCATAGTTTATGTCCGGATATCAGAGAAGTCTGAGAAGTCGGTGGGTCCGGCGTGCCCCCTAAAGTGCTGGCCTGGCGGGGGCAGAGGTCGGGGGGGGTCGTGAGCCGGTCCCCCCCTGGGTCCCCCCCGGTCGTATCCCCGCGGGGGTGCATACAGGGGGTTGCTGAATACGTCACCGCTAGCTTCACCCACCTGGAACTGGGTCACGATCGTGTGGGGCACGTGGGCCACTTGGCCGCGGCTGTTGCGGGCTTTCCACCACTTCCTGCTGTCGTCCACAACCTGCGACAGAAACACGCTTGTACTTGCATTCAACCAGCTACCAGCTAGATCAACATGAAGCAAATCATTGGCATTGAAACCGTCTCTACAGATAACTTGATGACTCTCACCTCGAGATACTCTCCGCGGATCACCGTCAGCTCCTTGTCGTTGTTGGCAGTCCGGGGGTAGGTCACCTGCACGACCTTGGCCCCTCTCTCCCTGAGCTCTTCCAGCCAGCGCGCCTGTGCCCGGTCGAACCGCTGCTGCCCCTCCCCTCCGTTGCGCTCGATCGAGTCGGCCGATATGTCGCTGCGAGCGCTCATGTCTCGCACGCCCCCGGCCGGACTCGCCCCGTCGCCGAACTCCGCCTCGGAACCTCCCGGGCTCTGAGAACGAGCTCTGAGGTGGGAACGACAGAATTAGTCACCGCTTTGTTCATTTCATTACGGTCAAACCTCTAGCCATCGTTTTTCAAGGGACCAGCAAAATAAAGCCATCCAATATCCATCCAGGAAAATTCAACATTGGTTATATGTGAGTGGGGTGAGAAAAAATGAATGAGACAACCAGGAAAACGATGCATAAAGGTTTCACTGTACAACGGTTTTGGGATAAAAAATACTTCAAAATACTGAGACGAGTGGTTGAGTGGCTAGCACACTGAACCGTCATTCAGGAGACCGGGGTTCGATTCCTGCCATGGTCGACCATCGTCATTTCCGTCTGTCGTTCAGGGTAATATTGGGATGGTTCATTAACACCTCTCCTTTGTACTATCAAAAAATACCAAATGAAATGACTTCTAATCTCATATATCATGCATTGACGCTAAAGATATTGGATATCAGTACAGTGCATCGTTCAACTTGATATCAATGAAAATGAATAGAAAATTTAGTTCAAGTATCAGTTTCAAGTATCACACTTCCGGAGTTGGTCGACTTTTCGTACTCATACAATTTTTACATGAAACGCTTCATTAGGCCAAATTTATTATTCACAAACAAATTTAAAGTAGAAATAGTAAAAACGATCATTCGAACGTCAAAATTGAAATGCAGTAATACATTGAAGCAATGAAATTGAATATTTGGTAGGGGCCTACTGGTAAAATAACTGACCCTCATGAACACAACAGTCTATGTGAAACTGACCAACGTGTTCTTTTTATTTGTAAGTGATAGACCAGCCTGCGTAAGAGCAACTAATCTTTCTGCCAGTCATTTTCATTTTCTATACCGCTTTCATTATTCATTAAATCATTCAAAATTATTCATTAAATCATTCTGCCTGAAGATGGACGATTGGTATGTAAATGTCAAACAGAAAGACACAAAACACGGCACAACATAACAGAGTTTTACATAGAAGCGTTATTTATATTTCTGGATCACCTTCAAGTTTGCCGTGAAACTCCACAGATGCCAGCTGTAGGAAGAGTAATGTTTATTGGTTAGATTCTGTCCCATCGTGTAGCCATCAGCAATACAAACCACCACCACGGAATACTTACTTGCGTTTAGTAGCAAGACCAAGAGTAGGATAGAATACATGTTACATTTCAGATCAAGTCAAGACAAATCGGAGAACCAGGTTATCATGATTCACACTGTAGGACAGTTAGACGTACCTAGACGTAAGAAAGAAAGTCGAGAGCAGAGAAAAGTGTTATTAGTGTTGAACAGAAAACATTACCGTTCTGAAACAAGAAGATAGTATTCAGTGGTTAGTTTCAAATCATGTCAAAGTGATGATTTATAATTAATTGATAAGTAATGATGGAGCTCATGTAGACAGGCTTGGATGGATGAAGGCGTCATTTCAATAGGAATAAAACAGATGTGTGTTAGGACCATGTGCTACCCCAGGGGTGTCTAAACTACGGCCCGAGAGTACTACCAATCCTGCCTGCCATACTTTATTTTGATTACATTGTCAAATTAACAATGTAAGTACCGTAAATCATACAAAATAATAATCACGGTTTTATTTAACAAATTATTACGAAACACAATAACTGATATAGGCCTACATATGAAATTGAACATTTCAACTTTAATCGAAAATATGAGATTCATCATAAAAATTCAGAATAAGCAACATACATGTGTACGTAATTCACATAATGACATTGAAGATAATTATGTTACGGTTAGTGAGATTGATGTAGCTCCCCACAAGAAGGCATTGTACTACTGTTGGCCCTTGGGTAAACCCCTGTGCTACCCAAACAGAATACTTGTCAATCGTCTGGGAAATACACCCTATATCCGGCCAATGAATGACAGCTTACGACACATCTAACCACGCTACTTGACCTAACAGAGCACAGCCACACACGAGCAATATGCACTAATCCCTACACCCATTTACCCTCCAACTGTCGTAGATTACTTGACCCTAAATAAGAAACAATAAGAACATGCAAAGAAAGTGTAGAAGTGTAGAACTTGTGTCGTGCAAGGTTAGTAAACGATACGGCCGCCAAGTGTTACCTCTCGTCTCGATATCTGGGGTCCGGCCGCTGTCCGTAGTTACGATTATCGAACGCGTAGCCTCGGTGGGGATCGGTCGGCGACGTCTCCTGCTGTTCATAATCAAAATAATCGCTGCTGTAATGAGAATCTTCTCGGTCGGGTTCGCGCGGGTAGTGTTGGTCTACTTCCGGTTCCCGGTGTTGTTGTTGTTGTTGCTGCTGCTGCTGCGTGCGCTTGGCGTCGATGATGCCTTGGCCGACCACCACTTGGGGGTGTGCGTGCTCCCGGTCCCGCTCCCGGTCGTCCGACACGGGGTAGTCCGGAGACCAGCCGTCCAGGAACACGGGATGATACTCGGGCACGTAACTCTTCCATTGATCCCTGGTTGGTTGAAAGCATCAGCAAACGTATAAGAATGGAGGACGGGTAAAATAAGTGTAAGGTTCTCCCATAAGTATTCAGTAGATGCTTGGGCACCATTACTTTCATATTATTATTGTACTATATTATTATTTTCTCAATGACTCGTTACCGGTGCTGTCATTTGACAAATCAAACAGCGATAGAGTAGATGATATATTATATGAGACCAAATCAATTACTTTGAACTAAAACATTTTCCACTTCACAAGACAAAACAAACAAACACAGTAACCACTGAAGCAGTCAGGACATGTGCTACAAGCAGCTGATGAGTGACTGATGAATGAGTGGAAGTGAGAGCTGAATAGACCTACAAATAATTGAATGATAATCTGAAAATGGCTGTCTGTCATCAGATATAGGCCTACATTATTAGTTGAGTAGAAAAATAAATGAAAAACACTAAAAACGAAAATGATCACAACCCTTATAGTCACCTTGAAACAAATGCCAACTTTTAAATTGAGAAAACTAATGGCAGGCATTAGCTGAGACGGCTTCATTCAATTGAAAAATGTGTTTTGCTTGATATGTATTAGATCCCTGGACCTTCAACCCACTATTCCCGAACCGTTTGCACCACTCAATAATCACTCTTACAGTAATATTTCCATTTGGATATCATGACAAACAGAAGTAATGATAGTGAACACTATGCTAGCTTCATCCTCCCACTTGTTTACCAACATTTCAACTGATTGTGATGAGCTATGTGTTTCACCGTTACACCAATCTGTAGGTATAGATTCGTCTTGGTATTTCATCTAGAATTCCACAGGCATTACGTTCAGTGCTGTACCTGGGTATGATCCACGCGTCTCCGAGGGAATTCCACAGTTCCGTCTCTTTGCTGGTGACGCAGTTGACGAGCAGATTGACAGCTTCCCGCGTCAGCAACGGCGAGACGACCTTGGCGGGCAGGTTGGGGCCGTAGTGAGTGTCGTGGGACGCGTCCACAATCAACGCCAGCGGAGTGAACAAGAAGTGAACCAGCTCGGGAGCATTCGGGTCATGGATGTGCGCTTTCAGTTTCGCCTGTTACCAGAGAACAGAGATCAGTACGATGTTAGCTTCAACAACGCACGTCCATTGGTGTGGCAGAATGAGATGATGGGAAGATAAAGGAAAGGTAAGGTGTTGGCCTGATAGCAAGGGACAATCGCAGAGTTATAGTAAATGACTGGGATACCACGAAAGTCGACCAGGGCTGGAATCGAACCCAGTCTCCTGAATGACAGGTCAGCACGTTAGCGACTGATCTACCCCTCCATTTAGTAGAATGTGATCAAGTATTGCCTGCATTGGCCAATGAAACGTTACCACAGACCGGAAGAATAACTTCAATTTGTTCACAATTCCCAACAACAGGTACATAAAGGTACTGTTATGTACATAGAAGTTAAATACTCATATATCATTTTTTTATTACACCTATTCGATGAATATACATAAGTAAGTTACTGTGCATAATTATTATTATGAATTCAAATTCTGGTGCAGTATTTGAAAAAAATTTGTATGATTACATTTCTGCCTAGATGTGAAGAAGTTAACGTGTAGGATCCAGGACTGTTGATATCTGAATTTGACCATTGACAGGCCTAATACCTACATATTAGTGTATACGTATTACATAATAGATTATATATTGGAGTGATGTAAAGTTTATCCAGGCCTATGTTACTTGAATGATCCAAGTTATCTTCAACAAAGATAAGCAAATTATTGAATACGTTGAACTATTTTCTACTCGCATACCCTGGGTGAACAATGAACTATTTAAAGAGATGATACCAAGAGTGACAAACTTGAGATAAGAAAAGCACTTGATATTCTAGACAAACATTTCTCAAGTACACTGGACTCGATGGTTCAAACAAAATGAGAAAAAAATGAGTCGAAAATGAAAAATATTACTCGGAAATTGAACAAGAGAGTTTACCAATCGAAAAATGGTTTAGTAAAATATCTATTCATTAATTTATGTTGCGTTTCAACGACGCACTCTAAAAATGACATCCGGAATCGGTGCATGATGATCGAGACAATGGTAAGATCAGATGGAAAGTTTTGGACAGTGGGAAGTAACAAGTTGTGGCGTGCTGCTCTCACTTCACGATGGAGCGAAATTACGATGCACCTCCAACAAGATGGTCAACCATGGCGGGAATCGAACCCAGGTCTCCCGCACGATTCACTGCACAAGAGACTAGTCTACCCTTCCCAGTGCGACCAAGAGTCTGGCCAACACTTGGGATCATCATTATAACAAACTTCACCGGTGCAAGTGATGTTGGTGTAGGATGTATCAGCAACAGACAAGAGAGTAGAGAAGGCACGCACAGCATACGCTGCCCTCACATATTACAATCAACACTATTCTTATTGGCCAATCTTCAACACACACACACATCAAGTTAGTTATTGATTGACGTTTCTAATTAACAACATTATACCGAGATAGAAAAACAAATAGATTATACGTAGCTCGAGACTTTGAACCACATCCATCACATGCAAGTGACTTGGAGTGAACAATTACGGGCTGGATTTGTTGATACTCATGACGGCGCTCACGAATATCAAGTTGCACTTCACTTTTCCGGGACGTGGATATGTTTTGATGATAACATCAGTACGTATAGGCCTACCTACTTGATAATTAATACAATATAAAAACTTATGTATATAGTTTATACTTGATATTTAGACGTACATATTCATAAACAGGTATATTAGAGGTAACATCAATTAATTGAAGATCGATTGAAAATCAATTAAGCCCTAAATCAATTCTGAAATTGAGAGATTGATCTTTTTTATTTATTTTATGTCAGTTTTATTAGAACTTCTTTCATAACAATTTGTTATAGCTGAAATCGAGCTATTATCTAGTTAGTCGAATAGGTCTAGACACCATCAAGTAGATGTGGTCTCTATGATGTCTATTGTTGTATATCTCGACTGATGTCTGATCTTGATTTCCACTTCCTCACACAATACTTTCATTTGGTTCATCTCACCAACACATACGTTATTTGAACTAAAACTTCCGAGTCAAATCAGACGAGTATCATTTTTGTGTTATTTTTTGTTGATCAACACACATACAGTGCAAGAGATTTCAGTCGCCAAATGCTCGATAGTTTATAGTTTTCAGGAAAATTAATGGAAAATATCGATTTTCAATTGATTATACGTAGACCTACCAATTGATTATTTGATCTTGATTTTTTGGGATCGATGTTATCCTCAATATGCATATAAATATGTACATACACATACATACACACACACACACATATACACACATATGTATTTTGTTGAACTACATAAAGTAAGATGTCAGGCTGATGGCTCAAAGATATTTTCTTCCACCTGATATCCTAAAGAAGTGACCCTAGACCAGGACCTAGTCAACCATTTCCTCAGTCAGCCAGTATTACCAAGGATTGAGATGTCTGCATGAAAGGTTGCTTACCAGTAAGTTGAAAGAAAGTTTGAACTTCTGGAAGATGTCTATGAACTCGGCTTCTGGCGGTGGTTTGGCTCTCATCGTCAGCATGCCGTCCCCAAGATCCTTCTTTTTAGATTTACGATTTCTACAACGACCAAACAAGTGTACAATATAATATAGTAATGTGCTTCTGTACCCACCTATGAAAAAAGAAGGATACGAAGAAATAAAAAACTATACAGCCTACTTAAATTTTTGGCGTACCAGTATTCAGTCCATATGGAAAATAATCACAGAACATGATACAAAAACAAAAGAGGCACTACAAAATAGCTTCTTATCTGAGGCCTGTCGAGATATTTCTACCACCAAAAGTACGGTCTTGGATTCTGAAAACCCACCATTCGGAAAACAAATAAAAATAGTATACACATAGTAGGCAAATTGCTGAAATATCTTATTAATTATCTAAAAGTTGAACTCATTTTACAAAAAATGAATTCCCTGAATATGGGAATATTCCCACTAGCGGGAACATTCCCATGCGCCCACCACTAACTGCGACCCGTTGCTGATCTCACCTGCGCCTCCGCTCCAGCTCCCTGGAGGCCGCCGCCGCGTGCTGCAGCCGAGCAATGAACTTCTCGATGTCGTCGAAGCAGTGGTTGAGGATGGTCACGTCTCGCTCGTACTTGTCGCTGGAAGTGGAGCTCGTCTCGTCGTTCAGAGACAGGCCGTCGTGGCCCGGGTGAGGGATCCCGCGCCCGTCCATGGCTGAACATCACACAGCCTTTAGAACACAGCTCACAACCACACTCAACCACACGTACACTACATCAGTCAACACTTTGTCAAGACCTGCAATCATCTGCATCGGATCATAACATGATGAAAATAACTGTACACCATTCCGATAAATCAACAACATTAGGATAAGACCATCTTGTAATACTCAGTAATAAGTTGAATCGATTAGTCTATAGGAATGTCAACTTATCCATGAAATGTCGTGCCGGTTGATGAGCACGGAGGCATGAATATGACAAACGACCTTCAGTTTGTTCGTAAACCTGGCAGGGATGACTGAATAAAACATTCCCACTCACAGCTAATTATTCATCTTTAATGTACATAAAATATCTATTATATTATTATATATTTATATTTACTTTATATAAGAACCCCCCCCCCCCCCCCCCCCCCTCAAAAGAAGAATGAATAAATGTAGACTGACTATAAGGGAAACAATTTAGAGTGTTGGATTTTATATTATGATATGATATTTCACCTACAGGCCTAGAACTAGAAGCAAATGTACAGGCTGTCAACTGGCAAGGTGCCAAGGACTTCTCCTAGCTGTGTTCTACTGCAGGCCTGCAAGGATGTGCTCTGATCAGTGCTAATCAAGTCAACCTCAAAGAAAGTTTCCAATCAACCATGATACCATGATGGCACTACTAAGCAGTGTTGTCAACCTACATTGGAAACAGCCACACTGAAAGTTGACCATACAAATGCAATATGGAAATTATTATCAAAGAACCATAACACGATTATACTCATTTGATCCAATAGGCTAGTATCAATAAGGTCCCAAATAACAATGTCAACTAGAATTTATTAGAGATAAATCCTAGAACATGTACAAATATTGATATTTTGAAAACGTCAATAGATGAAGATAATTCAGTATTTATTGAAGCAGGCCCAGTAGAAATGTACAACAGATTGGATAATGAAAATATGACCAAATAGTTGGCCAATTTAGAAGGGATGTATTATAAAAACATGTATTGAAGAAAAAAGTTTTATCCTAGAATATATCCAAAATAATATATACATGATTGGGATTGTCAAAAGTGTTCATCAGCTAGAGATTAAGATAACTATTTATAATAATAAAACTGTTGCTACGGTATGTGCATTGTGATAGGGCAAACGTTGGCTGTACCAGTATGTTGAAAGTCCATTATATGTATGAAGTAATGGAACATGTATCATTTGTAAAAAGCAACAAGTATTGGCTATAATAAATGAGTTTACCACATATCAGTACATAAATGCAAATGTCCCGGCTAATTAATTACCAGGTGTATAGGAAACCCTCTCAACCTGGAGATTCAATGGACCCAAAAATACTCATTTTGAATGATGAAAGTTTGAATTATCGAATTGAGCTTGTGGGTAAAAAATCTGTCGAGACCCGAACTATTGTTTGATAAACAGCGAAATATGAATTATCATAGATTGAATTGCCATCGATTCGACGAACCTTGTCATTCATTTTAAAAACGATGGAAATGTTGGTGATATTCTAATGTATCTAAAATGTCAATAAATTTGGAAATAAATTGCTAAGCCTATAATTTATATTAAATATCTCAATATATTCCTGTCCAGAATTGTATTGAGTACTGGGCAGGTGCCTAGGTCGGCATTTTGCTAAAGGTTGTGAATACCATGTATTTATTATTGGACGACATTTGGATAAATTGGCCGTTCGTCGCCTGATCATGAATAAGCAACGTAATCCTACGCTTTAGACTCCTGTAAACAGTACTGAGAACAACTGAGGGATGCTTCTACACACAACAAACAAAATCCCAATAACAAGAATATTGTAGGACGAACTCGGCATGGAAAATGTTGAATGCCCAACTCTATTGCCAAACGATGGACATTTTCATGACCATGAAGAAAATGTATGCATGCTCGTATAGCTTGCATGACATTTGACATTTTACTGAAGTTGATTTCAAAAGATAAACTGAAATATACTATCAATACTTTTCCTGAAAATAGGGAGATATCCTTGCACCATTTCTACGTATCCACGTGTTGAGGTAACCATTTTGCAGAAAACATATAAAATTAAATGACTAATGTTGAAAAATCTGAACCAATTAAAAATAAAAGTAATAAGTACTACAAATACTACCAAGTAGCTGTAACTTGTTCAGTGTTCCATGTAGGTTTTCAAATACCTATATCAACAAGAGTAGGTCTTATTACCAGCATTCAGAACTACTTTCAATGTACCTACTCAACATTACATAATCAAGTACTTGCAAGGAGACATACGCTGACCTTGACAAATCTACTCATCGCACAATGTTACAACAAATGATGTAATAAGTTGCACCGAGTCCTTACCCCTATCCTTCCAACGGGGCGCACTCTTCCCTTTCCCCCCACTTTTCGACTCCCCAAAATTCTCCACATATCTTCGGCTTCTGCTCTTAGCCATCACCGAATGTAACTGAGTGAACCACCATGTCTATCCTAGGCTAGCATGTTGGCAGGGTGCGAACTGGGTCGAACAGTGAAAGCAGATCTCTTCCAAGTCTTGTTACCAGTTTGAGGGGATCAATGCCACTTGGAAGTGGGAACTGGAGAAAGTGGTCATTCATGAGACATTCACCGAAAGGTTAAACTTCCTCACATCTCATTCATTAGGAAGCCATGCATGTAATGGTCTTTTCAATGTCATCAGCTGATGGACTTCAGCTCCACACTAGAACTAGCCTAAAGGCAAACAACTTGCTTGGGTGGTTTGGCAACGAGTCAACCATGAAATTATGAATTCTAATGTTTGTTATCAATTCAGAGAAACAATTACTGCATATGTCGACAAAAGATAAGAAAAATTATATTTCTTCATATATACAGAAACCAGAAGCTCTAATACATCCAATACCAACAACTAACAAAAAAACTGACAAACTACCAACTTTTATACTGCCCCATACAATAACAGAGATCCTTGATACGGTACCAAAGAAATACCAACGGTACTATGAATTGAAAACGAAGATAGCTTGAATTGTAGAATGTACAAAACTGCTTTAATTTGAACGAGAAACTGAATCACTCATGAAACAGAATTCCTAATACTAATGAAGTACTTCTCAAAACAGAAAATGTCAATTTCAATCTACGGTCATTTCAGTGTGTTTAATAATAAGTTGAACATTGTGTGCAAGCAAGGCATCGTACCAGTTTACACCATGTTAACAAAGTAACAGTATTTCAAATGGCATGTGAATAGTTAGTAGGTGAGTATTATGAAAGTGAATGTTCCAAGCCCCTGATCACAGCTAGGAGTAAAACATGCAGATGGCTGGGAAAATATTTTCAAGACCAAACAATGCTTTGGATGAGACTCATGAATAAAAGTTGCTACCATGAAGAACAGTGAGATTCAAAGATAATTTTTATTGTTTATACAGTACTAGAATTAGCAATTTTCATTGATTCTGCTACTGTTTTGTAAAGTAAAATATCCTCAACTCACTAGATATAGGCCTACATATAGCCTAGTTTAATGGTTGTATGAATTGGAATTTGTGTGACAGCCTGGTTTGAAGTTACGAAACCCCACTTTTCTCATGTTTTGTAGTATTGACAAGTTTCAATTAAAAACTGACACTTCTGTTATGTATTGAAACACTAGACCTGTTTTTACACGATACCTAGTAAACGCACAGTGTAGGGCTGTACCCCGGGTTTTGACCCTAGGCTCTAGCACGGGTCAACAGGGAGATTATACATTCAAATTTCAACTGCTTGTTTGAAGGACGTTATGATTTATAGAAGACCGTGCTTGATTATATCTGCCTCCTTGATACAGTCCAAATCGCTCAAATATTAGTAGCACGGTAGATGGCTGTGTATGCCAAATTGTTTTTGTGTATTTCCTTCAACGGCTCTGCCCAGATTCAACTCAAAGTTTAATGTTTAATGATGACGTTTTCTCCTATACAGTGTTATGTCATTATTCCATGTGTATTGCAGATAATTGTTCAGCAAATATCAGTCTCCTTTTATGACCTATTTAGTTAGAATATACCTTGGAACTTGAGTGAACCAAGGTTGAAACTTGATGAGATTGAGACAAGAGTAAACTATCTGCCCCTGGGCAATAACCAGCCATGGGTTCAACCCAAAGCCCTCGTATATATTGGACTGAGCAAGTCGCACTAACAACGCGGCTTGCCTGGCCGGCAGGAAATACCGCGTGACACGGAGGTCTACACAGCGAACACACAACACTGTTTGATTGATCCTCAGAGGATACCAAAGACAATAACGTGGATGTAAGTCACATGGAAAGACGCAGAAATACATGCTGATCATGAGGAAGTACATTTCTCATCAGTCTTGGTCCGACTCGAGCTCTGCCGTTAGGATAACGTGTAAGGAAATATTTCCCGTCTGACTGGTGTGACCGAACGTTGGCACCCCGCAGACCCCGCGTCACCGAGCATGATGGCCTCGGCTACGCACACTCTACGGGTCTCAAGCTCCATTGTCTTTAACCCTGTGGCTAATCAGACCAACTTTTTAAACACTACTAAAATACCCAGACTGCAATTCCAGGCTGCTAGAAGGTGGTACAGCAGGCAGTAAGTGCCTGCTAAAAGGGTCTATTAGCAAGAGATTTGTCAGTGCTAGCTGTGGCACGTGTCATTCGATACAAAGTGGACGCTGTTTTCTCAAACAAGAACTGAACAAAGACTAAACTCCTACTAGTTCACTACTAAACGATACAGCCAGTTTGCTCGTATCCACACAAGAATGTCGTCCACCAACTCCTGGTTTCGAAATAACTAGCTGTGGCTCCAATCGTTTATATCATCCATTGACTTTCAAAATACCGCACCTATATACGCACCTATATATAATGCTGATATTAGGTTCGTCATGTTGCAGTAATAAAAACAACAATGCGTGCGTGCGTTACAGTGAACCTAGATCTAGCTGCAAATAAGGCTTGCCAACACAAAGCTTGAAATCAAAATGAAAAAAGTCCTACGTCATCTACCAACGACCACATACTGACATTCATTAACACACAGAAGGTTACATTTACTGGTGCAATTTCAAGATTTATGCACATTTACAGAAGTTGATTTCACTTGACAACGTGGACAGAGCCAAATATGAAAATATGAACCACCTCGTGAACGTGCACCATACTCAACATAAAACTAATCAACAGAAATATGGACATTTCAACTGAAACACTTGAATAGGCATAAAGCAAACTAATGCAAAAGTCGAGTAAAAGAATGGTTTAGACTTTAGAGGTATGACTTTGTTCAGTGCTTGGTAGTGACATGGTCGGTGGCAATGAAGCGGTGTGATCAAGAGAGTGTGAATGCAAGGTGGCCAAAGGGTCCATGGACGTGATAGGGGTAACCTTCTGATCCTTGAGCAGGGCTGACCTGATCGACGCCTACGCAACCAAAAGATTAGGCACGTAGCACTTCCGTTGTAATAGCTCTGAAACCTTGGCGATACAGAACGCCATCCCGAACACTGGTAACGACAACTTACGATTACGAAATAAACAGCGTAGCTAAGAAATAAATTGATGCAAGAATGACTTACGATGATTGGTAGCATTGAAGACGGACACCTGCTCCCTTACGTTGACCCCGTTGCCTGGTGGTTCTGGTGGGGGAGTAGCTGGTGGTGGGGGTATCGATCTCGCTCGTCTTCCAGGAGGCATCTTCCCCATCCGCAAGAGCTTCAAGTCTTCGACCAGCTCTTGCGCCGAGATGCTCTGGCACTGGAAGATGTGCATTTCCGAGCGACTGTTTGCGTGGTCCTGGCGATCGTCGCCGACGATGAAGACCAAGATGTTGTTGTACATCTCCATTGGGTCGTGGCTGGTGAACGCCGTCGGTTCTTGGATCAGTTTCACGGGAAATCTTTCCATCACAGCCTGAAGTTAGAATGAGAGAAAATACTCGTAAAGAGACAAGTCATGTAGAACCGACGACGATTCATGCACTCTCACAGATCATGCATGCTAACTTTGAGCTGTACGGATAATCAGATAGAGGCTACATATTGAGAAAATCATGCAACAAGCGAAACTTCAAAAGAACATGTGGCCCAACATTGGGAAACATTGAAATATTTGTTCAGTGAATCGTAGAAGGACCACAGCAGAAACCATTTAAAATTAGGAATACCAAAGAAATGTCATACAGTATCGCAAGTAAATAAACATGTAGTATTTTTGTACTGGTAGGCCTAGTGATTAATTATGTTACTGGTTCAGTGTTCCCAACCTACCCGTCTGGTACCCTCTTCAACGTAGAAAATCTTTTAGTACAGAGAAAAATGTAAAATTAGCATTTTCCAGTTTCCTTGGATTCCTAGACATCTTTGTTTTAGCGTTTATATCTCGACATGTTTTCAAACGTCAATAAATTATAAAAACATCATGAAATATAAAGAAAATCAGCAAAAAGGTGGCATGCTTTGATTTTAAGAGTATACACTCAAATATTGACAGTCAACCAGTCACATTCTCCAGGCTTTGAAGAGGGTACCGCAATAATACGCATGTGATTTTTTAAATAGAGAAATAATACGATTACGGGTCAAATTCAAGGTTATGTCACTATAAATGACAAGTTTCAAGCTCAAAATTATACGCTCTCAACAAATTGTCCCACATTTAAATCCTCATGTCTAAATGTATTTCTCATTTCCAAGGTAATCTTGTTCTTGACCTTCACTATTTGTATGCCTACCCTGCTCCTCATATCTCATTGTTTAGATAAGAGTAAGACAGAATATATTTCAATAAATTATAACCATGCATGCTTTCAACATCAGTGACAAATACAATTCTTTAGATCTCAACTTTTAAAAGATTAAAACACAGTGCAACAAATGGGGTAACCAAACTAGAATCATTGTTTGATATGAACATAAAATACTGTACACATTTTTTCGATTTGCGAATCAACTTGGGATTACGTTAGGCTAAGTAAGACAGCTGGGGCACGCTAGATGAGCATGGGCCAGAGTCCCGCTGTTAGCACAGGCCAGGGTCTCGCTGTTAGCATGGGTTCATGTTAACATCCATCCACCAGCCACCACTTTACCTCAACACATTATATAATGTAATAAATATATACTGGTGAGAATGACCATTGGCAATTGAATTAAAAAGTCTGAATCCACAGAAATCACAACATTCCATCGAAAAGATAGCAAAGTATATTCATACAATATGTTAAATAAAATGATAAGGATTTCCTTTTTCTTGCAAACATATCAATTACTGATTGAGTACTTTTTAATCTTGGGTCTACCCTATAGAGAAAAATGTAATCTTGGTTCATTGATAATCAATTGGCAAACAATAGCTATTAGTGACGTCATCATTGCATCATTTGTAGATACGCTTCCACTGAATCACAAACTGGAGGTAATTATTGTTTACCAAAACAACTAGCATGTTTTGCAAACAACTTCTATGGCTGAATAGAGCTACTCGCAGCCAAGTTTTCCGAGAGAACATTCTGATCAGAGAAATGGAGATTGCGAAAACTTGACAAGACTACTCATTGACTTTTAAATAATAAATGACCACATTATAAATGACCAATATAATATACTGTAATGATACTTGATATCCATTACGTAAAGTCTTCATTTTTCATTTCAATCCATGAACTCGGTATTGTCAATAATTCAACAAATCTAGCCATTCATGAATATTTCAATTTGTAGTCTGTTTCATAATGGGGGCAAATTGTAAAAGTTGAGCATCCACCAAATTATTTCGTTAGTTACGTACCCCAGTTTCATAATCCATGATGAGCAACCAGTTGCGGTCAAGTCGCAGCTGCATCTTCTGCGACCAGATTCCGTTTGACTTCTCGAGTTGTAGCAGGCGTCTCATGCCGTCGGCTGGATACACTATGCCGGTCTCTTTGGCTACCGTGAACGTAGCCAAGTGTTCCATGTTATACGTGGGGGCTTCCTCCCCGCCACTTGGCTGCCCATCTACAACAAACACAGCGGTGTCACGCACACATCACGGACAGTAACACTGGTATAGCCAATATTATGGTGCCGTTACTAAATTATAGAGAGACACGTACAAATAATAGCAATTGCTGTAAAAGTGATGGAATCTAAAAGTGCTCAATACATGTTTTTCTAATATTTCTTCATTTTTAATATGTTGGATGCTGTTGATTATGTTTTTGAAAGGTGAAAAAAGCGCCTACAAATGTCTCATTCCGCTGTATTTCAACCAACTGGCAATATAGGCACTATTAAAGATGCTACCTTTCCCAAAACGCAGCTGCAAATGAATGTGGCAGTCAAGGCACAGGTTTAACCCGCTAGTGGACACTATTTTCAATTCAAGGAGGAGAACTCCTCCTTGAATTGAATGTTATCATTCCGTTAATTAATTTCTACAGGATCATGCTTTACAGAAAATTTAATTCCAAATAGACACATATATATTGTGTACCATATTTATTGTCTATATCTCCTATCAGTAGATTTGTCGAAGAATTGTGGTGTGTGTGCCTCATCTTTTAGTTGCATGTATATCCGAGACTTTTTTTATATATATTTGAATATGTGAATTGTGTTTTTGTAACAAAAATGATGTGATTTATATATTTATCTAATGGAATATCTATGTAATGTAAAGTATGTGGAGGTTGGAGTACTGGGGGTGACTCCAATAACTATTAGGCCTACACTGTTTGGGAGTCTAACAGAGGTTGGGGACAGCAGATTAAGACAAATTGGATTTATATATATAATATATCTATGATTGATCAAGGTGTCATCCCTTTGCAGTTGGGAGACTAAAAACCTAGCTGTGGCCAATTGGTGAGATACTTCATAAACAATCATTTTAACTCAAGAAGTTGAGTATTATTTGATATTATAAGTTGATTTTTACAAAGCATTTCATCTCATAATTCGAATAAAATCTCATTTAAAAAACACATATTTACACATCTCATCATTTTTACAACCTACTCCAGCCAAATATTAGACAAGACAATCACTAACATGTCTTGTAAATCAGAGATATACCACTGTCAGGCATGCTTAAGAAGTGGCTGGATAGTGACTCTGAAAAAGATAAAAATAACTACCAGTTCCTAAATACTCGCATGGAATTGATGAAAACGGACAGTTATAGGCCTATGCCTTGCCTGCTGTTTGCCAGAGTGCACTCACTCTTGCCCGAGTTTACTGTTAACATTGAAACGACAGAAGGATAGCCAAGTAGCCATGTGATGGACTCACGCGCGAGATTATGAAACAATGGTGGAAATTACATGATGCACTGTACACCAAGACGGTAATTAGATTCAGCTCGGCGAGAACAAATGAAAAGCACGGGCATATGGCGATCTAACGAGCGCCTCCCAATGATGAGACAGATGACAAAGACGTGATGTCACTCAAGTGGGTTGATCCAGGCAACTTCAGGACGAGTGGTTAGACTTGGCAGTGATAAGCCTCCCAACATGCATTAGTTGACTTTCGTGGGCACAACTATAACCATTGCAGACAATGTTTCTAGTCGATGCACAGAACTTGTGGACATTCCGCAAATTTACTAAAAGATACATTCAAGAGAGCCTATTATATCGGGACAAAATATGCGGGGAATTGTTCATCACATATAGATCTAGTCGTGAATAAAATGTGAGCCCAGTAAGGCAAATTGTATTTAACCTAAATTCAGCAAATCGATTTTTTAAATCCATGTATGATGAACATGCGGATTGATTGCTTGTGGGTGAACCTATACTTAATCTACGTACGCGCGAGATAAGAAACGACATTGAAGATATAGTTAATCATCTAATAGGCCCTAATTCCAGTCAAAAAACGTAGTATGGCGCCTCATATGATGTCACCACACGTACTACGACATACGTTGAGAAATAGGCCTATAATATGGAATTAACGAGGTTTTATCGATTAAATACTTCGAAACGAAGATACCATCTGAACGTTTCAACTGGAAGAGAATTAGGTGACTACTGTCGCATACTTTTGAAAGGCCTTAAAAGTAACTTATTTCATAATGATCACACGAAAAAAAATCTTGGGTCAACAGTTCGTTGGAATCTGGAGACATTGGTTCGACGCTCATTGAATCCTCATTGCTCTTCTGGCAACGTAACATCAGCCTACAAGACATTCTATCAATATTTGCCCCATCATTTTACGACTGATTTATCAATTACGAGCAAACAAGGTCGATTTGGATCAGCTTGACAAAAATGAATGAAAGGAGGAAGACGTTGAAGAAGGACGAAGGTTTTTTTTGTGTAACAGTAATGGCAATGTGTTTTGTTCATTCGATTAAGTGAAAGGTCGTAGCTTCTTGCACCATAAGTCTAGGGAAACGTGGCTTCTTAGTTATTACACTGGGCCCTGTGGTATGGTTGAAACGTAGAAATCAGATGTCAGGACCTCGGGGTCAGGACCTCGGGGTCAGGACCTCGGAGTCAGGACCTCGGGGTCAGGACTTGGAAATATAGATGAGGTAGTAGTGGTCGTCGGTACCAATCGCACCGTCAACAAAACACATTGTTCGATCTACTTGTATCCAGAGAGTCGGAGGTTGACGACCAATTAACTCACATACCACTGTGCAGGGATGGTAGTTACAGATAAATGATTTTCAGGATGAGATTATGCACAAAATAGAGATATTCATCTTTACTAGCTTTTTCTACGTTCACGAACCAGTGTAACCGAATAAAAAGTATATACAATCCAGGATAAATGTATGCTCTTCAATCAAATGACAATCTATTTTTGTGAATTCAAACAGGTTCAAGATGATACGTCAATGAATACCAAGACGTGATGACATTCATTGATGTATTATCTTAAAACTAATTGAATTCAAAAACATATAACGAGCATATTACCTAACGAGCATAGAAGTATCTTGGAATTGATATCCTTCATTTCAATGACACTGGTTCATGAAAATAGAAAAAATAGTGAAAACTTGGATTTCTGTATTTTCATAAGCACCGTCCACGTACCCCCTTAAGTGTACGTTATTAGTAGGCCTGAACAGTGAATAAATGAGATAACTGTAATTGTAAATCACAAACTGTTACCTGTAGAGTAGCCATTGGAATGCACACTGTCACGATGATAGTTCGGCATCCTGGGATTAGAATCGGCCGGGTAGTTTGAACTGAAAACAATCATTCAATTCGATCCATCAGTCATTAATATCATTCATAAGCGGACGTTGTAAGCCATTGCTATTTTATTGCATGTACTTATAAGTAGAAGTTGTGTTAGTTTAGTACTTTATTAGAAATTAGTATTCAAGTAAGAAGTAGTTAGAAGTAACTAGCCTATTATTGCTTTGGTTGTCCCAGCTGTGGCCGGACGAATCTCTCATGCCAGGCATCCCAAATAGTGTATGTGGAAGGATCAACAAAGCTGAAAAGTCACCAGAAATACCAATTTAGGGTGAAAGGCAGAGTGGATTATTATTGTTAATATTATATATTGTACTACAATACAGTAAACAGTTGAATTATCAGTGAAATATCATTGAAATATAGAAAATAAACGTGTGGATGCATCATGTTATACACACGAATTTAGGCCTACACCAACGCATCAAATAGAAACACCCATTATCACCGTACTGAATTCTGACAGCAATTAAGTAATGGGTCTACTACAAATCCGTGAGTTGTAGGCCTACTGTCCTGTCCATCGAAACAGCGGAACACGGGTCCAACTATTGGTGATGTTTTGGTACGGTTGTGGTCACATCAAGTGGTCGATCAAGCTAGATAAATACGCATCCTGACGAAATACCGATATCACACGCACTAAAACTAGAAGACAACATATGCACTTCACGCATAGTCGATGCAAAAATTACCGGTTGTATGTTCGTAGATTATATTTAAATTATTACAATTCTAGATTAAACCATTTTATGTGACCGCAAGAATACATACTAAATGACAGATTTACGCTAATTGACATTATGTTTCACAAGAATGAATCTTGGCACCGACAGATTAAAATCAATTTTTAAAGTTTCCGACTAGACAAAATGAATCATTCTTACCATTTAAATTATTTCTATTGAATGATTCAACTTGGTATACCTGGAACAACCGTGGTGAAAAACAATTTCCATTTAAAATAAATGCGAAACATATACCTCCCATAAATTGCACGCAAAGTGTCACAAAATATTTAATAGATACATATCTCATACAACTCGGATTTTACAGTATGGAAATGAGGACGTTTTCTATTTCTTGTTAGGTGGAACCTACAATTATTATATTACGGTGAACAATTTTTTCATTTTATAATACGTGATCAATTTCATTTGGTATGAACTTTCTTCCATGTGCAAAGAGGTGTCGGAATAAAAATTGGTCAGATATTATTATTGAATATGAGGAGATAGATAGATGTACGTGGTAATAACAGTTCGGTTCGATGTTGCTGATTTCTATACTAGGTATGTAGCTCCTCAGAGAGCTAGCACACGAGAAGGGATTGCTTGTTGCTGGAATGCAGGTCAAAGAAAAACAAGGTCGCAGCAAAGAATTTACTCGGAGTTAGAATGTATCCGGGGGGACTTTTCATCACAATTCATCATAATATATTAGAAGATGTAAAGTAAAATATGCACGTACAAAAACGATTCATGTACGTATCAGTCCTAACACGATTTCTTAATGTGCCACAGATGCAACTTGAAACAATACTTTGCTGGTTCTGGGTGGTCATATACTGCGTGAGTCGCGGAGATTTTATAAGCAATAGCAAGCTCTAGAATTCATTTCAATCAGGTATTCAAATCCAATAGCCCACGGTTGCTCTTCAAATAAACAAAATAGTATGATGTTTGAAATATCTAGAAGGATCTAACTAGCATCATTGACTTAGGATGCTAGCATACCCGGAAATTGCATTTTCACCTACAATTTACAAGCTTACAATAAATTATATACACACTAAATTCTCGCTTAAAAAACGATAATTGGTAACCAATATTGAACAAATCTAGTTGAACACCATTCAAACGATTAGAGGATATGAATGAATGAGGTTTTTAACATGCGTTAGGTCTACAAATGAATAACCCGTGACAGGAACAGCAATGCCATATAAATCAAGCTTCAGTTTTCATAGGTAAGTCATGGAATGCAGACCCAATAAGGGGCTAACGAGACCGCGCCCATCCAGAGCGAGTAGGAATGTGAGCCAAGAGGTGTCAAAATATAAGATGACCCTGAATTCATTGAAAACTAAAAGGCGAAATTCAATATAAGCGAATATGCTACCTACAGATTGAGCGCAAAGCTAATTCAGTGACAAGCTAAAGAATGTTAGATTTCAATGGAGATTTGGCGTGCAGATCCCAAGAATGTAACGCTATCCTTCACCATGCAATAATAATGGATGTTAATAATAACAATAGAAACTTGATTATAATACACCTCAGTAGGGTAAATGAAGTCATAATGATTGTTTATAACTTACGTTAGAAGACTGATGAGACTCCATGCTAAGCCGTAATAATAATAAGCAAAATCGTAGACGTATATTCTTTAGAAACACTCTTGAAGCATAAATTACTATTAAGAAATGTCACTGCAATACGAACGCTGAGACAATCGACACTTATCGCACTACAGACGTAATAATGGCGTTTAGTCCAATAAAACACGGTAATCGCACTTCACACGATTGGAAACAATTTAGATATGTCGTCCGTCACAATCTACAGGTGGTTTACACCTCACCGACGCATTACCCAACCCACGTATACACAATACTATTAGTTTGACACTACGAACACCTTCATTCGAATAAGGTAGCGCTAGTGCCGCTCTCGGTTACCTGAGATAAAGGCACACAGGTATAGCTTGGCAGACAAAATTACACTTTTCACCTGTTGAAATTTACGAACTAATATCTCCCAGGGTCTAACTTGATTGGGGAAAAAAAACAATGTGTCATCATTTACGCAATAGGGATAAGACAATTGAGGGGTAAAAGGAATTACAACTACAAGAAATTGTAGTTATATAGTGACATGTTGACAATTATAACAGCTTGTTGTCAAGGTATACCTCAATGAGTTTACTTAAAATATTACACGTAAGCCTTGCCCATGGCGATCTGGGGCTCGGGAGTGTTGATGAATGACTTCATAATAGTATAGGCCTGCCATTGATAATATCCACTGCCACTCAATACAAAATTGTGGTCACATTTTTTATTGCCCATAAAAAAATTCTGCCGGTACTAATTTTATAGCCAAGTTATGAAACATCAAACCAAGTTACTAGCATGTAACATGGACATACTGTGTCAATCTGTGATTAATTCGTTTTTGTTAAAATGTATCATTACTGTTATCATAAATTCCATTGAATTGGAATTAAAAATAGAAATTAGGTCACCTTGCAGCTATTCAAATAGTTGAAATTATTAAGACAATATGTACATTATTTTACAGTTAAGGTGTCCTAGACAATACTTGATTACTTTACACCAATCTAACCAAAGAGGGTAAAACTTTTTCTTGACCAACAAATATATATATATATATATATATATATATATATATATATATATATATATATATATATATATATATATATACACACAGATATGTACTACCAGATTATGGCAGTATCACAATGAAACATCAAAGATCAAGGAAAACAGGACATTTCATTGAAAATTATTATTGAAAATGCAAATAAAATCATCAGATGCCCCTAAAATATGAACTTGTGTCGCAGGAAGCCATGCACATTGTGGAAAATAATATGTTGGCAGGAATTACAAATATTCTGAATTCAATTTTTAATGTACTGACATTGTATGCTACATAGGAACCCATGTTAGATTTACATATATAAATATATATAATTTAAAATAATACAACAACATGTAAATTTAGCTGAAGGCTAAATTGTACAACTATTTATTGTGAATACAAAAAGTTCTATAAATAGTATCCTCTTTATATGATATGCAGTAAAAGATAGATTTGATAAACAATTTCATGGAAAGTCTCTCATATGAAGGAATGCAGTTTGCTAACTTTCAGCTACTCGGGTGGAATAAATTGCGAGACTCCATTTGAATACAGTGCTGGAAAAGTAGGTGCTGACGCCCAAAATGAATTGAAATTGGTGTTGGCCTTTTTTATAAAAGAATAACACCCGCAGTCAAAATGAACATTTGGTCAGTCATAAATGTCTCGGGGAAGAACAGATATATTTGGTTTTTGAAGGAATGCAATCATGACACTGTTTGCTGTCACTAGTTGTCAATAATTGTCTTTGTTTAAACGAAAAATAATACCATTACTGCATAATTATAAGAAGTTACAATACAACAATACACACTCTATGTGTAATAAAGAAAACTTTGAAATATGTATCAATAATCATACCTTTTTGTACAAGGAAGTGCAAATATAAAAAGTGGACTGACATTGAATAAATCACTTTAAGAATAGGCTATGAATGTGTATCATTTTAGGTCTACACAAAAATATAACACATTTATCAAGAGATATTGAAATGTCAGAACATAACTGTGAAATATACTAGTGATTTACTCAAAGAGACAATAAATCTATCAAAATGTGATAACAGCAAAAAAAACAGGGATATAAAAAGATTGCAAAATGTGATCTAATTTCGTTGAAATTGAAAGTTGTTACTACACATAGTGGAAATTCATTGAAAAATCAAAACATAACAAATGCTTAGAAAATGCAATGAAGCATCAGTGTTTCTAATTGGAATGCTGAGCCATGTAGGTAGTAGAGGAACGATTACAAATGGCACTTGATATAGAATAGTTAGTTAGGATTCAATAAAATTACTACCTATTAGCATGACATTTCTACAGTTACAAACACAAATCACACAAATCAGATTTACCATAACATGAATTGAATCTACTAACAGAAGTATTGTTTTTGCTGAGCAGATTCAGAGCAGCTTGATGTGGAGGCTACAGTGAGCCGCAGCATGATACAGAAAGTTGGCTATTGGTTGAGAGCATATAATCAACCGAACTTCTAAACGACATCACATCCATGGGGCTAGATTTGAATCAATAATGATGCCATATTTTCCTCTTTGAAAAAATATAGACGTCATCATCTCAATTTCAGACATTATATCTAGGCCTACTTCATTTGTTATGCTCCTTTCTTTAGTAATGACCTAGGTATTGGCCGATTCTGTATCGAAACATAAACAGAATCAGGTAGCGCCAACGTCACAACTCAGAAAAGGGGATGTTTCCTGGAGGACGAATGGATAAATAATCATTTCTGATATTATTGAGACGATAATTTCTACTCTCAAATTACGGAAAAATAGCATCATTAACTCATTATTCATTCAAACCTAGATTTACTGCCAGATATCTGTTGCACTTCTCAATAAACCAAAAGTATAACAGGATTATAAAAATATATTCAAGAAAAACTAGTAAATAGAGATTATTAACATAATTTAAAATAAAACAAATATTCAATTATTGTTAAAATATAAGAAGCACACAATCCTAGCATCATAAATGAGTCTCAGCACGTTTTTGCCCTTTACTCTAGTCTGCCACAAAGAACAAATCATTTTATAGGGCCTAATCTAAATAAGCCCATGCAGCTGCTGGCAGGCTTGGCAATCATTACTGATCTGTATCAACTCCAATATTATTTCGTATTTCTACAAAAATATTTTCAAATTTCGTTTTTAATGGTGTTGATCCCACCAACAGCTATCTTATATGAGGGTATGAATGAGCGGGTGAAAAAACAACAATCACGTGATTATAGGTGAAAAGACGGAAAAGTTAAATATCATTTTTACCAAACTTCAAACGGAGAAACTCATTTACAAGTAGGCCTATTCAATACAACAAAACGTCATGGTTGGACAAGATGATAACCACTTCAACTAATCCATGTTTGATCCTACGGCCCTTCTACTGGACAGTTTGTTTATATTATTGCATTTAGACATTCAGGTAGATGAAAATCAGGCTTAGTTAAGGTGATACTGGATTTGATGATTGGTCGACTACTGACAGTTACCATGCTTATGATCACCAAACTGAATGACTGATATTTGTTGCACTTCCCAATACATCCTCGTTCTTGCCCCACTTACACAACTTAAGAAGGCACTTTATACTTCAAGTACTAACATTCTCTAATATGAAAGTAAATAAGAATGCAAATTACAATGTAGAAACAGAATATAAAATATTTTCAAAATCTCTATAAACTTCTTTTAATATCGTTACTCGGAAGGCCGACAGTCATTTATCGAAGGTTAACAAATGGGAAGCCAAAATTATCAATTCAACAAAAGTAACAAAAATAATGTTATTTTATTTCAGACAATAATATAAAACTGACTGACAATGCTAATTGCTGAAACGTAAAATGCCGCTAATGAAAGATGACGAAAGACCCGATTATTTACCATACTGTTTTACAGTACAATAATACCCCGGCAAGCATCAGTTGACGTCTGGTGTTGTGGGTTCGTATGGCTTAATCAAACATTTAGGTTTAGATTCATGCATTTATGAGAATTCTTTGTATAGGTCTAGACCTCGAATGAAACCGACAGAACGAGAGTAATATATCGGTATATTTAGTACTGCATATTTGTAGGTAGGCTATTAGTGGAAAAGTATCTCTTTGGCGGAAAGATTTTGTTGCCAACCAGGCTAATTAGCAAAGCACACAATTGCCTGTTTCTCGACAATTTCACTAATTACCCATCGACTTTCCACAATCGTCTGATGCAGTACCACCGAATTACGATATTAGTTCCACGCTGGGTTGACTTCATTTGTTAATTGATGAATTGAGAATAAAATTGATCCACAAAGCATGATAGATTCAATGATTTATCCTATTGCAATAGGTATATTCAAGACAGTAATTCAAGTTCAAAGCCCATTTAAAAATGACAAGAAATGTGCATATTTGGTATTTCGGAAGTAGGCCTATGCACTAATGACTAAATTATAAAATGTTCTTTTTTGTTAACCTTGGACATTTCATGATTGTTTCTACGTTTTTGTCCACGAAAGAAGTAGGAGAGAACAACCCAAGAGCTAATGGTGCGAGATGGGGGAAAGGTTACACGAAACCTTCTTTCATGGACACACGTATAGGTCTACTGCATAGCAACAAATATTATATCAATGTAAAATTTAAAAATACATATACATATCATAAATCGATTAAATAGGAGAATGACACTCACCAGAGTAAAATCACCTCTAACCTCTAAAACTATTGTGTTGACACACCTTGCTTGGTCAGTACATTTGAATGTAGTGCAAATGTGACGAGATATTAGTCAAAGAACGGAGTCGAGTCTGGACCAGAGCGATTGCGGAACTTATGCACAGCCATCTGGAACAATAATGTATATGTCTAATGTATGTATGATGTATGGAGCAATAATATGTCGAAGAAATTGAATTTATTGCAAACGCTTCCTCTGCAACTAAAGTAGATCGACAGATACAAGCGATAGTCAGTCAATTACTTTGGAAGTTTTATGAAAAAAGCCAACTATGCCAGAGCAGCAAAACTCTTACGAGCAGGAATCCATTCCAAGGCAAACTCAATTGTTTATGTGGTCAATCAAGCAACAAATTAAGATAATCCTCTTGGAAGCATAAAGCCAGCTACAGTAAAATTGGAAAATCAGTATTATTTATTGCACTAATATGATAGTGATCTACTGTGCCGATATGGTAGTTGGTCAGTAATATTATTTTCTACTCGTTTCAGGATCAGGACTAGTTTCAGGACTACTAGAACCTCACAAAAACTAAATCAAAAAAATCAAAATTCAAAATCATTAAAATTAATTTGTATACACTGCAAAAATTAATGTCCGTAAGTCTAGTTGTCCAAGTAGTCGGAATATACAAAGAATGACCAATCAACCAAACTAGTAATTCTCAATGCTAGACAAGCTTCCAACTGATCCTAGCCCACGGAGTACGTCTTCTAAGACTTTCAAAGACTATATATATAGTAAGCAAAAAGTGTATCTAGGTACTAACCTGGAAAATCTTGCCCACCCATCTCTTGGCTTTGCAGTAACGGCTGACGTCAGTGCAGCCCGGAACCTTTCTCTCTATCTTCTGCCACACGAATACGATCTCACCGCACACTGTGCAGTTAGTCTCCTTGAACTCAAAGAAGTGTTCAAACTTCTTGACCGTCTCGTGAGTGGACCTGCCCACACTGGACAGTGTGATACACTTCTGGCAAGGATATCCACGAACACACTGAATCATCTGGAAAAAATGGAAATATGTATTTAAATTACTGACATGATATTAGCTTAGTCTTCCAATGATGTCAGCACATACAAGGCAAATATGTTTCAGAAGTAAAATGGAAGTAATCACTTCAGTCAACCTGGAAATGTAAAGACGAAGTATAACGCAAAGTCGTGGTTCAAGTTTCGTCTTCCAATACTAATACTAGCAGGCCAGGCGTTACGAGACAAATTCATCAAGCACCACGTTCGGTAACCGTATCTCATCAAAAATCTGTATTGGAATAAACCTAGACTTCATCTTCTATAATAAAACGGAACAAAAATAAAATAATTATTTTGAAAACTATGGTCGTGAGTTTGTGGCGTAAAAGCTCACATGCCTAACAGGCGTCAGCAGCCACTTGAACCACAATATATAATAGAACCAAATATAACCATATAAATACCGGTAAATGGATATGTATAGGCCTCATAGATGTCACAGCTCACAGTAGTCAGGATTTAAACTTAAGACTTCCCTAACTCGAAAAAAGATCAGAAAGCAATAAACTGATAATCAATAATGATTAACCAATCTAATAACTTGGACAAGCTATGTTCCCAAGTTATAGCAATAAAATGTTCTAAGTATGTTTCCTTTCTTGCTCACCATTCTAGCTGAAGTACGCATGTTGAAATCAGACATATAACCTTACTCTTCCAAGAACACGAAGCTTATGACAAACTACGGTGTCGCTCTAGAACAGCAAAGACTGCAGTAGGGGAGGATGCACGTCACGACCAATCAGGTTCACGACACGTACGCTATCTTCTACACTAAACGTCATAGCATGTTACGGGGAAAAATTTAATTGAAGGTTGCTATCCAAGTTGATGCTATTTGAGATGATATAAGAATACTAGTTAATATGAACTAGCATAAAATTATCTCAACTCTTATCTTTTCTAGACATAATAAGAGAACATGAAAGACTAGTACTCCCCTGTACTGGCATTGCAACTATTTAGATACCTAGAATCTCATTTAAGTACTGATTAGTTGAGAACAAAATACAGTACTTTCAAAAAAAAAAGACATGTTGCTTTGTTGTTGTGCATGTTGCACCACACATGAGCCACTTGTCTTCAGTAAAATACATGTAGTAATAAAAGCTGTACGCAGATATATTTTTGGTAGTTTCAGATTGTGTACGGTTGCAGTCGCATCAACATTTTAATTCTGGATTGAACCATTTTATATGACTGCGAATAAACATACACTATACTGAATCTTTTTTTGATAACAAAAACCAGTTCTTCAGATTTTTAAGAAACACCATTCGAAAGTTATGGCAATAAGATTGCTTTACGTGGATATATTGCCCCCCAATGTCTAGAAAAATGGTGATGACTGATATATAATATTATATATACATCAGTTTTGCCTTGTGCCCTGTGGACCGCACAAAGAAAGACCAGATTTTGACCATATGACTGCTATTACTCTCCCCCCCCCCCACAAAAAAGTTGGTTAGTTTAAGCATGCTTGCATCATAAAACGTACACTGCAAACATCACCATCACTAAGCAGAACTGCCAACCGTGACTAAAGGACACTTATACATATAATTTTATTATTTGTTTTCATTCAATTAGGCAGGCCTGTATAAGCATGACATCCTGTACACTAATGCATCAAAAGTAGTAGGTCTAAATGTGAGCAATAACTGTTACTGAATCAGAATGGTGTCAATATCAGTAAAATTATGCAATCAACTCTCTTGGGAAGTGTAGTTTACTAGGAGGGTAATAAAATGAAGTCAAATTTGGCTTTTCTATTCAACCTCCTATTCAGATGTGTTACAACTTGACTTTTGGGCTTCTTTTTAGATTACTAGGATGCGGCAATCGACGTCCAAAATGTTGAAAAACTAGGCCTATAAAATGACTGAAGCTAGCTTTAGTACATAGAAGATAGCTTACATCTGGTTCAAGTTACAGTACCGTTTCACGTTGCTGTTAGCCCATTGGCCGGAGCCAGCTGCTATATGCGACTTGGGAGAAACGTTTCGAGTTGACAAATATTGCTTTACGGCTAAGTCCTTACTGCTACATGAAGTGGCATCAAGCAAGTCTTGCTCTCAATTCAAGTTGACTCCTAATTTCAGTTGTGATAGGCCTTGATGGCCCCAAAGAACTCGGCTGTTGGTGGGGTCAAAAAGAAAACAGTGGTCAATGGGCCTCCAGTATTTATGCTACATACAGGACACTAACTATTTACTTTTAGTACCGGTACCTTCATCAATTGAATCATAGTGGTCATAAAGGATAATCGGAAATAGAATTAGTAACTGGCTGTTACATTGAAGAGAAAATATCCCCCACGAGCAAAGAAAACTTTTGCATAATTACAAACCTGTAACCATATACAATCTTGTTTTATAAACGAAAGGTTTGGTTACGATATCAGAAACAGGATATAATAGAAGTAAATATTCCACATGTTCAAGTATCAAAACATATCAATTGACATAGAAACCTTGAGGATCTAGTAACAATCAGGTGCACCGGTATCATAACAGCAAACTTGATTGAAACAAAAGTGTATACATTGGTCAGGTCTGCTACATAAGGCATTATGTTAATTTAAAAAATGATTCAGCAATAAAGTGTTACTATTCATTACATAAGTCAGCAGCAGGCCTAAAATAGTTGATAGATTAATTAGCCTGTAACATTTACATGAGCCTAGGCCAACATACGTATGAAATTGCAATTTCTCATATAGGCCCAAATATAATATTTCATTTCCACTTTTATTAGAATTTGCAATTTGGGTTAGTCAAGTATTAGAACTATATCCACGAAAGAAAAAGGAAACTAGATTAGAAAGAGACAGAGAATGAAGTATAGCCAATGCACAGATTAAATACAGTCAAACTCGCCTCGCTCTCACGTAGGGCTGGCATCAACTCGTTAGAACAGACAAGCCATGTTTTAACCATACGTCCTAATGAATGGTTTGGTTGAAGTTTACAAAACTATTACTTCATCCTGTACCGGTAACAGGAATATATACGATCAGAAGCTTTCCAAATATGTTGTGTAAACCCGAATAGCTTGATGTAAGAAAATGTATTATTATAAGGGTTGCTGTTCAACCAACAATCAGTACAGATACCGGATATACCAAGACGAAAATACCGAAAAATTACGAGTTCCGGCCAACATTAGGTATCAATCAAAATTATCGGCATTTTTTAGGTCCACATCACATCCATTTAGCCATTTGTAATTATTTCGTGCCACACAGTGTGGATTTGGATTGGACTCGACACACAGACTGCAAGTGTAGGCTACCGGTACCCGACCTTGGACTAGTGTGCGCATACAATGGTAACTAAGGATAACTATATTGAATTCATTTTCGCTACCAAAATAATTATAAAAAAATAATGTCGATATCATATATCGATTGAAAATATCGAAATCGAACGGCAACTTAAATGATTATTGACGTACAATCTGATTTGTTATACGGTACCGAGTCAAAATTGCAACAGTTTTGATGTCATTGTTATTGTTAACAAATTTTCATTTTCTAGTTTTAAATGCGTGGGTTGTCCCCTCCACCTTCTTCTTTCCTGGATATAAGTACCAAAAGACTGATGACTATTGTTTGCTTAACGACCCCACCAACAGCCAGGTTATACGGGGGTATCAATGAGGAGGTGACAATGAAACTATGAAGTGGTGATAGGTGAAAGGACGTTTAACAAAAGCGCGTGCCTTATGCGGGACTAGAACCCACGCCCAACGGTGCCTCAGCTGACCGAGGGCGGCAACTACCAGAAGTGTTATGTCAATTTTGTTAAAACATACCTTTGAGTGAAGACTTGGAACAAGGCACCCGAGTAGGCGACCACTGATGATCACACGTTCGGAGATGACTGTCACCTTACGACACTGAGTAGGCCATATGCTTCAAGCATGCTTCACACGAAATGATAATATTCAAACAGTTGCAGTCAGCTGAATTTTCCGCACACGATTAAAACACCAACGCATAAAAAAACACTCACTGTATAGTTTATATATCCGATACATACTGTACTGCTTATCAATTATTCGTAACCAAATATGGTGCACACTGATTTGAGACAATACTCGAATTGAAATTTCAGTTTTAGTACCATTTTCTTAGCACCACTTTGTTATAAAACTTTGTTATAAAAATTGGGATTAGTGTAACTACGTTAATAGATATATGGATTATTTGTACTTCACAGTTCAAATATCTTGATGGCAAGGTAGAAACAATTTCAGGTACCTCAATCACTAATTGGCACAAACTAAATACTAATACTGGTGTGCTATACATGGGTAACTGGTACTTCTTTGCATATGCATAGCATTGTTTCCATTTCATACTACTTATAAGTTATTTATAGAGAGACCTTAGCCTAATAGTAAAAGTAAAACACAAGAAATATTGTTTCATAAAAGTAAATAGACCCACTCAAATATGTATACGTCCAAGAACGCCAAATGTATACACATCCTAGTGAAGGGAAGAGAGACAGTACTCCAAAGACCAGAAACGTAAGAATTCCCCAAAAAGTTCCTGCAAGGCAGAGATCGGAGACAAGTAGGAGAAACCTTTTTCTTCCATAATTATAATAAAAGTTATATTATACTCAAAGTTTGAATGAACGTAATTGATCCGTTGCAATAACAGCATATTCTTCAGGTTATGCCTTATCTGCCGCCTGCATTTTCATCTGCTTTCTGGTTTTCAAAATTCCCAACTAATCTCACTCTTTTACATCTCATCTAATATAATTTTTCAGAAAATAGCGTTTATAATGTATTCATTCTGAATATAGCATATATATAGCAAATACGTTGAAATGTAGCGGAATCAGACATCTATAGCGTTTTTTCGCCTTTTCAAAAACATGATCACACAAGGTCTAATGTATTGAAACATGAAGATATACTAGAAAAACATGTGTTGAAGCCCTCTCAGATTTCATGGCTTTAATAGCAATTGCTATTTTACATCTCTCTCTCTCTCTCTCTCTCTATATATATATATATATATATACACACACACATTTATAATATCCATTAACACATATACCATATTTACACGCACATAAGCCGCACCAGCTTATAAGCCGCACCCCTACTTTTCAGGTTCTATTTTTGGAAACCTGTTTGTTTACTTATATAAGACGCAGTATCATATTCCCAATATTTGGTGTCATAAACATGATTCAGGAGACCTTGTAACCACAAAAGAAGGTTCCAGTCCCTTACCCTATACCAGATCCACTCTATTAGACAATAAACAATATTGATAATATATCTTCCAAGTTGAGATTCATTTTTATCCATCCTATAGTGTTGAAAGAGTAGCCCCTTATAGACTCAGTTATCACCCATATAGCGCACTTCCAGGCAAGCATTGTTGATTGATGATAAACAGATGTGTCAAAGTGTTTGTCTTGGTATTCAGTGTAACATGATCCAGAGTCTGACCTCCTGACCTTTAATGGAGGAAAAAGGCAAAAGGATATTTTATGAGTATGTTTGTTGTCTTTTGTTGACACATTTACGACAATAATGATATCCCGACAATTGACGATTGGGGGTCTGCCCTATGACAATTGTGGGTTCGCCCTATGCTTCAACACTGGACGACCGGCAGTGTTTCACGGGAACTGTTTTTACATCAGAGAAAAACAGTTTTCAGCGAGCGCGCATAAATATATCGGGAAATGTGACAGTTTTTTCGTCACTTACTTTTATAAGACGCATGTGACTTTGTGATGACTTGAAAATGGAAAAAAGTGCGTCTTATATGCATGTAAATATGGTATAGGGACGTCAACGACATTTTAAATTATATGCTTGGCTATACAATTAGGTCTCAGGCTGAAACTTTCATAGGCCACCTGATGTCTGCAAAACACACGAGTTGAAAAACAACTAAATACGAAGGCTTCTGAATTTCGTAATCACTGGCTGTAGAATACGCTGTTTTTCCACTTTTTCGTCATAAGGAAATCGCGCGTAATATATGTGTGGGTACGTTTCTTTGAACTGAAATTAAGGAAACGAACATTATTAAAAAAACATTGAAGGCCTCCAACTTCCGTTGGAACTGTCTCGGTCCAATAACGGGGATAATACCAACTGGTCGGAAAAAAACTGTTCCAATGAAAAACTATTCGGAAAAAACTGTTTGAATATCAATGCAGTAGTTCAATCATATACTGGTAGCTATAGGCCTATGCATCAAATCTACAATTTAGTACTAACCATTTTCAGTTTCTTCTTCTTCTCTTTGGCTGTCATTTTGGTGTTACTCAAAATATCATTGAGTAGATTAGAAATTGCTGTTTGCGAGTTTCTTTGCTTTTGCTGCTCGAACTGTTGGGTCGACACTTGTTCGCAATATGCGATAACGTTGTTGTTCCGACCGAGGCTCGGCAACGTGGCGCTGTTCCGTCTCTCTTGCACAAATACCGTACACTTCTGTACTTGTTGTAACAAGTTTTCTGGCAGCTCGAATATAACACTTGGGTGCGTCACCATGAAGTGGAATATCTTCCGCCTCAGTGCCGAGTCTATTTTCGTCGGTGACAAACTCAATGTTAGAGTGTTGCTCAGACAATTCACAATCTGGAACAATGCCAGTACATTTACCAACCGGTGAAAAGTTACATAGACTTTCACGATCATTTTAATTCCCACCTATTACAGTAGTAGCCATGTGGGTCAGAAATTTCCCAACCTATTATTCATTATTCCACAAAATATCCAGTAGGGATCTAATTAGATCATTTTGTTTGATAAATTTAATTATTACAGTGCAGTATAACGATTTTTTACCATTTACAACTAAATATTTAACGTCTATACAATATGACTGCCTGGTAGTTAGTGTCTACCTTTTGGCTAGTAATTAATGTAAGTACTGTATTAGGCCTATAGTAGTGAAACCTCCACGTATCATTCCCAAAGACATCGTTATTCTGCTTCTACCATGTATTTTTTCCAACCCCACTCCCATATAATCAATGTGAAAAAAATTGACGTCCATTTTTTTCCTGGTCCCTTCCAACACAATACTGACACCACTACCTAGACATTTAATCCAAGGTCAGTTCACTTTCATAGGTCTACAGTACACATTTTAAATACCGGTAGGGCCTATCACTTTTTTATGAATTTAAATATAAGTTAGGCCTAATAACAAAGAGAGGAAATTTTCGGAATTGAAGATTTCTGGAAAACAAATCACTACAGTAAACGCACTTTAATTCAAAATTCAACGGACCCCAAAATACCGTTATTTGAATTACAGTAAAAATGTAATTATCGTTGAATTACAATCACCGTAGTTGAAATTGACGGCGGTTTACTGAAAGCCCTTCCTAGCAGGTTCAGTCGTTTAGTCAACTCACCTTGATGAGACTCTTTGGCCATTGTGCAACGACTTTCATCGCCAGCAACAGCTGACGCAGGTGTCCGCGCTTCTCGGGCTGTACGCACAGCATGGCCAACTGAACAAACATCACCGCCACCGTGTCGACTTGATTCAACCACGGCTCCTTCACTGTCGCGCTCCAATCGCTCACGCTACGGACAGACGTATTCACCACCGAGTTCGATGCAGCGGTGTAATACGAGGCACCCTCGCTGTCACTTTCACCTGCGTCGTAGCCGTCGCTGCCATCTCTGCTGTCCGACTTGTCGCTGTCCGACTCTCGTTGCATCCAGAACGATGTATCCAACAAGATATTCTCTTCGGTGCGGCGTCGCACATTCACGTAATCGTGATCCTCCCACTCCGGCCCAGTGGCACTGTAGTAGGGTTCAACGGTGATGGCATCGTCGAGATCTGCGTCCCCGCTCAAGTTCTTTCTCTCGTAGATCATACACTCTTCTCCGTCGGCAATATCCCACCGCCCTCCTTCGTTGTCGAATATCCAGCCTCCTCGACAGCCGTCATCGGACTGGAACTTGACGTCGACACTCTTTCCTCGTGGCTTGTTTGCTGGCTCGACATCATTTTTACGAGAACATTCCATCAGTTTCTTGATTGAACCTAGTGCAGCAATATAATCTAGGCTTGGTACATCGTCCAAAACTAGTCCTGGGTTGACATAGCCGCCTGGTTCCTGTCTTTTCTCTTGCTGATTGACTTTCTCCTTTCGCAGCCGTTTGATAGATGACAAACTTCGAATACTGCTCATTTTACCTTTTCTCACCAGAGGCAAAGTTGACACAGATTTGCTTTTCGACTTTGAATGGACTCCCAAAGTCAAGTTATCACACGAACCTGCTTGTGGCGAGAGATGGAGAGTGTCGACGGATCGCTGAGGCACGATGCGAGTTATTGGACTGTCAGTTGTAAAAGCCGTCTCGAAGCACGAGTTAGGGGGAAGTAGTCGATTGAAATCTTCCAGTGATTTGCCGCTTGGAAATTTAGACAAGCTTATATTGTTAAGAGTATAAGATGCCGGGTGTTTATTATTTAAAAGTTCCAAGTGAATGAACCCTTGTGCCAAGAATCGATAGACATCGTCAGTGAGTGAATAGGACAGCGCACGTTTGGAGAAATAAGCAATAACGGACTTGAGCAGGCTATCTGGCAGTTCATCAGGATCTAGAAGATATCAAACCAACAATGTAATACTAGTCGAGGATATCAAGTGGCTCATCAATTACAGAAGCCTAACTACTGATTAGAGTCAAATGAAGGAAGTTTTGAAAAACTTACATTGATCGAAAATATTGTCCAAGAAGCCAACCAGACCGATATCGTTTTCACAAACGATTGGTGCTATCCACTCTGCAGGCATGGAGGATGGTATGAACTGAGTGATTCGAGTGCCAGGCAATAGATTGTCCAATCTGTGACAAAACACAACACTTGGAAAACATTTCTGTACATTCCTGGATCCATCATCATCCTGCTTGTATTATTCACTTTATCTCAACCTACTCCTATATAGACATATACTATACTTTCCTGATCCCTTGAAAAATGATGGCTAGAGGTTCACTGTATGGTAACTTTATCAAATGGCCAAGTAACTAAGTACGATAAGATCTGAGATTAGCTATCAAGCATATAAATACAACTTTCAAAATTGGGGCCATTCCTTATCCCTACACATTAAAAATGTATAAAACCTCAAGATGTACGTAGCACTAAGGTCAAAAAATTCCCTTCAAGGGAATTTCACATAAATAAATGATCAGAGACCTTCAACAGTGCAAGATACAGAATTGTTCGAGTCTCGAACTCGACTTGAACTCGCTCGAAAATCTTGACTCGCACAGTCCTAAAAATAAGCGAGACACCACAACACGGTGGCGAATCCAAGCCGCTTAAAACCACGTGCTACTCTACATAGTTGGCCTACTGATAACATTACACTGCAACAATAACTTTACTAACCTTGTCTTAAGAACCAGTTTCCACGCAGTGTCTTCATCCTTAACGTAATTCATCTTGACTTCATTATTGCACAGGATCAATCCTTTGGCCGTCCCTCCTGCCATCAATAATGTACCAGCATCCTTCTAAAGCAAAAGAGAACTTTTATTTTCATTCAGGATTTGCCCTACGACAAGATGTCGAAGGTGTGTTGGTTTGACGGTCTGTTATGGTGGCTACACTCTCTATCCCTCCCGATGTGAAATATATGTACCAATTTACCGTCCAAATCTATGAACCTACGGATCGTGAGTAATCTAGTATAGCGATACAAGGAACTGACTTTGTTTGCAAATACAAAATAACATACAGTGGAACCTCTATCCATTGTTTTTCAAGGGACCAGGAAAATGAAACTATCCATGCAGGAAAACGATCCATCCAGGAAAATCTAACATTGATTATATGGCAGTGGGGTGAGAGAAAATGAATGATACAAGCAGGAAAGATAGAGCTATAGAGGTTTCACTGTATACATTTTGTAAATGTCCTCCAATAATCAAAGTGATTCTTATTATCATCAATGGAACTCACCGGATCTGTGGGCGGACCAGAGCTTATTGGCACCGAGGCACAGGAAGCTAAAGAGTCACGAGCAGCCTCCACGTCGACATATATCTGCCTTCCCGGTCGTGGAGCACGCGGTGACGCAGGTGCTTGCGAGGTAGCCACCGCTTGCGAGGCAGCCACGGGCGGATCTACAGCTAGCGGCACAACGGGCTCTCGGGCCGCCGCTTTATCGCACGTACGTTGATGCGACATGGAGACGTGGCGGCCGATTGTTCGGCCAGGCAGTTTCCTATTCCGCTGAGTCAAAGTTCCGCATATATTCACGCAGTCACTCGAGCAAAGATTTCGCCTGATTTCCAGTCGTCCTCTCTCGTCCTCTGTATTCGATCGGATATTTTCAATAGAGCCTCCGTGTTCACGAACCCTGTACCCTCCCCGTATATTTGATAACTTTCCAGAACGTGTACTACGATCTGGAAACGGATTTCGTCCAAGAGTAGCCGAGTCGTAAGAAGGCGGACTGGGCCGAGCGTGCACAACTGGCTTAGGGAGCTCTGGAAGCATCTGAGCACTGTGGGATGGAACTCTGTTGGAGACGAAATAACTTGCCGGTGGTTGCGACTTGCTACGATTATAGTAGTTTCTGTCGGTACTCGGTAACGGGCGTAAAACAGCTTCTTGCAGAATGCGACGATTTGGGCTCAGGACTGTCGATACTACATTCTCAGTGGACGCACTGGCTTGTTCCGAAGAGATTCGACCGGTGCTGGACCTACGTGATTCCAAGACCCTGTCAGCAAGAACTACATGCTTCACGGTCTGGAGCGAAGATGTCCCGGTCTTCGGGGATACAAACCTACACAATTCAATCAGCATTACAATGTAATCACTGTGTTTAACATTGTTAGGGCTGCATTATTTGGTGGACTCCTCAGTGGCACAACGCCCACGAGTAAGCTTTTCAGTAGGGCTGTGCGAGCACTACAAATTTCCAGTTCAAATTTAGCTTCACTCGAAGGTTTCAAGTTCCTGTACTGTACTTGTATTGTTCCGAATATAAAACGTGATTTTTTCCAAATTTTAGGGTCTAGAAGTCGTTCCCGATATGCGAGTCTCGGCATAGTTTTGGTCAAAAACACGTTTTTCATGTTTGTAATTGGGCAGTGTAAACGTACAGCTTGTTGAAAATGGTCGCTCTATAGTAATTTGTACTTCACTCAAAACCAATTAAAGACTCAATATTCAAAAAAGCCTAACAAATTGGATTCTTTTCCTCTTTTTCTGAATTCAAACTTGAAACTTGTGCTTTTCTCTCAGACTCTAACTGAAATTCTCAAACGCGCACACCCTTACTTTTCAGCATAAACACGTGATTGATGATACAAGTGTGAGGAGAAGATAGGCGAAGTTAACAAAAACCTTGGCCATGGCCATATGGAACTGATTAGTTTACAGTCTGCAAAGGCCAGCTAAACCATAGACGATGATTAAATGCCAGCGTCGCTGACTATCTGTCGACAAACAGCTTCCACATATCCCCTCCTTCCTCGCAATATGTGAAAGAAAACTACACCTAATGCTCTCGTCCCTAGATATCACGATGTTCAGTTGAATAGAACTGTTATTTCAACTTTGAAGTGAATGTACCCTACGACCATGTGTGTTGGAACTAAGACAATTTCTGGTCCGATTATCTACTGTTAATAATTGGATCTCGGATCTAAATAAATGAAAAGATGTACTACCGGTATTTGCATTGAAGTTTCATAGCATAATTTTCCAAATGCATTGCAACTTAAAATTAGAAATATAGATTTGCTCTAAAATATGCCTACCTCTCCATAGTACTAGTTGGCTGGTACAGAATATTGATGCTCGAAATTTGCTTCTGTCCCAAATCCTGAGGAAGTTTTGGATGTTCTTTGACAAGCTGTTGATTGACTCCTCTAATGTGACAGATACATAGAAGAGAGTCAGTTTAAAACGCAAACTTACAACAAATACCTGTATCTGCAAGCATCTCAAGATGACATTCTTGGAGCCATCCCGAATTTACAAACCGAATTTACAAGAGAAATCGAATCTAGTGAATTCACAACAGTGGAATTGATATGTAATGAGTTATTCTATATTATGACATGGCTGTTCTAAACATGTTATTGAAATGATTGAATACAAAATTAATTTGAAATTCATATCACTTGAACTAGTAAAATTCCACTTGAACAATTAATAGAAAAATATCCACTTAGTGACAGATAATCTACCACTATTTCATGATCTATGAAGCTGACAAAACAAACTACCCTGAAAGATGATATATCAGTTCTAAAAGAATGATAATATTTTTTTTTTAAAGATAATTGAAGTCATGAAGGAATTGAAAAAGATTCAATTCATCTTATGTCAGAGTCAGTTTCAGGGCTAATTGATCTTCAATAGATCCTCAACTAATGAATGGTATCGCTAATTATAGGGCCCAACGTATTAGACCACTTACCTACATACAACCGGCACAGTCTTGTTTGATAATTGTGCACTTGCCATAACTAGGTTCGGTTTATACACCAGGGCCAAATCTGACTTCCTAGTAGAAGGCAAAATACCGGTACCACTATGGACAGACTGACTACGTTTCGAGGCAGTAGGACTACTCGATGTTGATGATGTTGGCTCGTAACGACCACATCTATATTTGTTGTCATTCTGTCGATTCTCTTTACAATCGTCAGTCCAGTATGTACGTGGTCGATTTAAAATGTTTTGTGCCAAAGGCAACTGGAATACGCAATCAGTGCTGGCTTCTGGGTTCAAACTGAAAAAAATATTATGCATTATTGAGGGTGGCAAAGACATTGCAACACTAAAATATGCCGCTGTTAAACATAAAAAAAAAAACGTTTCTTTAGGTGTCACATAAAAGACTATTAGCACATGACTACACAAACCAAGTGGCGGTTTATATGTTTTTGAAGCACCAACCCAAAAAAAAGTATTCACCTTAGTCGTTTGAAAAATATGAATTCTACCTGCAGCGGAACATTTTCAGTGTTGTAATTTTTTTTTTAGATCTCACTAGCCCTAATTTGACATTTTGGTTAGTCAATAGTCAGAAAACAAGAAATTTACTGTGGCCTTCAATGTATGCACAAATGAAATGTATCTTGACCGAAATATCTTACGTATACAACTCGGAAGACACTCGAAATTTGATGTTTCTGCCATCGGCCACAGATTCGATGATTCCTGCCTCCAGAAACTTTTCAAGTAGTACAATAGTCTTTTTCCTCGTGACATCGTACGGTATGCTCGATTTGGGAGGACACTGCAGCAACGTAGCATAGAACCACTTCACAGCTTCTCGTCCGGTAAAGCAATCGTCAACGGTACGAAAGTTACGCCAGTGACGTTTTAAAGGAATTCCATTCAAAAAGATCTGAACTAGATCAATCCACTAGAACAAAAAAATACAGAACCATGGAGTGACGAATAAATCAGCCCTGAAATTTGGAAGAGCATTTGGCTCTTTCAAGTCTCCAGGAGCTGTCCATATTCATGTTTTCCTACCAGTATTAAACATAGAAAGTGGGAAATTTGACAGTACTCAACTCAGTTTGGTTTTAAAGTTGAAGATCTGCTTCGTGGAAGAATAGGGGCCTACGCAAATTACAATGCTTAGATTTCAACTGTGCAGAGAATTACCATGAGTGTGAGCTTATTTACCTAACCGACATATTACCCCCTCCAGCATCAAACACCAATTGGCGATGCTGTGTCACAGTGAAATAACCCTAGTTGCTTCCTACCAGTTCACGACCTGGTCACTTCCCACCAATGCACGATACGCATTAGGCCTATACAAGTCTATCCCAAAAGGTTTAAAAAACATAGAGAGCTTACCACTCTAGTTGCCCGGTAAGGTGGATCTTCCATGTTGTATCTAAGGACAGGAGAAGAACAATTAAATTTACTTTCAAACATATGAGGCAGAACGTAAATACAAACATGTTTAAATACTAACGGAATACTAACGACCCCCGGAATTCAATGCCCCCGGTCACTTGTGAGTAGGCCTAGTCTACATACCCCTAGGCCCTGGGCCTAGGCTATGCTCAAGTCTGGGATCAATATAGACTCAGGTCTATGTCTAGTGTGCCCAGCCTAATTTAGGCCCTCCACTTACTGCCTAGACTAGCTTCTGGGATAGGATCTAGGCTTACAGCATGGTTAGGATCCTACAGCATAGGCTAGGTTGGCCAGGCCATTGAGTTATTATAAAGTCAATGGCCAGGCCAAGTGCTTCAATAGGCATAGCCATTGTGGCATAGCTGACTAGATATAGGGCCTAGCCTAGATCTACAATACATTATTCTAGGCCTAGCCCTAGGCGCACCTTAGAAACTAGTGAACTTCACCTAGCCTAGGCCTAGGCCTAGCCTACCTAGGCCAGGGTATTGATGGCCAGGGATAGGCCTAGGCCTACGAGCAGTGGCTTGCTGGGGGAGATATAGATACAGACAATTTCAAGTATGAACGGTTACACGCCTACTAGGCCAACCATGATTACCTTTAAGAATCGCACAATTAACGATGACAGCAAACTTCCGGGTCAAAGCATGGCAACAGGATGCGGATACAAACTTGGACTATTAATTAAAACTTGAAAACTTGACCACAAGACACCTGCTAAATAGTCACCTGCTCAGACCTACACAACAACAACACAAGACCACTCCAAACCGACGGATTTTGAAGCATAAATTTGAATACCAGATACAACGACTTTCATTGGCTACACTTCATTAGCTCGCTGTCCATTGGTAGATCTTGAAAACGTGTTTGATCAAGTGCTCACCAGGGTGGAACGGAGAAAGTCAGCTGAGCCAGACACCGAAAACGAGGGTTTTTTAAATGTAGGCCTATGTCTTGGATTGCTAATAATCTCGTAATAATCCAAGGAAACCGGAGTGGTACTTTTAGAAAATCAGTGCAGAGCATGGCGTCGCGACGCCGCAAAGTTAAACAAATGACGAATTTTGCATTTTGCAAGTGCATTCATAAAAATCACGACAACGTTTTACACATTCAAGATGAAACCATGAAATGAGCATTATTTTCTCTCATTAAATATGATTCTCTATTTTCTACAAGTTATTCTTATTGGTATTGACCAAATTTGAATAATACATTTCTCTAAATCCATCCGACCAAAAAGTAGGCAGTTCCAACTTCCACTTCAGAAGATGGGTATATGCCTGGAAACTGGAGGTTTCAAGTGGGCCGGATTTGTCTTGCAACCCGTGGAGCGAATACACTAAATATTCGCAATTTGGACCAACGGATGTCTTCGCTATTAACAACCAGGCTGCCAAAAGTATGCCTATCACTGAAAAAAAAAAGATTTGTGAAGTATTTTATTATATATTACTGAAGTTCATCTATATAATATGGTGAATAAAGCCCTTTTAGTGTGTTGCAATTACGGGAAAGGCATAACATGGACCATTCAAGTATTAACTTTAACAAATGTGAGAGTTCACAAGAAATATGTCAGGATGATGGTCCATGGCGGAAATCGAACCCCAATCTCCTCAATGACGGAGTTCACCCATCTCCCTGATGATGCCAATACTAATACGAGGCCTATAGTGAGTGTGACCAAACAATAATTGTGGCATCTATACCTTTTGAAATGTCCGATTTTTATTTTTTTCCACTTGTTTTTTATTTCTTCTATTTACTCGTTTCTGTACAGTTTATTATCCTTGTAGGCCTATTAAGTTTTTTTCCGGAATATTGATTCTAAGGCCTAATTCTATATAGTCCACAACATCGACCATCATTATTGAGAAACATAATATATATTGTACATCAGACAGACCTAGTATTCAAAATCGTATTTCGAGTGAACACCTTTTTTTTCATTGTTGAATTTGTACAATAATGTTTTTTAAATTCTTATTCATTTTCTCCAATAGCATTTCCAATTAGTTTTCAAAAGAGCTGAACACACACACACACACACTATCTTATTGGTCTTGTTAAAACTCAAAAAATCTGTCCAGGAATAGAGGCCGCTCTTGATGACTTTTGATGACCCTTGATATACATAAATAGCTTACAAATGCAACTTAAAACTTACAAATGTTGCAGGAGAGGCACACATACGTATACTCTATAGGCCTAACATTTGTATCTCTTGTATGGCGCGTGTCCGAATATGGTAGACATGGTAATGATATTGAAATACTAACTTCATATACTAATCTTGTACTTTGAAATAAACCGGGATTTGATAGACTGATAAACTGCGATTATTATATGTTTAATTAATTAGTTGATCCGTTGACCTTAACATGCATCAACAGAAACAGTTTATATAAAATGTGTTCAAACGCGTCAACAGATAAAGAAATTAAAAAATTCTCGCAATCAAATTGTATGCAGGAAAATGCTTTCGTGTAGGCCTCTATAAAATATTGAAACATATTAAAAACGCACATTGTAGATAGGCCTACATTTTATTCCCTTGCTAACCTTGGGCACTGGATGATATAGTTTCCCTACACGTAGGCCTATATTCTATTGTTTCAACAAACATTCTTCGGGAGTTTTGTGCATTTGCATTTATTAAATCGTCGTTATTCAAAGAGATTTAAAAAAAGCACAACCTCGGTTTCCTTGTATTATTAGCAATCCAAGATGTAATTAGTATCAATACAGTACATCAAATAACGACTCAAAATTAACCACTCAACTCTTGAAACATTTCTCATGGAAAATGTGTATTTATATTGTTCAAGAGTATTGTATTGCATGCGATTATATGTACTCGAATGAACGGAAGACAGATTGACTCAATTTAACCATTACACTTTGTTCATTATTTCTGGTTTTGTGCTTTTTTTTACTATAACTTATAAGCTGCGTTTTTATAATTCTATGTGAAAAATATGTTATGAATGATTTTAGAATGTTAAAATTTCAATTCAACCGGTCATAACTTGACATATTATAATTAAGTTATATTACATTTTAATACATGGTTCCGACAAGTTATTGTAATATCAGGATTTGAAAGAAAGTACATAAAAGAGAAATACAATTCCAAATGCAAAGTGTGTTCTATTTAATTGTTTATAGTAGGATGCTAAGGCCCAAAATGTACAAATAATTATAGTGATTCGGTATAATGACTTCCAGTATCCGTGAATTTATATTTCGACGTTTATTGTTGACTAACGTATGTATTTTTCATTACATATAGACAACAATATTGATTAAACTATATTATTTACGCGACCGTAGGAGAATGCTATGAGAAAAATCTTTAGAACAACGTTTGTAAGGACAAAAGATTACTTCTTTACCAAGTCTCGATATTTTCTCATCACATTTATTCGGCAGAGACAAATTTCTGAGTCTCCTATCGATGATAGATGACAGAACACCAATGATCTCCCCTAAGCAGCATCTTGTGGAATAATAATCCACACCGACCTAACGGTCACCAAATGCTGACCTGTAGTTCACTGGCCTGCCTCAACGATGTCCTATTGCCTTATGGTTGTATTAATAATTTCTTTGGAGTGGTATTATTTTGTTAAACCATTATATCAACAGTGATAATAGTAAATCCATTATAAGTGGATTCACGTGGCATTAATATGGATTCGGTATTATAGCTAGGGCATTGTTAATTTGATATTTTTGCTATATGCAGCAGATATTTCCAAATATTTATTATTCAAAAGATATTTAAATCTGACCCGATAAGATAAGTTTCCACAAATCAGTTTTCGAAATATGTTCACGGTGACATGTTTGATTATTGCCTCGCCATAATTGTCACACAAGAGGAATGAATATGTAGGCCTAGCAGACTGAAGACAGCACTATTCAAGTAGCCGTCCAATTTACTCGTAGATCTTACAACAAATTATCAAAAGAGACAAATTCAACAGCGAAGAGCACTGAATTCGAATAAGTCATTGAAAATTCTTATTTACTCACTCATCTCATACCGTTGAAATACCGTTTATACATGATGTTACATGCAATCCTTGCCTCATCCTTCACAGGCGACTGCAGTAGGATTTTATACGATGAATATAGACTCTTGTTTCAATTATTAGTTTCAAATAAAAATTGATTTGAAGTCTTAATAAATCAAACAATAACCTACCTTAGATTCGCTGACAATGTTGATATTGTTTTGTAAGACAATAGCAAATAATTATACAATTGCAAATGTTACGTTCATTACCGAGTTTCTCAAGAGGTCTAGAAAAGTTGAATTTAACAAATACCAACTAGACCTTGCATTATGTATCGCAGTTCAATCAAAGGCAGATCATTAATTATTGAAATAATTCTTAGTCTTTCTTAGTTCTTAGTTCCTTAGATAGAGTTAAAATGATACACAATCCAATATCAGTATACAGTATTCATGAATATAGGCCCTATATATAAAAAAATGAAACATGAATGTTGAATGAGACTGGGGATTCTTTTTTCCAAAGACTGATGAATAGATTGTTCGATATGCCAGAACTTATGAGTTTCGTATTAATCAGTTTGTGGATTGATAAGCATTGCCTTTGGGGTGGCAACAGTACCCCTTACCAGTGACCAGTGACCAGTAAATCGCCCTTGCGGTGACCATAACCCGACTGAGCCCAATCTTGTCGCCTGCACTCTCATCTGGGGAATATCACGACCTATTGCACACCAAAATATCAGTCAATTCCGCTTTAATTCGACAGTATAGAATACAATATACAAAATATACCCATGATATAATATGATAGTTTTGAACGAATAAGTAATCAAAGTCAAGCAACAAATAAAGTATAAAAAACAGGGAATTATTATAGCTATGCCATAGAACAAGGTATGTAGCCGCCCCGGTGGCTAAGTCAACTATCGCTAGCGGTAGTAACTGAAGTCACCGTTGGGCGTGGGTTCGAGTCCCGCATAAGGCATGGCTTTTGTGAACGCTCTTTCACCTATCATCACTCCATCGTTTCATTATCACCCGCTCATTCGTACCCCCGTTTAACCTAGCTGTTGGTGGACTCGTTAAGAAGCATGAAAAAAGTATACGTAATCTGCCTCCCCATTACATTTCATGATAATGATGGACCAAACTCATAGAATATCCTTGTTGCATGGTAACCCGCCATTTGAGAAAATTTTACTACAGATACAACATTAACTGAAATGAAGGATATTGCATGTGAAATTTGACTGAAAAATTTGTAATTTATCAGATAAACGACGATAAATGGCGCGTGTGACCATGCAGCGAACTGCATAGACTTGGATAATGAAGTGTCAAAATAGCCTACTAATAAGCAGTGAACTATAACCTATTGTAGAGATGACTAAGTGATTAATCTGTGCTGATCGAGTGATTTGCGATCAACGAGCAGTGTTTTCGAGACAACCCCTATCGAGTATAAAAGCTACACACATCTCAGCAGAAGTCACATTCAATCTCACGCCACCACATCAAGATGATGTGGACTGCTTTACTGTGCTGCCTCGTTGGTGAGTAATACTTCGAAAAGGGATTTTGGAATACAATTGCATACAAATATGGAATAGACAACTTTATTCCACTGAATAATGAGTGGGGACTTACAAGAATATTGGGTTTCAATAATATAGGATCTATTAATGGGAGCTTGAGAATGAATTTGAAACTTCTCGCACGAGGGGCAGAAAGTGGTCCCATATTGGGCAGTTATTTGTTCTAACTATAAGCTCAAGTAAACATACCATACAACTTATTGAGGCTGTACGAAATTCTGATATGGCATGGAGATAGTTACAAGAAATAATGGGTTTTCTTCGTTGTGAAGATCCTTCGTGACCAAAATAAAATATAAAATCAAAAGTTGTATTCCTACTCCAAACAAATAAATTATGTGAGGGGATTGATACAACATACAATCGAAGTGAAAATACGGCAATGTCAAAACTCTAACGATGATCTTATGTGTTTGTTACAGCAGGCGCCACAGCCTCCGAATATGGTAAGTGAATGTTCAAAAATATCTTATTCTATAATCAAGTAGGAATAATGACATATAGAGAGATATGCACATAACAACATGAGTTAAAGGACATGATGAAAAATGCAGCATGCGAACTAAAAAGATCTGTAAAGGTTAGGTTTGATACGTACTTACCACTTATTCTCTTTGTAGGATGGAAAAGCGGTAACGAGTACAAATACCAAGTCCGGGGAATCACATTGGCCGCCCTCCACCAGGTGGACAACCAATACGCTGGAGTCCTCATGAAGGCCGAACTCACTGTTCAGCCCAAGTCAGACAACATTCTCAGCGCCAAGGTACAAAATATATATTGTACAAAACTGAAATTACGATCAAACCTATGGATATTCGCGTGAAAAACTTGATAACAACTCAATACTGACGAAAACTATAATTTCGTCGCTTTGTTTTAGATCTCACAAGCCCAGTACGCGCAGGTCAACCAGGCTATGCCTCAGGGTTGGCAAGCCCAGATCAACGAGAAGGATTTGAGTTATCATCAACTCCCTCTCAGCGACAAAACATTCGAAATCAAACTCAAGAATGGAGTTGTTGCTGATCTGATCGTCAGCAAAGACTTGAAAACTTGGGAGGTGAACATCCTCAAGGGTATTGCCAGCCAATTCCAGGTCGATACCCAAGGACAGAACCTGATCAAGTCACGCTCCAACCAGACACCCAAGAAGGACAGTGCCAATGCTGTCTACAGGACCATGGAAGACTCTGTGACTGGTGAATGTGAGGTGCTCTACGACATCTCACCCCTTCCCAACTACGTTCTCCAAATGCAACCCTATTTGGCTCCACTCGCCAATCAACGTGGAGAAGGTCAGATCTATGACATCGTCAAGACCAAGAACTACACCAACTGTGACCAACGTCTCGGCTACCACTTTGGCCTTACTGGAATCAACAACGAAGAACCTACCTCCAACCAGATGGGCAACTTCCTATCGGTAATAAGTTGTTCCCACTGAATTTGTCTTTATCAACATTGCGGCATGATACGAACACTGACCATTTTTTTCTTGATTGCAGCGTTCTTCGGTGAGCCGTATTGTTGTCTCTGGAAACCTTCGTAACTACACCATCCAGTCTGCTGTAACAACCAACAAGATCATTCTTAGTCCCGCTATGTACAACAATCAGAAGGGCATGGTTGTGAGCAGTCTCAACCTGACTCTGTCATCTGTGCACTCTTCATCCAGCCACCCTCAGGCCCCATCCAGCCCCCGCTCCACTGGAGACCTTGTCTACGATTACAATAGCCCTTTTGGGGAGGCTAAGCCTGCCAGGAAGCATGGTGGTAAGAGTTCAAGCAGCAGTAGCAGTTCAAGCAGCAGCTCTAGTGACAGCTCATCGAGCAGCAGCTCAAGCAGTAGCGAAAGTAACCAGATGACCTCTGCTGAGAGGCAGAAAAAGAAAGCTTCCAAAGCCGCCAACCAAAACAGTTCAAGCAGCTCCAGCAGCAGTGAGAACAACAAGAAAAACAAGAAATCAACCAACAATCGCTCTTCTCGTTATCAAAAGAAAACCAAAAACCAAAATAACGACAGTAACTCAAGTGAGAGTCAAAACAAAAGCCACGGCAAGAACAACAGTTCAGCAAAAAGGAGGCCACGCCGTAATGCCCACGTAAGTCAAGAGCACTTGAACCGTAACCAATACCAAAACCAGAAGAAGCATGGCAAGAATCAGAAGCATTCGAAAAATCCCAACAGCAGTTCGTCATCATCTTCGAGCAGCAGCAGCGAGGACAGCAACAGCAGTAACAGCAACTCTTCCTCTTCCTCCTCATCGTCTTCATCTTCGTCCAGTTCTAGCAGCAGCTCTTCGAGCTCAAGCAGCTCATCAAGCAGTAGTACCAGCAGCCAAGAGTTCTTCCAGCCCCGCCCTACCCTTGACCATGCCCCAAGCAACCCCCTTCTCCCTTACTTTGTTGGTATCCAAGGTGAATCCATCCAGAACTCCAAACAAGTCAACGTAGTTGCTTCTGTCGAAAAGATTGCCTCTCAGATTGGTTTCGACCTCCAGAATCCCAGTATTATTCCTAGCGAGCACACTTTATCCAAGTTCACCATCTTATCTCGCCTTGCTCGTACCATGAGCTCAAAGCAGTTGCAGGAGGCTGCCCAGAAGTTGTACTATCCCGAATCGAAAATCTCCAAGTCGAGTTCCAGTTCCAGTGCCCAAAATGCCGCATGGTAAGAATAATACAAATAACAGATAATATACCGTAGCAAACTTTATAGCTGACAAACAGATGCACACCGAGTACAAACGCGAGAAAACTAAATAATTCCGATTGTGTGCAGGAAAGCTTACCGTGATGCCGTTGCTCAAGCCGGAACTGGCCCTGCTTTGATCACCCTCAAAGACTGGATTATGAACAAGAAGGTCCAAGGAGAGGAAGCTGCTGAGCTTCTTGCAGCTCTCCCCAATGCAGCTCGTACTCCAACTCCTGAGTATATGGATGCGTTTTTCGTAAGTATAAACGTACTTTAGCCGTCTGAAACAAAATTTATCACTCGATCAAACTGGTTACGGGATTAAATTTTGAAACGCAATTAATATTAGCTGCTGCTTCGCCATAGAATTGCAATATTTCTAAAACTCTTCTCTGGTGTTTTCAGTCTCTGGTCACCAAACCCGAAGTCACCAAGCAGCAATACCTTAACACCACTGCCATTCTTGCATTCACCGACCTTGTTCGAAAGGCACAGGTCAACAATGCTACTGCCCACAACTACTATCCCGTCCACAGTTTTGGTCGCCTGTCACCCGCCAAAAACACATCTGCCGTCCAACGTGAATATATCCCATACTTGGCCCGTGCCCTCAAGCATGCCGTCGCTCAAGCTGATAGCCACCAGATTCAGGTTTACATCCGTGCCCTCGGTAACGTCGCTCACCCCAAAATCCTCAGTGTTTACGAACCTTATTTGGAAGGAAAGGAACCGATGTCGAACTTCCAGCGTCTATTGATCGTTGCTTCCATGGACAAGATGACTTGGGTATATCCTCAAGTTGCCAGGCAGGTGTTGTTCAGAATTTACCAGAATTCTGGAGAGGCACATGAGGTTCGTTGTGCCGCTGTTTTCCAATTGATGAAAACCAACCCTCCCGCCAACATGCTCCAGAGGATGGCCGAATTCACTAACAACGACCACAGCAAACAAGTATCATCAGCTGTCAAATCTGCAATTGAAAGTGCTGCGTTGCTCAAAGGTCAAGCCTACAACCAATTGTGAGTAGATGTAACATTAAATTTCGATATTAGTCAAAGTTTATAGAGTGATATAATTTGAATGGATCTGTAACTCTCCATTCAAAAGTGGATAGCAATACATGTTTTCGATCTTTCGAACTTTCTTTGTGACCAAATGTTTGACTCGTTGTTTTACTTCAATTTAGGGCCAAGAATGCACGCGCTGCTGCTAACATGTTGAACCCCAACACCTATGGATTCCAGTACTCACGAACAAACCTCAGGAATTACATCGCTCAAGAAATGGATCTCGCATTCAACCAATCAATCAGCTACATTGGAAGCGAAGACAGCATTCTCCCAAGCTCAGTATTCTACCAACTTCGACGAAACCTTGGAGGATTCAACAAGAACTCCATGACTGTAAGCATATATTGCATACGCCATCAGAAGTGATAACATCAATTCTAAATATGCTTCATTTTGCTCGTAACTTTCTCATTATACCATGAATATCATGAATACCATGAATATCAAGAGTACCAAGGAGCGATATTACCATGATACACGATCTATATCACCAAAAGTTGATGTATTCACCGGTCTTCCGGTTTTGATTCGAAGACACTCAATTAAATGTGTGATACTGGATCAAAAATGTTGACCCACTTCCTCATCCATTCAAATGATTGTTTCAGATGTATGCCATGGCATCCAGCGTTGACGATCTCATGGATGTATTCAGTGATCAATTCGAATACGACAGCAGCAGCTCTGACCACTCCAGCAAGTACAACAAGGCCAAATCAAACAACAAAGACCGTGCCTCTCAGTCTCACTCTAGCAGCAGCTGGTCGGCCGATAAGATTGACAACATTCTGAACATAAAGGGCGATCAGGCTGAACAACTAGAGGCCAATTTCCTCGTCAACTTCATGGGTTCCAAGAGGTTCTTCGCCATTGACAATCAAACGATTGAACAACTCCCCCGAGGTAGATACACAATGATAATATCTTTACTATGATTACAGAAATCTTTGAACTATTCAAGAGTGTTAACAATCACGCATTCAGATGTGTAATATATTTCGTTGAATCTTACATCGAGTTCAGGAAAAAGTACGCTCAATCCTGACTGTTTTTTTGTGTATCTGTGAAGCTGTGAACTAGTAGAAATAGTACAATCAATTTTAATTGGAACTTTTCGTTTTTATAGCTGTTAAGGAAGCATTCTCTTCTCTGCGTTCCGGCCGTAGTTTCAACTACACCAAATTGTACAACCAGTATGCTGTTACCATCAGTTTCCCTACTGAAATGGGTCTTCCGTTCGTCTATACTCTTAAGACTCCCACACTTCTCTACATCGGTGGTGAGGCTCGTGCCCGAACCAATAACCCAGATCTTGCCAATGGCAACAACCAAGAAATCAAGACACCCAACTCCGTCAATGCCTCAGTCGATGTACACATTGTCTACTCTACCAAGACCGAAAGCAAGATTGGATTCGTCACACCTTTCGACCATCAGCGTTACATCGCCGGAATGGATACCAATTACCAAGTTAATCTCCCAATCCGTGCCAACATTGATGTCGACCTTCAGAACAACAAGATTCGTGCCACTTTCAGCCCAATCAACCACAACAAGGAATACAACGTTGCCCACTACAGCGCATTGCCCTACACCACCCAACACGACATTCAAAGCTTGAAGCCAATGTTTGAAGACAACAAGGTTCGGTACATTCACGTACGCAAACCACAAGAGGTAAGCACACATCTGCCAGTCTTGAGATGACATTTTGATTCAATCTGACATATCATATGAAATTAAGCATTCTGAATACAATGTTGTTATTTTTTATAGTGGGAAACCACCGTTGGACAAGACACAACTGGAATGGCTTTCCGATTGAGAGCTAAGACCGAATATCAATTCACTGACTACGCATCTATGTGGAACCAGTACAGGGCACATGGTAGTATGCTTTCTGTCTTATACTTCCCATGGGCTAAGCAAGCCATCCAGGCAACTAACATCACCTTGAGCTACGACCCTCACCACTCGTCTGCAACGTCCATGACCATTCGGGCTGCTTTCCGTAAGTATTTCATTGTTAGTGATACCTTAGACGGTGAACATTGATCGAAAGTTTGACACTCATCTGTGATCACTCCACAGAACAAGACTCACCATCATCCAGCAACGATAACAACTCCGATGAAAGTTCCTCTCACAAGAAGTCTAAATCCAGTAAGACTGGCAAGAATAACCAAAGTGGTGAATTCAAACTGGGAAGTGGAAGCAACCCCGCAGAAACATCCAACCAGACCCCAGACAGTCAGAGACGCCGGGAAGAATTCCTTCAGAAGGCATCTGCTGGTATCAAAAGTAAGTGCACAAAAACGATGTCAAACCTTACTTCAGTGTGCGAATGTTCATGTGATAGACCTTGGTTATTGATTCTGATCGGTATTGTTTGCAGGTAGCCAATCGTATGTCGTTGATGCCTCTGTAGAGTTCCAAGGACAGAGCAAAGCCATGTTCGTTGCAACAGTCGCCATGGCATCCAGCCGTGTTGATGAGAAATCCCAAGTTTTGTTCTTCTTCCATAGGACTCCTGCTCATCCATCATCAGACAATAGGCAATTCCAGGTACGAAACACAGGCTAGAACAAATAGAGTTCTTTTTGTATTCGGACACTCTCCAACAACTTATGATTGAATTATTCACAGATTTGCTTGGCAGCAGCCAGCAAGATTCCTCGAGTTCCTCTCGCAAACTTCAAGAAAGCACTCAAGAGCAACCCTCAACTTCAGTACAATGCTCAACTCAGTTACGGTGAAAAGTGCAACTCTGGATCTCAAGTGAACACTAAAGTAATCATGGGTCAGAGCTCTGAACGTCGTGAATGGCTGCGCCGTCAACCCATGGCTCAGTTGTGCGAACAACAGATGGAGAAGGGCAACTACATTCTCCCAGCTTGCCAAAACGTCACTATCAGGGCTAACTACCTTGATAAATACCAAATGAATGTTCGATTTGAAAAGATCTCCAACCAGGTCAAGAATATGACATACCACGCATACGCAGCTGTCCGCCAAATGGCATTCCCTTACTTCTACGAGAATGTTGTCAACGCAAGCTCTCAGCAACAAGGAAAGATTGATTTCGAAGCTCGCTTCACTCCCGACCTATTGTCTGCGAACATTTCCATGAACGCACCAACAATGGATGCACAGATTGTTAATGCACGAGTCAATCCTTGTCGTTGGTTGAAACCTCTTATTGTGATCACCCCAGCTCAGTCTCCAGTTCAACGCCTCGCTAACAAAGTCTTCAACACTCAATATACTCGTAAGTTGAGGATTATCTAAAATTGTATAATTTACCAATCTTGTATTGAATGTAAAGATTACCAATGATGTTTCTGAATTTACAGCGACCTGTGCCATTGACGAGAATAGTGCGAATACCTTCGATAACCGTACCTACCCTCTTACTTTCGGTAAATGCTGGCATGTAGTTACCAAGACCACACCTCAAGAAGACGCTTATTCGAGCTCCTCCAGCTCCAGCGGAGAGAACTATAACAACGATGTCACAGTTCTTGTCCGTGATTCTGGAAGCAAGCAGAAGGTAACTATTTGTGATAAATCAGTCGTGTCTTAATTGATATGTTGGCCCCATGTCACTGATGTTTGTCTGAAATTGTTCATTTTTGTAGGAAGTGAAACTCATCCTTGGCGAAACCGTGATCGATCTCCACCCAGCTAGCTCATCTTCCAATAAGAAGTCTTCAGAGGAAACCAGCAGCCCTGCTGTCTCTGTTCAAGTGAACGAACATGCCGTCCATGTTTCCAACAAGGAAGTCAGTGAATTCAAGGACAACTATGGCAACTATGTACAAATGTTCGTTCTTCCAACCGGTGCGCTGCAGCTGATTGCTCCCCAACAGGGTGTGTATCTTATCTTCGATGGCGCCCGTATCAAGCTATCGTTGAGCAACAGGTACCGCAATGAAGTGCGTGGTCTGTGCGGAACCTTCAACGGTGAACCCAGCTCAGATTTCACATCACCCAAGAATTGCGTGCTTAGGGAACCCCAATACTTTGTCGCTAGCTATGCTTTGGCCGCCGAACAGTCTTGCCAGGGACCTGCTAAGGATCTCCACCGCCGTGCTTCTCAAGCACTCTGCCTTGAAGAGCGCATCATGCTCAGTGATGTGATCAATGACCGTGAAGCTGGTCGCAGGAGCTCCAACAGACATGGTAATGACAGCAGCAGCTCAAGCAGTTCAAGCAGCTCAAGCAGCTCTGACAGCAGCAGTTCCAGCAGTTCAGACAGCAGCAGCAGCAGCTCCAGCAGCAGCTCCAGCTCAGACTCTTCTAGCTCATCCAGTTCAAGCGAATCCGGTAACAGCACTTCCAGCTCCAGCTCAAGCGACAGTTCCAGCTCCAGCAGCTCTAGCTCGAGCTCCAGGCATCCCAAGAATCTGAAGAAAAACAACATGCAGATGGGAGGCTCCACCCGACACCGCACACGTGTTGTCCAAGAGAAAACTCAGACCTGTTTCTCTATCCGTCCTCTGCCCGCTTGCCAATCGAACTACAAGTCGCAGTCCGATGTCGAGAAGAACGTGGAGTTCCACTGTGTTGCCACCAGCTCTACCACCAAACACTGGGTCGACCAGATCAACAAAGGAGCTAATCCTGACTTCCTCAAGAAGGGTGTTTCCAAAACCATCAAGATGAAGCTGCCATTGAAGTGCGTTGCTAAATAAGCAACCTAGTGCTCCATCCAAATCCTGTGATATACGTTACAGAATATGCAATCAATATGATCTTCCTCAAATTCCGTAGTTCCACTTAGCACTTTGTAAAACTAGAATAGATATAGAACGCAATTATAAAAATGAAAAAAAATTATGTTTGATTAAAAATGACCCAAAACAACTCATGCTGTTATCAATTTCAGTCTCCTCGATAATTCTCATCGATTAACGAATGAGTCCTTATGAATAATTCAATCCTAAATCATTGATCATATATATATATATATATATATTCAAATTGATTGATATTTCCAGATTAAACTTGTGTGATGATGTATCAATTTTTGTATCTGATAAGTTTAATATGAAAATATGAATCAATGTGAATATAATACTTGTGGATGCTCAAACAAATCAATATATATATGTATATATATATATATATATATATATACATATATTCCAGTTCCTGAACGAGACGACTCCATGAAGATGGTCAGTCGCAGCCGGCCGAAACGTCGAGAGACTCTTAAGGTTCATTTCAGAACCATCAACTGTTTCCAAGAAGGGCAATTCGCAAAGTGTGACATTACCATATACATATATGTATATATACATATATATATATATATATATATATATATATATGTATACTGTCAATACTGTTATCATTAATAACAATTCAACAGTTACCATACCTCTAAAAGGCATGTCACGAGTTATAATAACGAACAATTCGACTAAAAAATATGAAACTCGTACTCTCTCTCTCTCTCTCTCTCTGAATAACTGTATCCTAGTCTCAAGAGTGTACTGTGCACCAATTAAGAATACCCCTGAAACTTGAGTCGAGTTAGTCGTGGGTTTATCAATCTTCTCCCGGTAAAAAACATGGAAAATAAAGATAGTTCCTCGTCCAAATAAGGCTCCGAAACCCTCTACCTATGAAACCTATCATTCATCAGAATAACAACTATGTCTAGCTATATTCTGATTAAAACCCATTCTTTTCATAATTATTAATTTCAAACCAGCTGGTCCGATCTCATTGAAAGTTCGCAATGAAGATATGCGCGAATGCGACGAGCCCCATGCTACTCGTATCAAGGGGCTGTGTCTGTGTGCTCCGTTCTTGTACGCATTGCACAGGTCGTGCGGTTTGACTGATGAACACGCGGACTTATCCATTACAATTAGATATGTATCATTGCAAAAAAGCAGAACTATGAGAAAAGCATCTCGAAATTGCGAAGTACCATATAAGATTTGGCCAGGCGGGAAAATTTGTGAAAAAAATCTCCTCCATAATATCCAAATTGGTACTGAACGAGAACACAAATATGATACACAATATAACGAATTTTCATTGAGATCGGACTAGCTGTTTCAAAGTAAATGATTTTTCAATGAATAAGTTTGATCCAAATAGCTCTAGAAATAGTCGCAGGAATAAGTTAGTCGCTATTTTGTGTAATGTAGCCTATCTTGCACACGGGATGCACTGCTCACTGGACATGACAGTTCTCAAGTTCATCTCATATCAGTTCGTAGTTTACGAGTATAGACTTCATGCAAATAGTTATCCCACCTTACAGCGCATTAAATACGTTTAGCTATGGTGTATTATATTCGTATTTTTGGTCAATAAGAATTTGAAGCTTTTTAACGATAATTGTTTTTCAACATTATCCCGCCCAGCTTGATCTAAGGGTCTCTTTCGAAATGTTGTGATGGTGTTCTTCAAGAGTGGTCCAACCGATTTGGCCCGAAAACTAGATAGTTCCATAGGTTGGATAAGTCCGCGTATCGAGAAGAGGTTTCAAATTGCTCAGGCAAACCGCGAGACCTGAACAAGCTCCATACGATCCTATCGCTCATCCAACTAATCAATATAAAACTAAAATAAATCTGTCTTACAATTTGTTTAAGAATAAAACTTATCACTGGTGTAGTAAATGCCAGTAAGCTATAGTGTAATAATATGCCGCCATCTGGTGGCGCTTGATCATCCCACTGAACGTCGTCGCGAGTGCTATCATTCATGGAAGGGGAATGCAATAATGTTTCATCAGAGTAAAAAGTGATAATATAATGAAATGATCTACTAATAAACTGCGCTCGAATAGTACTGTCACTGATAACGATTCAACAGCTGATAATAATGCTAAAAGGCATGCCACGAGCCACGAGTAGATTAATAACGAACACTGTAACTGAAATATATTAAACTCGTCCTCTCTCTCTCTCTCTCTCTCTCTCTCTCTCTCTCTCTCTCTCTCTCAATAACTGCATCGATGGCTCAATAGTGCACTGTGCACCAATTGCGGAAATGCCTTGAAACTAGAGTTGAGTCAGTCGTGGGTTCTACTTCCAGAAAAAACATGGAATTAAAAGATAGTTCGTCGTCCAACATAAACCCCGAAAACCTCGTCTACCTCTGAAATCTATCATTCCTCCGAATCAATGTTGTCGGCAAAGAAAAACGAAACGATGAAATATTCTGTTACCTTTTGAATAGAATTGAATGATGGTATTATTCACTGGTCATTCAAATCCCGTGCGGCGAATGTGGGCGAAGTTCTGTTGGGCAGACGGAGAGCGAATATCGGCGAGAGAGTTGGAACATGAAAGCAATGAGAGATGGATGGGAAGTGAAGACATCGGTACTGGCACAACATCACAGGGACACTGGACATGCGTTAATGGGCGTCAGCAGGTGGAGGACCCCCCCCCCTGGGACCAGGCAGAAATTTATTTGATTTTTTTTTTTTTTTTTAAACAATTATGTTTTTCGAAACTTGGTAAGTACCGACTGTACCGGTGACATATTTTAACATGTCTTGTTACGATCCAGAGAGCCAGATCACAGCCTGCATGGAGGGATGGTTGATTGATTGGTGGCTTTTAAGGGCGCTCAACAGCTGGGTTATCAGCGCCCAGGGAGGGATGGAAGAAGGAAGAAATGCGAAGAAGAGGTTGATATTATATCAGGCAGAAGGAAGACCCTTAGAAGTCATCAAAGTACCACAGATTAGAGTTGATTTTCATTTCTATTTTCATTATATTTATCACCGATTCAAGTTTTTTTCATTTTTTATTTTTTTCATCACCCTCTGTATTTTTTGTATTCTACTTCGATCTTGGTATTTTGAGTTTCATCATAAAGACTCCGTTTATTAGTCTGATATTTGTAGAAGGCCGAGGATAAAAAGAGGCTCTGACCGAACAAAGTGGGAAGGCCGTGAAATAATTGTTGTAAGAATTAAATTTATATTTTATATTTTATTGGAAAAAATGATTATGAATATTGATTGATTAGTTCTGATCAATTTTGACCCTGAAGAAGCCAAGACAAATCCTGGCGAAACGTTGGTCTTTTTAATTAAATAATATCCATGAAATAAACCCATCCAAAGATATCTTCATTTATATATATATATATATATATATATATATATATATATATATATATATATATATATATATATATATTGTTCCCTATACTTTGTCGCATTTCTCCGACGTTCGATTAGACCATATATCTACTGCTCAATGCTCATATTCAGGCTTTGAACTGGAACGAAAAGGACAGATATTATTTCATGTTGTTATATTATATTGTGTTGAACGACGCACTGTGATGCTAACTAACATCTATTGTCGTCGGATGAATGTTTAACGCCTTGATGGGATGACGAGATAGTAGAAACCATCTTGGCATCAGCCCAGGATGCAGACGGAAACCACGCACAATGGACGGTGGCAAGGATCGACCCAGGTCCGTTAGGCCCCTCATCTCCTAGATCACATCAAACGAGTGCGTTAGCGAGTGAGCTGCATGTGCTAGCTGTATATATAACTGTTTCCTCATATTTTCATTCAGTCGCGCACGGAGAAATGTGTGTTTCATTCACGTTCCAGTATTCACTTGAACGACCGAGGGAAACACACCAAAATTCTAATCAAAATCTTATTTGTCAGCAGTAGTAACTTTCTCATTTTTACATCATGTCACGCTTTTGTCAGGGAATTCAAGGCAATATCCAACACGGGCTTGTCCACGATTTCAACTCATTGAACATATAAAAAGCTAAGCGATTGACATATACCCCTTGACCAATGGCTCTTCGATGACAGCATAACAAACTGCATTCTAATAGATGCACATAAAAGCTGATATGCAGGAAACGGCCGTTGCTAACGCAAACGAGAAGGTCAGTGTAGCTACGAGAGAAGGTCCCGCCTCCCAATAGTGCACTGATGTTCTCACGCCTTGGTATTCCATGGAGACATGTGTTGTTGTAGATTGCATTGAATGGTGTTGATCACTTCAACAGGGGTATGATTCTCGCTTGGTCCTCTCGCGCCCCAGAATCGAACCTAGGCACGGATCCCAGAAGAGCCCGTTTTGTTTTGGGGAGAAATATTCACAGATCGGATGTATTTTAAACTTGATACAAATACATTGTTTCCTGATTAAGGAGACCATGAGGATGACAAGGTTTTATCATTCGGACGGCGTACCACTCAGGCGAACTCACCACCAGAGAGAGATGCAGTCGACGCCAACTTGTTCCTCAATCGCTTCCCCGTCATACGTTTGTGGACAATTTTGTAATTTGTAAAAAAAATGTTTCATTAAGTCCAGTTAAGCTTGCAAGCCTATGCGATTAACTTTGCCCCGAGCATCCGACGGCGTCTCCGGGTTCTTTCGGTTTACCCCGACGAGTCCCGCCAATTGCGACCAAGTTTCAGCCCCCGCAATCCCCACTGCTTCTTGATGATAGGTAATACTAATACAATTATTACGTTTTCTGCCTCTTTAAGAAAACACTGGATAAATCCATAGGAACGTTGAAAAGCAGAGAATTTTTATTTTTCCGTTTTTTCATTCTTTCTCAACTGAAATATCGTTCAATAGGCTATATGTTATTCTACACCAAAGATGATTGTCTTCAACATTAGGGAAATATGATACGAATCTTGTTTTAAAAAAGTGGTGTAAAAGAGTTTATTTCATCAAGAGATTATTATTATGAGGTAATTTGAGAGATTGTTATAAGATACAGGAATGAAGTAATTGAAAACAAAATGATCAAACAGGTAGCCCTACACGTTCATCAACTTACAACTTACAAGCAAGAGCTTCATGTTGATCAGAGGAGCCTGCAGAAAATACAGAACAAAAAGGAAAACACAATACTGAAAAAGCTCCATAAGAGTGCGTAAGATGGTAGTCTTTGCTAGCGCTCAACCAATGATATAAGAAAATAAAAAGTATAGGACCAATGCTAATTATTTTGAAATATTTGAATTATTTTGAATATTGCAATACTTAGTTTCGTTGATCTACGTTTGGTCTACTGAGATTTTCCTGTTTCTCTCAACCTGAATACAGGGGATACTCTCACAGGAAAAGCCTAATACCATCAATCAAAAATCAGAACTTTTACACCTTGAAAGATAGAAACGAACTTGTGCACTATTTCCGAAGAAAAAAGCATTGTCAGATCAAAGTAGTTTTTCAAGAACAATTATTCATGAACATATTCAGAATGAGCGTAGTTTAAAGTGAGAGATGGAAGTTCAATTACAAGAGTCTCACATTGTTCTGCAATTCTAGATACATGAATTGATTCCCAAAGAACAAAACTTTCCGCGATCTTCTTATATTTCATACAATAGTGAAGAGTGAAGGCACATGCAGATTACATTGTTCGATGCTACAAAATACGAACTCAATTCAGCAGGATATCAAATAACTAAACGCTATTATATGATCTGAATTAAGTATGATAATCAAAAATAATTTTTTCTCCACATGATTTTTGACGTAATGCAACCCAGATAAGGCGCGTGCAAAGAGTTTGTATAGATTTGAATGATAAAGAACCAAGCAACACACTTACTAACGGTGAACTATAACCTATTGTAGAGATGACTAAGTAATTAATCTGTGCTGATCGAGTGATTTGCGATCAACGAGCAGTGTTTTCGAGACAACCCCTATCGAGTATAAAAGCTACACACATCTCAGCAGAAGTCACATTCAATCTCACGCCACCACATCAAGATGATGTGGACTGCTTTACTGTGCTGCCTCGTTGGTGAGTAATACTTCGAAAAGGGATTTTGGAATACAATTGCATACAAATATGGAATAGACAACTTTATTCCACTGAATAATGAGTGGGGACTTACAAGAATATTGGGTTTCAATAATATAGGATCTATTAATGGAATGAATTTGAAACTTATCGCACGAGAGGCAGAAAGTGGTCCCATATTGGGCAGTTATTTGTTCTAACTATAAGCTCAAGTGAACATACCATACAACTTATTTAGGCTGTACGAAATTCTGATATGGCATGGAGATAGTTACAAGAAATAATGGGTTTTCTTCCTTGGAAAAATTCTTCGTAAGACCACAATATAATATAAAATGGCGATATGGTATTGTCAGTGCTCTATGGCCTGTGAAGGCAGAAGTTGTATTCCTACTCCAAACAAATAAATTATGTGAGGGGATTGATACAACATACAATCGAAGTGAAAATACGGCAATGTCAAAACTCTAACGATGATCTTATGTGTTTGTTACAGCAGGCGCCACAGCCTCCGAATATGGTAAGTGAATGTTCAAAAATATCTTATTCTATAATCAAGTAGGAATAATGACATATAGAGAGATATGCACATAACAACATGAGTTAAAAGACATGATGAAAAATGCAGCATGCGAACTAAAAAGATCTGTAAAGGTTAGGTTTGATACGTACTTACCACTTATTCTCTTTGTAGGATGGAAAAGCGGTAACGAGTACAAATACCAAGTCCGGGGAATCACATTGGCCGCCCTCCACCAGGTGGACAACCAATACGCTGGAGTCCTCATGAAGGCCGAACTCACTGTTCAGCCCAAGTCAGACAACATTCTCAGCGCCAAGGTACAAAATATATATTGTACAAAACTGAAATTACGATCAAACCTATGGATATTCGCGTGAAAAACTTGATAACAACTCAATACTGACGAAAACTATAATTTCGTCGCTTTGTTTTAGATCTCACAAGCCCAGTACGCGCAGGTCAACCAGGCTATGCCTCAGGGTTGGCAAGCCCAGATCAACGAGAAGGATTTGAGTTATCATCAACTCCCTCTCAGCGACAAAACATTCGAAATCAAACTCAAGAATGGAGTTGTTGCTGATCTGATCGTCAGCAAAGACTTGAAAACTTGGGAGGTGAACATCCTCAAGGGTATTGCCAGCCAATTCCAGGTCGATACCCAAGGACAGAACCTGATCAAGTCACGCTCCAACCAGACACCCAAGAAGGACAGTGCCAATGCTGTCTACAGGACCATGGAAGACTCTGTGACTGGTGAATGTGAGGTGCTCTACGACATCTCACCCCTTCCCAACTACGTTCTCCAAATGCAACCCTATTTGGCTCCACTCGCCAATCAACGTGGAGAAGGTCAGATCTATGACATCGTCAAGACCAAGAACTACACCAACTGTGACCAACGTCTCGGCTACCACTTTGGCCTTACTGGAATCAACAACGAAGAACCTACCTCCAACCAGATGGGCAACTTCCTATCGGTAATAAGTTGTTCCTACTGAATTTGTCTTTATCAACATTGCGGCATGATACGAACACTGACCATTTTTTTCTTGATTGCAGCGTTCTTCGGTGAGCCGTATTGTTGTCTCTGGAAACCTTCGTAACTACACCATCCAGTCTGCTGTAACAACCAACAAGATCATTCTTAGTCCCGCTATGTACAACAATCAGAAGGGCATGGTTGTGAGCAGTCTCAACCTGACTCTGTCATCTGTGCACTCTTCATCCAGCCACCCTCAGGCCCCATCCAGCCCCCGCTCCACTGGAGACCTTGTCTACGATTACAATAGCCCTTTTGGGGAGGCTAAGCCTGCCAGGAAGCATGGTGGTAAGAGTTCAAGCAGCAGTAGCAGTTCAAGCAGCAGCTCTAGTGACAGCTCATCGAGCAGCAGCTCAAGCAGTAGCGAAAGTAACCAGATGACCTCTGCTGAGAGGCAGAAAAAGAAAGCTTCCAAAGCCGCCAACCAAAACAGTTCAAGCAGCTCCAGCAGCAGTGAGAACAACAAGAAAAACAAGAAATCAACCAACAATCGCTCTTCTCGTTATCAAAAGAAAACCAAAAACCAAAATAACGACAGTAACTCAAGTGAGAGTCAAAACAAAAGCCACGGCAAGAACAACAGTTCAGCAAAAAGGAGGCCACGCCGTAATGCCCACGTAAGTCAAGAGCACTTGAACCGTAACCAATACCAAAACCAGAAGAACCATGGCAAGAATCAGAAGCATTCGAAAAATCCCAACAGCAGTTCGTCATCATCTTCGAGCAGCAGCAGCGAGGACAGCAACAGCAGTAACAGCAACTCTTCCTCTTCCTCCTCATCGTCTTCATCTTCGTCCAGTTCTAGCAGCAGCTCTTCGAGCTCAAGCAGCTCATCAAGCAGTAGTACCAGCAGCCAAGAGTTCTTCCAGCCCCGCCCTACCCTTGACCATGCCCCAAGCAACCCCCTTCTCCCTTACTTTGTTGGTATCCAAGGTGAATCCATCCAGAACTCCAAACAAGTCAACGTAGTTGCTTCTGTCGAAAAGATTGCCTCTCAGATTGGTTACGACCTCCAGAATCCCAGTATTATTCCTAGCGAGCACACTTTATCCAAGTTCACCATCTTATCTCGCCTTGCTCGTACCATGAGCTCAAAGCAGTTGCAGGAGGCTGCCCAGAAGTTGTACTATCCCGAATCGAAAATCTCCAAGTCGAGTTCCAGTTCCAGTGCCCAAAATGCCGCATGGTAAGAATAATACAAATAACAGATAATATACCGTAGCAAACTTTATAGCTGACAAACAGATGCACACCGAGTACAAACGCGAGAAAACTAAATAATTCCGATTGTGTGCAGGAAAGCTTACCGTGATGCCGTTGCTCAAGCCGGAACTGGCCCTGCTTTGATCACCCTCAAAGACTGGATTATGAACAAGAAGGTCCAAGGAGAGGAAGCTGCTGAGCTTCTTGCAGCTCTCCCCAATGCAGCTCGTACTCCAACTCCTGAGTATATGGATGCGTTTTTCGTAAGTATAAACGTACTTTAGCCGTCTGAAACAAAATTTATCACTCGATCAAACTGGTTACGGGATTGAATTTTGAAACGCAATTAATATTAGCTGCTGCTTCGCCATAGAATTGCAATATTTCTAAAACTCTTCTCTGGTGTTTTCAGTCTCTGGTCACCAAACCCGAAGTCACCAAGCAGCAATACCTTAACACCACTGCCATTCTTGCATTCACCGACCTTGTTCGAAAGGCACAGGTCAACAATGCTACTGCCCACAACTACTATCCCGTCCACAGTTTTGGTCGCCTGTCACCCGCCAAAAACACATCTGCCGTCCAACGTGAATATATCCCATACTTGGCCCGTGCCCTCAAGCATGCCGTCGCTCAAGCTGATAGCCACCAGATTCAGGTTTACATCCGTGCCCTCGGTAACGTCGCTCACCCCAAAATCCTCAGTGTTTACGAACCTTATTTGGAAGGAAAGGAACCGATGTCGAACTTCCAGCGTCTATTGATCGTTGCTTCCATGGACAAGATGACTTGGGTATATCCTCAAGTTGCCAGGCAGGTGTTGTTCAGAATTTACCAGAATTCTGGAGAGGCACATGAGGTTCGTTGTGCCGCTGTTTTCCAATTGATGAAAACCAACCCTCCCGCCAACATGCTCCAGAGGATGGCCGAATTCACTAACAACGACCACAGCAAACAAGTATCATCAGCTGTCAAATCTGCAATTGAAAGTGCTGCGTTGCTCAAAGGTCAAGCCTACAACCAGTTGTAAGTAGATGTAACATTACATTTCGACATGAGTCAAACTTTATACAGTGATATAATTTGAATGAATCTGTAACTCTCCATTCAAAAGTGGATAGCAATACATGTTTCCGATCTTTCGAACTTTCTTTGTGACCAAATGTTTGACTCGTTGTTTTACTTCAATTTAGGGCCAAGAATGCACGCGCTGCTGCTAACATGTTGAACCCCAACACCTATGGATTCCAGTACTCACGAACAAACCTTAGGAATTACATCGCTCAAGAAATGGATCTCGCATTCAACCAATCAATCAGCTACATTGGAAGCGAAGACAGCATTCTCCCAAGCTCAGTATTCTACCAACTTCGACGAAACCTTGGAGGATTCAACAAGAACTCCATGACTGTAAGCATATATTGCATACGCCATCAGAAGTGATAACATCAATTCTAAATATGCTTCATTTTGCTCGTAACTTTCTCATTATACCATGAATATCATGAATACCATGAATATCAAGAGTACCAAGGAGCGATATTACCAGGATTCACGATCTATATCACCAAGAGTTGATGTATTCACCGGTCTTCCGGTTTTGATTCGAAGACACTCAATTAAATGTGTGATACTGGATCAAAAATGTTGACCCACTTCCTCATCCATTCAAATGATTGTTTCAGATGTATGCCATGGCATCCAGCGTTGACGATCTCATGGATGTATTCAGTGATCAATTCGAATACGACAGCAGCAGCTCTGACCACTCCAGCAAGTACAACAAGGCCAAATCAAACAACAAGAACCGTGCCTCTCAGTCTCACTCTAGCAGCAGCTGGTCGGCCGATAAGATTGACAACATTCTGAACATAAAGGGCGATCAGGCTGAACAACTAGAGGCCAATTTCCTCGTCAACTTCATGGGTTCCAAGAGGTTCTTCGCCATTGACAATCAAACGATTGAACAACTCCCCCGAGGTAGATACACAATGATAATATCTTTACTATGATTGGAGAAATCTCCAAACTATTCAAGAGTGTTAACAATCACGCATTCAGTTGTGTAATATATTTCGTTGAATCTTACATCGAGTTCAGGAAAAAGTACGCTCAATCCTGACTGTTTGTTTGTGTATCTGTGAAGCTGTGAACTAGTAGAAATAGTACAATCAATTTTAATTGGAACTTTTCGTTTTTATAGCTGTTAAGGAAGCATTCTCTTCTCTGCGTTCCGGCCGTAGTTTCAACTACACCAAATTGTACAACCAGTATGCTGTTACCATCAGTTTCCCTACTGAAATGGGTCTTCCGTTCGTCTATACTCTTAAGACTCCCACACTTCTCTACATCGGTGGTGAGGCTCGTGCCCGAACCAATAACCCAGATCTTGCCAATGGCAACAACCAAGAAATCAAGACACCCAACTCCGTCAATGCCTCAGTCGATGTACACATTGTCTACTCTACCAAGACCGAAAGCAAGATTGGATTCGTCACACCCTTCGACCATCAGCGTTACATCGCCGGAATGGATACCAATTACCAAGTAAATCTCCCAATCCGTGCCAACATTGATGTCGACCTTCAGAACAACAAGATTCGTGCCACTTTCAGCCCGATCAACCACAACAAGGAATACAACGTTGCCCACTACAGCGCATTGCCCTACACCACCCAACACGACATTCAAAGCTTGAAGCCAATGTTTGAAGACAACAAGGTTCGGTACATTCACGTACGCAAACCACAAGAGGTAAGCACACATCTGCCAGTCTTGAGATGACATTTTGATTCAATCTGACATATCATATGAAATTAAGCATTCTGAATACAATGTTGTTATTTTTTATAGTGGGAAACCACCGTTGGACAAGACACAACTGGAATGGCTTTCCGATTGAGAGCTAAGACCGAATATCAATTCACTGACTACGCATCTATGTGGAACCAGTACAGGGCACATGGTAGTATGCTTTCTGTCTTATACTTCCCATGGGCTAAGCAAGCCATCCAGGCAACTAACATCACCTTGAGCTACGACCCTCACCACTCGTCTGCAACGTCCATGACCATTCGGGCTGCTTTCCGTAAGTATTTCATTGTTAGTGATACCTTAGACGGTGAACATTGATCGAAAGTTTGACACTCATCTGTGATCACTCCACAGAACAAGACTCACCATCATCCAGCAACGATAACAACTCCGATGAAAGTTCCTCTCACAAGAAGTCTAAATCCAGTAAGACTGGCAAGAATAACCAAAGTGGTGAATTCAAACTGGGAAGTGGAAGCAACCCCGCAGAAACATCCAACCAGACCCCAGACAGTCAGAGACGCCAGGAAGAATTCCTTCAGAAGGCATCTGCTGGTATCAAAAGTAAGTGCACAAAAACGATGTCAAACCTTACTTCAGTGTGCGAATGTTCATGTGATAGACCTTGGTTATTGATTCTGATCGGTATTGTTTGCAGGTAGCCAATCGTATGTCGTTGATGCCTCTGTAGAGTTCCAAGGACAGAGCAAAGCCATGTTCGTTGCAACAGTCGCCATGGCATCCAGCCGTGTTGATGAGAAATCCCAAGTTTTGTTCTTCTTCCATAGGACTCCTGCTCATCCATCATCAGACAATAGGCAATTCCAGGTACGATACACAGGCTAGAGCAAATAGAGTTCTTTTTGTATTTGGACACTCTCCAACAACTTGTGATTGAATTATTCACAGATTTGCTTGGCAGCAGCCAGCAAGATTCCTCAAGTTCCTCTCGCAAACTTCAAGAAAGCACTCAAGAGCAACCCTCAACTCCAGTACAATGCTCAACTCAGTTACGGTGAAAAGTGCAACTCTGGATCTCAAGTGAACACTAAAGTAATCATGGGTCAGAGCTCTGAACGTCGTGAATGGCTGCGCCGTCAACCCATGGCTCAGTTGTGCGAACAACAAATGGAGAAGGGCAACTACATTCTCCCAGCTTGCCAAAACGTCACTATCAGGGCTAACTACCTTGATAAATACCAAATGAATGTTCGATTCGAAAAGATCTCCAACCAGGTCAAGAATATGACATACCACGCATACGCAGCTGTCCGTCAAATGGCATTCCCTTACTTCTACGAGAATGTTGTCAACGCAAGCTCTCAGCAACAAGGAAAGATTGATTTCGAAGCTCGCTTCACTCCCGACCTATTGTCTGCAAACATTTCCATGAACGCACCAACAATGGATGCACAGATTGTTAATGCACGAGTCAATCCTTGTCGTTGGTTGAAACCTCTTATTGTGATCACCCCAGCTCAGTCTCCAGTTCAACGCCTCGCTAACAAAGTCTTCAACACTCAATATACTCGTAAGTTGAGGATTATCTAAAATTGTATAATTTACCAATCTTGTATTGAATGTAAAGATTACCAATGATGTTTCTGAATTTACAGCGACCTGTGCCATTGACGAGAATAGTGCGAATACCTTCGATAACCGTACCTACCCTCTTACTTTCGGTAAATGCTGGCATGTAGTTACCAAGACCACACCTCAAGAAGACGCTTATTCGAGCTCCTCCAGCTCCAGCGGAGAGAACTATAACAACGATGTCACAGTTCTTGTCCGTGATTCTGGAAGCAAGCAGAAGGTAACTATTTGTGATAAATCAGTCGTGTCTTAATTGATATGTTGGCCCCATGTCACTGATGTTTGTCTGATATTCGTTCATTTTTGTAGGAAGTGAAACTCATCCTTGGCGAAACCGTGATCGATCTCCACCCAGCTAGCTCATCTTCCAATAAGAAGTCTTCAGAGGAAACCAGCAGCCCTGCTGTCTCTGTTCAAGTGAACGAACATGCCGTCCATGTTTCCAACAAGGAAGTCAGTGAATTCAAGGACAACTATGGCAACTATGTACAAATGTTTGTTCTTCCAACCGGTGCGCTGCAGCTGATTGCTCCCCAACAGGGTGTGTATCTTATCTTCGATGGCGCCCGTATCAAGCTGTCGTTGAGCAACAGGTACCGCAATGAAGTGCGTGGTCTGTGCGGAACCTTCAACGGTGAACCCAGCTCAGATTTCACATCACCCAAGAATTGCGTGCTTAGGGAACCCCAATACTTTGTCGCTAGCTATGCTTTGGCCGCCGAACAGTCTTGCCAGGGACCTGCTAAGGATCTCCACCGCCGTGCTTCTCAAGCACTCTGCCTTGAAGAGCGCATCATGCTCAGTGATGTGATCAATGACCGTGAAGCTGGTCGCAGGAGCTCCAACAGACATGGTAATGACAGCAGCAGCTCAAGCAGTTCAAGCAGCTCAAGCAGCTCTGACAGCAGCAGTTCCAGCAGTTCAGACAGCAGCAGCAGCAGCTCCAGCAGCAGCTCCAGCTCAGACTCTTCTAGCTCATCCAGTTCAAGCGAATCCGGTAACAGCACTTCCAGCTCCAGCTCAAGCGACAGTTCCAGCTCCAGCAGCTCGAGCTCGAGCTCCAGGCATCCCAAGAATCTGAAGAAAAACAACATGCAGATGGGAGGCTCCACCCGACACCGCACACGTGTTGTCCAAGAGAAAACTCAGACCTGTTTCTCTATCCGTCCTCTGCCCGCTTGCCAATCGAACTACAAGTCGCAGTCCGATGTCGAGAAGAACGTGGAGTTCCACTGTGTTGCCACCAGCTCTACCACCAAACACTGGGTCGACCAGATCAACAAAGGAGCTAATCCTGACTTCCTCAAGAAGGGTGTTTCCAAAACCATCAAGATGAAGCTGCCATTGAAGTGCGTTGCTAAATAAGCAACCTAGTGCTCCATCCAAATCCTGTGATATACGTTACAGAATATGCAATCAATATGATCTTCCTCAAATTCCGTAGTTCCAGTTAGCACTTTGTAAAACTAGAATAGATATAGAACGCAATTATAAAAATGAAAAAAAATGTACTCCTGTATTGAATAAAATTTCTAATTGTCAACATGTATCCAAATGTGTAATGTTTCCATCACTTTCATGTACAGCCATCGTAGCGTCCTCACATTTCCTCAATATAAATACCAGATTGTGATTATTTCATATAAATTACAGCTAGATAGCATTTCATGCTATCGCGAGGTACGAACTCAGAGAATCTTTCACTATATCCTCAGCTCCAATTCCTAACAACTAATCTAATTACGAACTGTACGTAGAATCAAAATGGTTTATTTTGTGTTCTCTTATGAGAGTAAGTTGTCTTCGGAGTACATCTATTGTCCATTTACTCCGTCAAAGTAAAAAAAAAGCCAAATATCAAAGATCACCGGCACATGAAGCTCAATGGTAAAGTGCTTGCTCCATGTGCCCTAGACGTCAGGAAAAATCGGACTTCAGTTATTTACCCGCCACCGTCCACCTCTTCAGAGGTTCTCATTGTTTTTCTCTGTAGCCTAAGTAAATGCCGGTTTGGTTTCCTACAATATAGGCGACGACCGCTTCCTTTCCAATATCTTTCCCAAAACCTAAGAAACATGTCTGGTCACCCCATCATCTCATTAATCGTTCATCCGACGCGAATATACCTCAATAATCATTACAGTGCGTCGTTAAACTCGATATAAATATAAATAAATGGTGATGATGATGATAATAGTGATACACTAGTAATTAATAAACTGGTAATATAAGACCGGCACATGCAGCGCAGTGGTTAATGCGCTCGCTTCATGTGATCCGCTAGACGAGGGGAATTTCGGACCCGGTTCGATCACCGCCGCCATGGTTTAACTTCAGCGAACGCCAGCGTCATGGTTGAACGGGCAGCGGTATCTAGTACCATGGTAAACAGCAGCGAACGCCAGTGCCATGGTTGAACGGGCAGCGGTATCTAGTACCATGTTCTAACAGCAGCGAACGCCAGCGTCATGGTTGAACGGGCAGCGGTGTCTAGTACCATGTTCTAACAGCAGCGAACGCCAGCGTCATGGTTGAACGGGCAGCGGTATCTAGTACCATGTTCTAACAGCAGCGAACGCCAGTGCCATGGTTGAACGGGCAGCGGTATCTAGTACCATGTTCTAACAGCAGCGAACGCCAGCGCCATGGTTGAACGGGCAGCGGTGTCTAGTACCATGTTTTAACAGCAGCGAACGCTAGTGCCATGTTTTAACAGCAGCGAACGCCAGTGCCATGTTTTAACAGCAGCGAACGCCAGCGCCATGGTTGAACGGGCAGCGGTATCTAGTACCATGTTTTAACAGCAGCGAACGCCAGCGTCATGGTTGAACGGGCAGCGGTGTCTAGTACCATGTTTTAACAGCAGCGAACGCCAGCGTCATGGTTGAACGGGCAGCGGTGTCTAGTACCATGTTTTAACAGCAGCGAACGCCAGTGCCATGGTTGAACGGGCAGCGGTGTCTAGTACCATGTTCTAACAGCAGCGAACGCCAGCGTCATGGTTGAACGGGCAGCGGTGTCTAGTACCATGTTCTAACAGCAGCGAACGCCAGCGTCATGGTTGAACGGGCAGCGGTATCTAGTACCATGTTCTAACAGCAGCGAACGCCAGCGTCATGGTTGAACGGGCAGCGGTGTCTAGTACCATGTTCTAACAGCAGCGAACGCCAGCGTCATGGTTGAACGGGCAGCGGTATCTAGTACCATGGTAAACAGCAGCGAACGCCAGTGCCATGGTTGAACGGGCAGCGGTATCTAGTGCCATGTTTTAACAGCAGCGAAGGCCAGCGTCATGGTTGAACGGGCAGCGGTATCTAGTACCATGGTAAACAGCAGCGAACGCTAGTACCATGGTGAACAGCAGCGAACGCCAGCGCCATGGTTGAACGGGCAGCGGTATCTAGTACCATGTTCTAACAGCAGCGAAGGCCAGTGCCATGGTTGAACGGGCAGCGGTATCTAGTACCATGTTCTAACAGCAGCGAACGCCAGCGTCATGGTTGAACGGGCAGCGGTATCTAGTACCATGTTCTAACAGCAGCGAACGCCAGTATCGAGGAAGAAGAAGAAAACGCTGCCGGATAGCAAGAAGCAACAGATCTGGCCGAGTGCCAGGCCGGGCGTCGCGTCAGTAGGGTGAATGCCGGCCAGATTCCTACATCTTCAAGACAAGCCAGCGTCTCTCGAACCGAATGCAGTTCACCGTGCCAAGACTGACGACGGTCGCGCCGCACACTTAACATCACGTACAATCGACTTCTCGCTTTGATTCCATGCTCTCCGTTTAGTTTCACTACGATGTGGATTTCAACACTAATAATTCGATCTTGGGTCTCATTTGTTTTCATTGAGATCATTCTTTGAGTTGGAAATCATATTTTTTTGACAAGAGGTGTAGTTAGAACTGAGTGTGTTTGTGTTTCTGTGTACAGTGTGTGTAGTGTGTACCTCGCTATTTATGAATAGTCAACATTTACTTGGAATTTAAAAATCTTCTTCAACAAAGTACCAAATGAAGCTGATACCACCGTGGTAAGTATCCTTGCCAATCTCTGTGTAAATGTCAGGTTGTTCGTGACTTTTCAACAGGTATCGCAGACGTAGACGTATCATTAAGAAATTCTCACATTACAGATTGTTCTATCCGATGATATATAACGTACGTTGAATATATTAGGCATCGCTATGATAATTCTGAGAATGTGACTGTTTTTTTGATAACACAGTGGGAATAAAATACATGGTAACTTCATTGAGTGTCAAACGCCTAAAATATACCATATATTTCATTCCGTATATAACGGCTAACTAGAAGGTTTTTATTCAAACTTAATACATTATTATAGGAACATAGAAACAATTCAAGGGTATTCCGTGAGATCACAACTTGGAAATATAAACCAATCGAGTTTGTTTATAAATAAACTTGTGAAGAGCAGTATTGAATTAAAATCATTTTATAGTCATCAGAAGAAAAAAATATCCTCATCTTACTTGATTGCTAGTTTTCCTCTTCTTGTTCTCCCAGCAATTGTTTGAGCTCTTTAGCTTTCTGTCTGTTCAGTGTACTCTGACTCAGATCTAAATTCGGATTTGACCAGGTGAACAAAGAGGTCGGCGACACGATCGTATTCAAATCGCATGATCGAATAACAATTACCAGAGATTCAGCTCAGTCGCCGCCAATCATTCAACGTGGGCCTGAATCTCGGCCACGCACAGATTAGATGCAATGGACTGCATTCAATGCACATATTTATTACCATGTGACCATTCTTGAAACTCGTATTATAGCATTTTGTTTCAAATTGTTGATGAAAATTATTTGTTGATGAATGAGAATTGATATTAGGGAAGACACTTTTCTCCCTCTACAAACTAGAATAAAGCATGACAACACCGAATTGTCCTTTATTTTGAGACATTGATTGCAAAATACTAAAACACACGTGCAAGGAAAATGGTCTCGCAACCATCTTGAATTCTAAATGAATGCCATGTGGCATGGATCGAACCAATATTTATTTACTTTTCATTTGTTTTGTCCTTATGAGGTTTGCGAAGTGAAACACCATTCTAATCGAAACTGAAATAATTTTGGATATGATCATAAAAGTAAATCAACCACATGTTTCTACCTTTTCTATAAGCACGCCTACTTTTATAACATTGTTTTTTCAATGACATTTGTGACCGTCAGTATATTGAAAGATGTGAGAATATGAATACGATATGCATATTTATAATACGTAATATATATATATATATATATATATATATATATATATATATATATATATATATATATATATATATAAACCTATAAATATATATATATATACTGGCACATGCAGCATAGTGGTTAACAGTGTGATCCGGAAGGTGCAGGGATTATTGGATCCGGTTCGATCCCCACCGCCGTCCATCTTACAGGGGTTTTTCATGATTTCCCTCTTTATTCTAGACTAATGCCGGGATGGTTCCTACAATAAGTTAGCCATGACCGCTTCCTTCCCACTATCCTTTCCATTATTACATGGCACTTGTGGGACCTTGGTTCCGTTGTTCATAAATAATAAATAAATAGTCATATTTGTACACTCAATCACAGAAGAAACCAACTATAAATAATAGGTCAATATGAATTTATTCCTTATCCATATACCTGACGTTTCAGAGACGATGTCCCCCTGCTTCAGGCAATAAACGATTGAATTTAAAAAAGATCAAAATCTTTTTTGAATTCGAATATATTTTTGAAATACCTGTGAGCAAGGATACAATTTAAACTCTTGAAGCGTCAGGTGGAAATTAATCTAATATATATATATATATATATATATATATATATATATATATATATATATGAACGAGTATCGAGAATATATACTTGATGAAGTTGAAACCATAATGCAAATCAAGTGTTCCGCTTTGTGCACGTTAATTGAGGTAAACGAATGTAAATGGGTGTAAAGCATGGGGGACAGTAGTGAACACGCACACAGGTTGGACTGGTCCGTCGTCGACCCCGGATCCAAATGAAAATAGCTCCCTGTCTCAGACAGCCAAAATAAGCACAAGCGAGCAACAGGCACTACTCGAGATAGCACGCCGCGACTAGTGGCAGGCGGGAAGGCAGGAACCATCCTCGCATCTCTCCGACACGACTCCGTTAGAGAGAGATCGAGTCGATTCCTCGACACTATCTCTTCCTCGTTCCCCATTACTCGCTCAAAGCTGCACGATCCCACCGATGAATAACTTATCTGGGTGTTCGAATGGGATGTGCGAAGTGTACATTCAGGGGGTCGATGGCGTACCTTTGCTTCTTCACTTGTCGATTGATATCTTATCACATCTCGATCGACATGTGAAGTGGCTATCGTCTAATCACCCTGTTCGACAACTCCGTCGACAAGCTACCGGAAGTCAAGTATAGGTATCTAGTTGTTATTTCGACAAGACACACGAAAATGGCGGAATATGGCAAGTGTAAAATGATTGCTAAACAATCATCTGCAATAGACAAGAAATCAATACATATTATATGGGAGAACGCGTGAATTGTGTCTATCAATTGAACAAAAACACGATTCGTTGGAGCTAGGTGCAGCTTTCAAAGTAATTGCATGAAAACAGTTGTGCATGCACGGTCTTCTATTATCGTTGCCTCATATCGGAGCGATTAGGCCTGCATCGAGGAGGCATCTCTGAAACATAGTCTTCCAAGTTCTAATTTCACATATAATCAATGCGATCCTTCTGGTCAATTATATATTAACATGGTAAATAATGCACGATCTCAACAAAAACCCTCCGTCAAATGAGATCTCTACACGACTGGAGATGACCGAAACGGATAGACAATGCGGGTAGTAAGAGTCGCGCAATCAACCCACTGGTCTCGAGAGGTAGTCAACCCGGGACTTCCATCGTGAACTTGAATTAAAAACGAGCAGTCAATATGGGTTAATTGCCACATTGAAAGCGAGTATATGAATGATTCCAGCTGAAGCGACATGCTTCGTTCATCGCTGTTTACATCTTTCGACTTTTCAAGAATTACTGTTCATAGATTTCATTCAGATAAACTCATCCCAAATAATGATATCAACGAAGAATAGGCCTACATGTTTCGGTTATTATTACGAAATGATGACGAATTTCAGCATGTTTTACATAGATGGTCACTGTAGAACGTCGCCAAGATTATTTCAAGTAATATGATCAGTGTTCCTATCTTTCCGAGTGACTGTAATCATTAGAAAAACTTAATTCAAGTAATAATGATACATTAACGAATAATACAGGCTTACATGTTTTGGTTATCAATCATTATAAGACCTTAACGAATATCTAAGAGATTAAACTTCTCCGAACAAATGATTGTACACTGGCGAACGACAAATATATGCGGATTTTCCTCCGTCTCCAGGCTACGAATGACGAGAGGAAAACGTATCGACAAACCATCTCTTGACAAGAACAGAAACACAGCATGTCGATCAATAATGTGGAACACGTAATACAACACGAAACGCAAGAAAACACACAAATAGATACTTGACCTAATGAAAGATGCTAGAAACAAAACAAACAGCATCAAGTTTAATAATACAAGAGTTTAGCAGGAAGTTTTTTCAGCGAAATATCAGTTTTTTGGCGATATCTTTGCAATAGTGTATGAGATCCTATCAAAAGTCAAATAGAACAGAAACACGTGTTTTTATTCTAAAAATCCAGTTTCAGGATATTTGCCACCACCACTTGTATTTACTGTGAGGTAGTTGAAACTTCAAGCTGGATGGATACATGAGGAATTGTGAGGATCCATGATTGATCATTATTGTGATCTGATACACATCATTTGAAGGTATGAGAAAGACATGTGTTTCTGTTGGATTATTATTGTGATATCTTGTATCGCTCCCAACTTATCATGCAAATACTGATAACTCTGAATCGATCGTGCTCTCAAACTGGGCATGGATTGATTATTAAAAAAATTATTAAGTGAAACTGGTTTCCTCTTATACTCTCAAGTCTTGCTTATTGAACCAACATCGAATAAGTACATGATAAGTACATGCTCAAAAAACTATAAACATTGGGCTACAATTAGGCACAAGTGAATGTAGATGCTGTGAAATTTATTCGCAATCACCAGTCGTTAATAATTGAAGATTGAAGAACTCATCTTTGAAGAACCTTCCATATACTCCCCAGAATTTAATAAAATATATATTCGAGACATAGTGCGACGAAAGCAAAGTAGCATTCTAACCAATGGTTCTAATCCACATACTTATGATATAATTTTATAGCATATAATATCAAATGATATAATATATGCATTTAATTTAATAAGAATATACCTTGGGTAGATTTAACTGTGATTTTCTTAACACTCTGATCCCTATTCTGAAAATGCATGTTGTCATTCTTGTCATTCCTATTGAGAATATTTGAGAGAAATTAAATTAAAATCAGTATATAATTTCAAAAGTATCCGTGATCATAAATCATTAATTGGATTAATACATTTGTTATTAAATTATTGAATTGATAAATACATTATTATATAGGCATATTAAGAATTGAATGATTACATCATTAATCAAATTGCTGCAGTAATATATGAAAGTCTTGATTAATAAATTAATAAATGAGTGAGTAAATATGATCCTCAAAGATGCATGAAACATTGGCTGAATGTTCACGCAGGTAAGGGAATGGTGGCGAAGTAGGCCTACTGAAGCTTACAGACGATAGATCTATTTCATTATTATTTCATCAAGTACCCAGACTCAATAAACGACTGTTCCATTGTGAACTTCGTTATCTTATCTTTCTGTTGTACCTACTGTGTCCATTATTCTTTACTATTGATTTCCTATTGGAGTTCGCGACACAACTATCATTTTTCGGAACGGGCAGTTATAGGCTCACTTTCGTAAGAGTCTATTTCGAAATCATCATCCAAATCGGTTCAGTAGAGTTTAGGCTTCATGCATTACGGAATTTTAATGGAAGGAGGAAAAAAACGAAGAAATACGTTTCACAAGCCAACACTTGTCACAGACTTGATCGATATTTATCAAATTAGTTGTACCTATCCAGATCGAGGTTCTGTGAGCTCTCTCATAGCATTGTTGAGATACAATCCAGCATCCGTGTGGAGATGGTGAAACTGGGGCAAGTGATGAGCTCCCGCTTATCTAGATTCACCCGATTTGCAATAAGAACATCTTCAAATTTGATAAAGTAGAGTTGAATTTCCAAAAAAAAAATATTTTTATGTACAATTCTTTCTATTCACATGATCACACGAAACAAAAGAATAAACTTATCAGAACAAAATATAAACATGTATAATAAACGAAGGAATACTTCGATAAGAAAAGATTGTATATATTCCAATTCATATATCGTAATAGGTATAAACAATAATTATTGATATCAAAAAATATAATGAACTAGCAGGAGAAAGTGACGAAAACACCTTATGGTCTGGCAAAGGAAAACGTAATTGTGAAAACATACACTTGAAGTATGAGAAATTTTGGGAGAATACAAACTCAAAAGTTGAAAATTCGATTCTGTCATGTAAAAAAATAACAAAAAAAATCGCTCATTCACTAAACTTTTAAAACTATTTTAGCCAGTATATTGGGTTATCAACAAGACAAATCTTTGCAAAAAATAATGTCTGTAAACAATTTTTTCATCCATTTATCTAGTTTTTCATATTATTTCTGTAATATAAGTTTGGTTAAAAGTGAAACGACACCACGCTCCACACTAAAACTTTGAGCATCCACCTCTAAGTAACTGAGGACATAAAATGAGGACATTCGCTTGGCTTTTATGAGCTGAAAGTAAATGGGAAAGCCAGTATAAGAGGATCTATTGCACTGGGTGTTTAATGGGACAATAACCAGCTATCCAAGTCCGCGAAGTTGACACTCCCACCAGAGCACTCATTCTGAAAACTTCTATACAATTAGTGGTCAATTAGTGATTCCAAATAACACTTGAACCGCAATTAGTGCGTACGTGGGTCTCGAGGTATTGGGAATCAACTAATGGGGTCATGGGGGGCCTACCCCCACCAATAGCATCAACTCTGAATTTTTGTTTCTCTATATTGGGTTTAGCGACTCCTTGTACTGAAGATTTGAATGTATTGGCAAAGGTGAGTGATTAATGAGTTGATGGGAAGATGAGATGAAAGGTTATTTTATTATGTGTTTTCGGATAGTGAGAAGGAGTCGGTCGTAGCCTATTGTTGAGGAACCATCCCAGAATCGATCTGAACGACTGAGAAAATCCACGAAAATTAAACCTTTTTCAGGATGGTCGACCATGGCGGGAATCGAACCCCGGTCTCTTGAATGACGGTTCAGTGGGCCTCAGTTCAGCCACTCGACCTCTCGTCTTAGTCTTTTCTAGTCGATACAGCAACCTGACGAACGTGCTATCTCCCTCTATAGTGAACATGTTTAAGAATCTATTTTTTAGACGTATGAGAAATAAATTGAAGGTATAAATCTTGTGTAAGGAATACACTCTTCCGTATCGGGTTAAATTGGCTTGAGAGCGGCGAGAGCCCTCACATGTTCCTAGATAATGGACATTTTTTAAATCTGTTCTTTAGACGAATATACAGGCGCGTAGGAAGGAGGAGGGATAGGGGGAAATAACCCCCCCCCCCCGCCACTCTATATGCACTCTATACACCGTCACAATCAAGTACGGTCGTCAGAAAACACGCCAACTTGGGTTAAATATGCTTCTATAAAATGGTCAAAGAGCAGTATAAAAGAGGTTTAGATTTGCTGGCAGCATAGGGCTCTGCCCCAGGCCCCGTATGTACGAGAGCACCTAGGTATATTACCCCCTCTCCCCCTCCACACACGCACGTAAAAGTTGCCACCGCCTGATGGAGGTAAATATGAGGTAATGATGCAACCCTCCTGTACGTGTATAGGGTTAGGTTGATGGGGTGACCCTGCATGACCTCTGTACATGTAGTAAACAAACATGTACCCACCGCAGTACTTAGTATCTCTGTCTCACTCGCATAGCTGAGATATCATACGGAACAACCGACTAACTACAACTTGTCACTCGCTCGTCTACATATCAATACAATCAATAGCACAAAGGATGGGAAAAAAAATAAGAATTACCACTGTTTCATTTATTATAAATAAATGAATAATAAATAATAAACAATGATTGATAAATAAATTCTAAATCATGAATAAATAAATAAGTTTATAAATCAATGTGCAAACCGAATATTCCAAACTTTCAACGTTTTATAACTTAGGGCCAATAACCGGTCATTATTCATCAAATAAATTCCTTTTACGAGAGCTCATATCTTCACAAAGACATTTTATTCTACTTCAAATGTCCACTCTCATTGTCAACACAACCACATTCCCTTTATTTACATATCTATTATTTATTTCCCAATCCCTCCATAATGATAATTGTAGTCTGCCCTAGTGCCTCACCACATCCCTCAACATGCAACACTAACTAGTAACTAACAACCACACCGCCGGATGGCTCCCTCGGCAACGAGCCCTCCGTGCCGCGCATGCGCCCGGCGGGTGTGGGCGCCGTGCGGTTTGCCAGTCGGGCCAAACGGCGCGCGTTTAACGGACTAGTCAAGGGATGAAGGGGTAAGAGCCGGTGCCAAGGGTTGTGGGTGTGTCACTTTCGCATGTCAGTTCAGTTTTGTGTGGACCAGAGCGGTGCGAGTAGAGCATGCGAGCAGCGACGCGCAATGACGTCGTCACGGTAGTGATTTCTCCATTCCCCCGTTTCATCGGGACTAGAATATAGAATATGGATACATCATCGGATCCGATGGGTGAGTTGAGACAATTATGTTCGATAAGAAGGGAGGCTGGACGGTGGTTTTTTTCAAGTGTTGACATTGATTGTGTAATACGTATCCTTTCCATTATCATCGTGAAACAATGGACCATACATGATGACAACGTTTATCACAGCTCACAGACGGACGTGATGGATTTAAAAAAAGAACGTATTTTAAAAGAGAATGATAATTGCTATTGGCCTGTCAATCCCTTCAACAAAAGCAGTTTATTCTGGGGCTATTTTCAAATGAAAGACGCAAGCATGCTAATGTTGATCAAGTTTATGCAATTGGGTTCGTCGCTCGGGGAATATTATTTATTAATCGGCATGAATATAGATCATTAGTTTAATTTCCACTTTCTCGTTTGATTGGTTTTGAAGTTATGTGGATTATTATAAGTATATTAAAAACTGAGTTATTGACGTTGGATAAAACATATTGTATTACATGAATTGAAATGAAAAAAAATATGATACGTATACGCTATTCTCGATGAAACTTACAAGTTACAACCATGTACAGAATTGTACTGTTCAAAGTACATGGCAAAATACTGAATAATTTGAATTGAGCATTTTCTTCCATGTCTTGATCATCTTGACACCTGTTTTCTTTACCTGCGTCTAGTAGCATAGATTTGAAACGTAATGACCTTCCATATATTGTATTAAAGACTGGAGTAGGAATGTTTCTGTTCGGCCTGATACTAGCTAACAGGTTCTATGCGAGTCGTGGAACTCTTGAAACTGTCCCCGTTAGATCGGAGGGGTGCTGGGCTGTTGAAGTATAGGCACAAGAAACAGCACGTGAAAAACTGACCATTGCTCATGCATTGACAGAAGACGTTGAGAAATCAGACCGACTTGATGTCAAGTTCTTAGTCTTAGTTACAACCTAGCAGGGTAGCATACAACCAGCACTGGTCGTGAAGCTTCAAACAAGTATTAAATCACATTTCAATACATTTATGAAGTAACTTGAATTTTTAATGAAATTATACATTTATTATATTTTGAAAACAGAAAAACTGAAATATAATTTTATCAACTTTCATCACAAGATGATTCATCAAATTCTAGAATATCCCTGAATAAAGTGTGACTTTAGCAACACATACATTCTTATGTAATTTCCAAGGAATTGTTTTCACTACTCGCGTAACTTGATTAGGCCTACGCAGTATGATTAGTAGGCCTATCTACTTTATGACGATACAGTTTGTAGGTAAACAACTGAATATGCGTATCCTTATTGTATGTTGTTACTTCAATTATAACAATGTGATGTTCAACAAAATATGTAATTCAGTAATAACATAAGGTATTACTACACAAATCTCTATTTGTTGGCGCAATATAACCACGTCGTTGACGCGCCGTTAAACCTCGATATTCAATTCTCTATTCGTTAATTGGAGATTTGTTTTGTTGTACACAAATTAACAGTAATTCATACTAAGCTCAGCAATGATATACATACTTCCATTAGCTAACATAATATGATTTACGTCTTTACATTGAAAATATGAATTAAACCGCGTTCTTTTGAATTGCGTCATCAAACAATGCGTGATTGCAATACGAAGTGTGTTCTAAAACAACTGCGATACAATGAACTATTATTGTGGAAGGATGATTCATACAATTTTGTTAACGAATGAATAGTGTGGAGTTTAAAATCATTGAAGTTCAACTACAACAGTACCATTCATCTAAAACATCAATACAGTGTGGACTGTATTTGTACACGTTTCAAATAAAACAAAAAAACAAACTGATGTCACATTTGCTGAATCTACCGCAAAGCATAGACAATTGCGCAAAATTTCCACTACATTTACTTGGCAACGTTCGTACAAAATAATAATATTTTTAGTACATACATTTTTACTGGTGTACGGTAATAAAGTTTACTAAATATAAAATGATATGATCATGGATCCAAGACTATATGTCTCAATGTAATAGTTTCACAGCCGATGAGCAGTGAGAGAAATGATTGAGAGACATCAGTGACACACCAGACAAGAGGAATTGTATCTGCAGCACAGTTTCCCGACTCAGGATCGAGTTGAAGGTTAGCTAACGAGAGAAATGATTGAGAGACATCTGTGACACGCCAGATAAGAGGAACTGTATCTGCAGCACAGTTTCCCGACTCAGGATCGAGTTGAAGGTTAGCTAACGAGAGAAATGATTCAGAGACATCAGTGACACGCCAGACAAGAGGAATTGTATCTGCAGCACAGTTTCCCGACTCAGGATCGAGTTGAAGGTTAGCTAACGAGAGAAATGATTCAGAGACATCAGTGACACGCCAGACAAGAGGAATTGTATCTGCAGCACAGTTTTCCCGACTCAGGATCGAGTTGAAGGTTAGCTAACGAGAGAAATGATTCAGAGACATCAGTGACACGCCAGACAAGAGGAATTGTATCTGCAGCACAGTTTCCCGACTCAGGATCGAGTTGAAGGTTAGCTAACGAGAGAAATGATTCAGAGACATCAGTGACACGCCAGACAAGAGGAATTGTATCTGCAGCACAGTTTCCCGACTCAGGATCGAGTTGAAGGTTAGCTATTGAGAGAAATCTGACCGCGCTAGTAGCCACGATAGAGCTCGTCACACCACATGTATCCTAGAGTTATCTAAAGCCGCCTCCGTGGCTCAGTCAACTATCACTAGCGGCAGAAACTGGAGTCAGGTTGGGCGTGGGTTCGAGTCCCGCATAGGGCATGGGGATTGGAAACGTCCTTTCACCTGTCATCACTTCTTCGTTTCATTATCACCCGCTCATTCGTAACCCCACATAACCTAGCTGTTGGTGGGGTCGTTAAGAAACCCTGAAAAAAGATTGTATTTGTATTACTGTGATTGTTTTGATGATACCATTATTTGTCAAGAGGTTACGATATGAAACGAAACTACATCTTCCAAAGCGTTCAATTATCGATAAGGCAGAGCTATTATGCAATTCCTGATGCTTGACTTACAAGTGTTTCTAGTTGTAAGACGACTGCTTCTCTTGTGGATGAAAGCTGTACAAGCTAAGACTAGACGCCACAAATATTACATCTCCATCATTCCAATAACTGGTCCACTATCGCTGTTTCAATCAAAATATATTAATATATATTTAAAAAAAATATATTTATATATATATTTATATATATGAAAATAAAGTCATCTTTAGGGTTTATTTCATGGATATTTCATGGATTATTTCATGGATACCCAAAGGATGACTTTATTTTCAAATATGCATCATGGAAAAGAGAGTTTCAAATCATTTATATATATATATATATATCTATATATATATATATTATATAAATTTTTTTATATATATTATAATGTTTAAAACATTTGGGTATTATCATGGATATATTTTTATACTATCACGTTATTCCAATTGGTGGGTATCTAGGGCAAATGAAAATTATCAAATTACAATATATTTCAAATAGGAATGAAATGAAACTTAATCACTAACTATTTTCAAAGAAAATATCTAATCTGTTCATATTGAAGAGACAATATAAATGCACTGCCTACTCGCACACATCTGTCTTGGCCTTCTATAATAAACTTGCTTCGGTCGCCTCTAAACTATCAAGAAACTATAAAAATCAAAGCTATTAAAAATCATTTTCTAAATCAAAGTCAAAGTGAAAACACAGAACAAATATTTACAAAAAAGTGTGAGGCAAGTTAATAATGAAAGGAACCAAATCGACAGTTTATTTCTTCGACGTTCTAAGGGTCTCCTCCTGTCCGATATCGGATCAGTTCTTTTTCTACCCTCTTTCTTTCTTCTTCCGTCCTCCCATACAGGTTGTGATCTCGCACTCTTTGGATTGAGTCTTCTGTAGGTTCTATAGCTGTTATACGTTTCTTCGTCCTGTAGAACAGGCTTCCAGGCAGTAGGAAGACATCTGCTATTCCATCCACTTCTGTTAAGGTTATCTACTCGCTTTTCGATTTCGATTGATTCCCGGACTAAACGGGGAATAATCTTTTCTTCTATCGCTAGAAGTTTCGTGCTGGCGAAGTCGATGATGTGTCCAGTCTCCATGACTTAGAAGTCGAGAATAAACTGTCGTTGGTTTTTCATTTATTAACTTGCTTCACACTTTTTTGTAAATATTTGTTCTGTTTTTCACTTGACTTTGATTTTAGAAATGATTTTATAATAGCTTTGATTTTTATAGTTTCTTGATAGTTTAGATGGCCGAAGCAAGTTTATTATAGAAGGCCAAGACAGAATGTGTGCGAGTAGGCAGTGAATTTATATTGTCTCTTCAATATGAACAGATTTAGATATTTTCTTTGAAAATAGTTAGTGATTAAGTTTCATTTCATTCTATTGAAATAATATTGTAATTTGACCCTGATGATGCCCATACCAATCTGGGCGAAACGTCGGTCAGTGAATAAAAAAGATATCCATGAAAATACCCAAAATGTGTCTTTAAACCAATATATAATATATATATATATATATATATATATATATATATATATATGACTCATATTTGCATCAAAAAATAACAAATAACTTCCATAGGGCTGGTGATAGCGAGTGACGATGAAGTACATGAAAATACTGATTATATTATAAATCAATACTTGAATTATTAACGGAATTGATTGGCTCTGCCATATTCAACTCGGCAGGTTGTACGGCATACCATGATAAATATTTGATTCGGTGTCTACTCTGAAATAAGGTTATCAATCTAAAATCGATGGCTGTAACTGTTTGTGTAAGCAACTGGTGAGGTGAAAGGCTACAGGTGACACGCCACAGGGCCAGGTAGGAGAAGAGGCCGATCCCCACGTGCTAAGGGGGTGTGTCCACTAGTACACTAGTGGTAGTGGCACTTAGTACCAAGTTTCCTCGATCCATTCACGACGAGAAGTCTAGTTAGCAAACTCTTGGTCGTTTGGGTAATCATAATAACGCTGATTAAAACTGTGACGCGGTAGATTATAATAACACCCACCGTCTTTTCCCGAAATTATATTCGAGTATTTTGAAATATAGAAGTGAAATGATTACAGAAATAGTATTTTCTATAAATACATTTTTATCGTTCGACATTTGCTTGTAATCGTGATGGATATTTGAGCAGTCTTGAAATTGAATGAATATTGAAAAGATAACGCAGAGAAGAACATTTGATTCACCGAATGTTTTGTTGAATTCGAGAAATTCTGGTGAAAGATATTACGCCTACAATTTCAGAGAAATATTGTATTGGTTCTTATTGATTGTAATTATAAACGAGGGACCAAGCAATACAAGATATACAATACGCCTTTTGTTTGAATCTAATGATGTTATGAAGATTTGTTCAAAATTTCCAATTTTGTCAAAAAATGAAGTCATTGATCAATCATTCACTCACACCGAGCAGCATGATGTACTTTTAACGAGCTCTTCTTATATATATATATATATATATATATATATATATATATATATATATATATATATATATATATATTTATATATATATATATATATATATATATGTAGGCCCTATATAAATATTGACGTATTATAGATTACTCGGTACATTTTTAAATGATTATTACCGGTATGTGTATGCCGAAGAACGTGTACCTATTTCTACTGGACTACCGTGAAACGAAGACGAAGTAGTGACAGCTAAGAATGTTTATATACATTCACTTGGGCACATATTGACTTTCAATTTGATGACTATTTGACGTAAAAAGCACCAGCTGGAATGCCGTGTGCGAGTAGTGCGAGTAGTGCTCGGTGTGTGCGAGTAGTGCCAGGTGCGTGCGAGTAGTGCTAGTAGTGCTAGGCGTGTGCGAGTAGTGCCAGGTGCGTGCGAGTAGTGCCAGTAGTGCCAGGCGTGTGCGAGTAGTGCCAGTAGTGCCAGGTGCGTGCGAGTAGTGCTAGTAGTGCCAGGCGTGTGCGAGTAGTGCCAGGTGCGTGCGAGTAGTGCGAGTAGTGCCAGGTGCGTGCGAGTAGTGCCAGGTGCGTGCGAGTAGTGCTCGGTGTGTGCTAGTAGTGCCAGGTGCGTGCGAGTAGTGCTAGTAGTGCTAGGTGTGTGCGAGTAGTGCCAGGTGCGTGCGAGTATGCTAGGCGGTGCGAGTAGTGCCGGTGAGTGCGGTAGTGCCAGCAGTAGGCTAGGCGAGTGTGCGGGTAGTGCCAGGTGCGTGCGAGTTGTGCCAGGTGCGTGCGAGTAGTGCGAGTAGTGCTCGGTGTGTGCGAGTAGTGCCAGGTGCGTGCGAGTAGTGCTCGGTGTCGACGTGGATGTCGCGGGCAGCGGGCAGGAGAGTGGATCCGATACTCCCATGATGTATGAAGGAGGAGACCGTGGCAGTCTAGTAGTGCTAGGCGTGTGCCAGTAGTGCCAGGTGCGTGCGAGTAGTGCTCGGTGTCGACGTGGATGTCGCGGGCAGCGGGCAGGAGAGTGGATCCGATACTCGCATGATGTATGAAGGAGGAGACCGTGGCAGTCTAGTAGTGCCAGGTGCGTGCGAGTAGTGCTAGTAGTGCCAGGTGCGTGCGAGTAGTGCGAGTAGTGCTCGGTGTGTGCTCGTTGTGCCAGGTGCGTGCGAGTAGTGCGAGTAGTGCTCGGTGTGTGCGAGTAGTGCTCGGTGTCGACGTGGATGTCGCGGGCAGCGGGCAGGAGAGTGGATCCGATACTCCCATGATGTATGAAGGAGGAGACCGTGGCAGTCTAGTAGTGCCAGGTGCGTGCGAGTAGTGCTCGTAGTGCTAGGCGTGTGCGAGTAGTGCGAGTAGTGCCAGGTGCGTGCGAGTAGTGCTAGTAGTGCCAGGTGCGTGCGAGTAGTGCAGTAGTGCCAGGTGCGTGCGAGTAGTGCTCGGTGTCGACGTGGATGTCGCGGGCAGCGGGCAGGAGAGTGGATCCGATACTCCCATGATGTATGAAGGAGGAGACCGTGGCAGTCTAGTAGTGCCAGGTGTGTGCGAGTAGTGCTAGTAGTGCCAGGTGCGTGCGAGTAGTGCTCGGTGTCGACGTGGATGTCGCGGGCAGCGGGCAGGAGAGTGGATCCGATACTCCCATGATGTATGAAGGAGGAGACCGTGGCAGTCTAGTAGTATACAACAGAAGCATGCAAAGGAGAGAGATAGAACCACACCCAAATCAATACTATACGCGCCACGTGACTCCATTGGGCTGTTCCCACCAATCCCATGCGTTCTCTCTCATCTCTCTGTCTCTGTCTTGTCTTCACCATGCGTTCTCTCTCATCTCTCTGTCTTGGACGGCTTAGACGACGCCACCGCCGACGGAGGCGGACGTCGAATGGTAGATACGTGGAATAGTGATGACAAATCTCGTACCATTTATTCAGATCGCTATTCCCAACCATTTCATTGAACTTTATATTATTTTGTATTTATCGCTAGTGGTAGAGAATGAAGTCAGGTCTGACGTGGGTTCGAGTCCCGCATAAGGCATGGGTTTTTGTAAACGTCCTTTCACCTATTATCACATCATCGTTTCATTATCAACCACTCATTCGTACCCCCTAATAACCTAGCTACTGGTGGGGTCGTTGAGCAGCAATAAAATGAATATTATTGTGTATCCTGTATAATGATGATGAATGTAAATATTGGATGGGAATACGAGACGGCATTTTAATGAGGGCTTATGGGCTCATCGATAAGGATATATAGCAGCTTCTACGGCTGTAAACGAGATCAATAACGGATGTTTACGTATGAAAAATCGGTGTTGTGAATATTATTCCAACGAGCACAATTGCCAAGCAACCTGCGTATACATGGTACTGACTGAGAATTACATGCTCGGTCAATGGTGAATGAGATGGTGGCGAGATCGAATGAAGGATCATTTTATTATGTGTTTGAATGAAGGTTCAGTGTGCTAGCCACTTGTACACCGGTGTCAGTGTGTCTATTTTCAAGGGAGTAAGGGGGGGGGGGGGGGGGGAAGTCTAAAGGCAACAAATATAGGAATGGAAAAAAGCAAATACTGACGGTGGTGAGTGGTATAGGCCTATATATTCTATGGGAAAAAGGTCAATATTGAAGTGGAACATGGAAGGATGTGATGATAGGACTGCTTTTAGCGATGGCTAATCACAATTCACGCATATTCAATCATTGAATTTGAATCTACCTAAATATTTACTATTCAAGGTTATCTTTCAAGATAATTGCCACCTGTAAGCCACTCAACGTAGAGACTGAAATAAAATCAACGAAGATTTATTCTACATCGAACGTAGAAGAGAATAATAATATTCTATAAGGAATTTATAATTGACTTTTATCCCGCGATGGTATTCAACAACAGTTGATTCTATTGAAGCAAATCGTACTGTATCTTGTGCACAACTTGGGATGCGTTTGCTCCTGAAGAGTGATCAGCAATTGTTGTGTTGTCTCACTCTCAAACAAGACTTATTGTAGCGATCATTTGAAGCTCGCACGATTATGATGACTAATGTTTCTTGGCATCGGTGAATGATCAAGGAGGGGGTGGGGCGATGAGTTGAACATCAATTCTAAGGTGTTTTGGGAAGTCAGAAGGAAACGGTCGTGGCCAATTGTCAAGGAGCCATCCCAGGTACCTAGCTGGGAACAATGAATGTGAATGAAGTCTCATAACATTTAGGTTATAACATCTAACTAAGATCGCGGTACTTTTTTTCAAATTTGGTATTACCATCAAAAACTTGAATCAGTCATTGTTCCCCAATTAAGGCCAGGAGTGAAAAGATAAGAGCGTTCGATAGGGGCCCCACGTCCACGTGAGTGATCTTACCATCCCAAGTCAATTGAAATGAACAAGATATGCAACTTGAAACGAGGAAAACGATAACCAAATGAGTCGCTGTGGGATGAGCGATGATGCGCACAAGATGGGAGAATATATTCTAAGAATGATCACAGTAATTGAAGAGTACCTCTGTTTATTTATGGACAAAAATCATCCTTGAAACTATCAAAACTTGAAAAATAAAAGTTTTCTCAAATTGTCATTTTTGTGATATCCTCATAATTAAAAACTCATTTTCTCCCAGTTGATTGAACCTGGATTCTGGCAGATACAGTGCCAACGTTTAAAACTTGATTGGTTTTACTTTGCTTGTGGAAATGAGTTGTACTAACAACTTCTGTTCCATTACATGACAGTGGGCACAGAGTTTTCCTGCACTTACTATCTTCCAATTAGGTTATACTTGTCAATAGAGCCAACACTTGATCAAATAAATGCCCTCTTCAATTACCATGTGTACGAGAAGCTGCTTGCTGCTGTACTCAACAGCTGATTTACCTTCCTTCATTTACATGCAGCGTCCTCGACTTGACAAGCCGCTACTGTCGAGTAGCTCTAGCTATGTACAACACTAAACCCACTTTCACTTTCAGGAAATACAATATTTCCGTCTGCAATATTTCATACACCGTTCATGTACAACACACATGTAATGAACGTCGAAATGGAAAAGATGCGAATAAAAGCTGAAAATTGAAGGAATGAAATTAATCACACAATGAACTGGTAAGGGAAGAATAATAACAGTGTGATTTTATACAACAATGATTGCTTAGCCTTAGTATGAGAAATCTAAATTACCATTTCTTTAGCTGTATATCAATTCGGAGAAGCGACTAGAGAAAGAAGTGGAGGAAGACATTGGATTGTTTTTTTAATTGAAAAAAAACATCGTTATTCATATATTGTAACCTGAAGAAATGTATAATTTCTGGCTACTACTTGGAATTCCAAAATTAACTGTATATTGTTGACTAAAAATAAACAGATAAATAACCCGGGAAAAAGACGAAGAAACTGTTATTTACTGGTTTGCTTTTATTTGTTAGATTGCCAAATTGTAACTAATTCGATGTGTTTGCAGTTGACGCACACTATAAGAAAATAAAATGTGATGCGTTGTGACCTATATCTTGTTAATGAATCATCTAATCCTGCCTATACGTCTGATTGCATTGAAGACACAAGGCAACGAAATATCGCGTGTTATCACTGACTTAGTTCCTTCCAGCATTCCGGCACTGGGCAAGATGATAACGGCAGAACAAAGCTTGTTAGCGTGTAGTCTAGAACACAATCCAGTCGTTCAAGAAGTCTCATGGAAACCTCGTTGTTCTACACATGAGGGTGAAACTTATAGGGTCGAGTTGCCCTTGAATGGACCACATTCGTATTTGGCCCGTTTTGTGTGTCACGTATTCTGTAGGATATAGTGAACACTATCTGTTAAAATGGCTCTGAACTGAAACTTCGTCTCACTATTATGATTTCTAGCGATACAGGATCGATGAAACAGTTGATAGGCTGACAGAATAGTAGATTGTTTGCCAGTATCTGTACGGAAACCGCTATAAACACCTCTAAATGCAGAGACAGAACGTGGTCCAAGTGATGCGAACATTGTGAATGTGTCGATAAGTCCAGCCAGAAAGCCGACCCACGAGACTGATTTCAGCGACAGAGTTTCACAGATAACTGGAATGGATGCCAAGACTACAGACAGAATCGTCAAGTAGAACTAAAGGGAATGTGCTACACCGATACCTCGAACAGAGCAAGGACTACGGAAGGCTAGTTACAATCCAAATGTTCATAAACATATCACACGTGTTTACTTGAGAAGACACAAATCACTCAGAATCCTAATTTTATAAATAAATTGATAATATCTGGATTTGAATCAATGACAACCGAGGTTTGATCGGTGACTTCTGATTGGTTGAAGATATCAGAATTGATAAGGAGCACGTTTTTTCAATACCTACAACATCATGCATGAAAATCTCATGTAGGTTTCACACACATCCCATGCAGCTGAATAACTACAATTGCTTGGTTTGTAGGGCCTCTGCCTGACTGCATCTATCACTCTCTCTCTCTCTCTCTCTCTCCCTGTATATATATATATATATATATATATATATATATATATATATATATATATATATATATATATATATATATATATATATATTATGTGTGTGAGATTACATATATACTAATACATTGAATTACCGGTAGTCCAGTGTCAGGACGAAGTGATAGATTTCCGCGAGCACAGAACGCTATAAAGTGACATTCGCATTAGTTTTTCAGCATTTCAAATGGAAAGCAAAAGTTTCCAGTAGACAGATAGACAGCGCGTCTAGAATAAGAAATTACGAACTATATAATGGTTACCTCTCTCTTGCTTAAAAACCTCGAGACAAAAGAACTTCATGAACGAAATGCCTGCCTGCTTGCCTTTATATTGATTATGTACCAAGAAAAATGTCTTGAAAAGGTCAAAGAGCAAAGAAATTTGTACAGAAGATGCTGACGAAAAACAAGTTTGATATTCTTCTGAAAATATTGCCGATATTTTTTGTTTTTCTCGAACTCTTTATATGAATACGAAAGTGAAGCATATTGACTCTTTCATTCCGGAATATGTTTACTTTACGTATCTTCATTTTTTCAATCAGAAATTCGTCTTTCACGTATGCCCAAACTGTGCACTAGTCGTATATAGGCCCCTATATATAAATATATATATATATATATATATCGATACGTTGTCGATACGTTTATTTTTTCTCAATCGCCGCGTTTCGACAGCCTTGTTGGTGTCGTCTCTAAAAGTCATACAAATGTTTACATTATTGTAACAGAAACAACATAGGCCTTGCTATATAGCCTAAATGACTCAATATAACATAGAACAATTGTATTACAGGCGAATTGGCATCGTTTGTTTCATCAAACTCTGTAACTCAGACCCGGCACCTCCGAACTCGAAACCCGGCACCTCCACCTACTTTTCAAATCTTGATCAAGTTGTACCAATTTTTTGTCTGGATGTTGTTAGTAATATTTTCTAAACTTTCAACTATGTTTTAAGTAATATTTTGGTTTATGCTGTAGCTGGCTTAGACTAGTTCTCCCATAACATGTCCATCTTCACTGTTGTTATTGTTACGTTTTTCTATTTGAATTGATTCACTAATTCTTTATCTGATCCAAGGTTGAGCTACAATATCCCTACGATATGGGCCGCGACTGCTTTTTTACCGGCACTATCCTTTCCATCATCTCCAATCCTTCATTTCGTCCTCCCATCCATCTCTAATCCTTCATCCGCCAATATATCTCAGTCATCATCACAGTGTGTCGTCAAACCCAATATGAATGAACGAATATCAATTTTGGAATACAAATGAATATTTCATGAATATTTCTACATCACTCAATAATTGATATATCCTCATTCTAATGCTACTATGGACAATCACCACTCAGTTTCGTGAACTACTCTTGAAGAGTTCGATGTACTAATATTTTGTGAGAAGACTGTATTAAAAACGCAACGAAGAAGTGAATCCAGATAAGAAATATGTACGCGAGTCGATCTTTCGTCCATCAATCCATGGGGAGTCGAACCCCAAGTGAACTATTCTCCAACCGTACCAGACGAACCATTTATCAATCGAGCTTCTCTATTCTCCGCAACGAGAAGGCAGCATGAACATGGCTCGAGCTGTATGGTCGAGATTGTAACCACCTCTATGGATGGATTAAGTGATTACAGACCTCACCACCGCACTACTTCCAACAACCTTAGCCCTCAGCTTATACACTCCAGGCTGTGCTCTATATAGTCAACAATCACTTTCAAGCTTTACTAATACCAAGTATTTCACCCATCTGGTGTGCCCTTGGCAGTGGGCACCAATATAATCTTGTTAAGAAAGGCTTTGTCACATCATCAGTAACCCTCTGTAGTGAAATGCAAATATAAGTGTCTTTGTAGACAAGAGTTTTTTCAGTCGTTGGAAGTGATGAAATAAATTTACATTTATTATATCTATCTCAACCTCAACTTCTGAGCACAGCTGAACTCTGTGAACAACTTTTCCATGTGACATGGAATCTCACGGATTTTATTCAAAGCCCATCGTGGCTGTTTACGAGGTGTTAGCTACGGTAATTCTTTGAAACGATATCCAATCAGCTGTGAGAGCGTTGGTTTCGTGCAATTTGGTGCGTTTATTCACGGAGAACCGGTGATATTCTAATTGAAATACGACTATAAGATAACTGAAGAAAAGTGAGAAAATAATCTATTTGCGTCAACAGTTCAATACTCCATGTCATTCTAATATACCTAACCCCGTCGATATATTTTTTCAAGACTAGTTGCTATATATGGCCTACACACAGTTGAGAAATGTCCACGTAACTTGAGAATGAATATCAGAATTTAATTCGATCTGAATTAATTATGCTAATACAAACACCTCATCCAATCATTCATCTCCAATCGTTAAGTGAGAGAACTCCTTCAGATACTGAAATCATATCGTCCGTAGCTTCATCAATCCGCGCAAGGCATGCTTTCATTTAGAAAAAGCTGTTGGTGGGGTCTTGAGAAAAACAATCATTTCAATGCGGAGAGCAATTAGAAAGCAGGAATTTGACTAAACCAAAGATGACAAATGATGAACGCTTTGGAGTAAGCCTGCAATAGTTGTGGCCTATGACGCTGTGGCAACGATCGTAACCCGATCCATTCAGCACAAGTCCCTCCGAAATCCGTCAAATATCACACGGTGATTCTCGAAAGGTTCAACTCCGCCCGAGTTGGGTGATCTCCCCCCTCCCCCCCCCCCCCCCCCCCCCCCCCCCCCCCGACTCTTTACGACCGTCACAACCACGTTCGAGGATGTGATAATGCTGAGTTAGGCTCACCTTTTCTATTATCGATAGAGAAGGAATGGGGCACGTTCATGTTCAGAGAGAGAAGAAAGAAAGCGTTCAACATGGAAATTGTGAGTCGTGGAATATTTTCGATTGAGGTTTGGAGATGTCAAACGTACAGTATAGGTTCAAGCAATCATGTCACAGATTGACAGGTTTTCACGCGGTTGTTCGTCCTGGCCCGGCGAATTGTGCAGACTCGCAGTGATCCCATGTGTTCACGAGGTACGAGGGTTCCGATCTCTCATCCAACACCAAGCGCAAGGGTGCTCGTGTCTTATTCGCCTCTCACGAATACGAGCTAGTATACTATAGGGTGTTATACATATACATATGGACAGAGAGGCAGAGATTGCGTGTGAGAGAGGGAAAAAAGAGAAGGAGTACGCTAGTATAGAAATCAGAATTCACTAGACACAAAGAAGTGATAGTTATTATGACAAAGATAAAATATACGGATAATGATAATAATAAACTACACAATGAATGCATTCCTTCCAATTAATGATTACTTGGCAAGGTTTATATAAGTAACACTCAGATCGTAAGTATATCTCTACAATGAGAACCTGTAGGGTGCGATTCCCAGAGCATAGACACGATACAACCAATAACATTCGAACAAAACCTCTCTAGTTCGCGGTGCGTCAAAAACTAGCTGTATCTCGCTTGAAAAGTCACTCCATAGCATGTACAGTAAAATGGTTTTCTCAAATATAAACCTCGATTCTGTTCTATAAGATGAAGAAGTTCAAAAACAATCACTCTCATCGATTCTTTATTCATCAATTTATATTGGGTTTAACGACGCACTCTCATTGTAACTAAGATTACCTGGTAGTGAGATAATGAGAATGAGATTAGTGGTGATTAATTTTAGTGGCCATTTTGTGCAGTGTGGACAAAACGGTCCTGAACTCTAGTATTCTCTTTGACGACCACGGACGCCCCTTTAGTCAGAAGAATCTAACCTCGGCCGGTTTCCGGAAGCACGCTCCGAGTGTATGAAACGGTCGTCGCCTGATTGACCGCCACGCCACCCACGAGTCACGTGATGCGTGTGCGGCCCTCCAACACTGAACACAGCGGCGAACAGCAGAGAGGTCTATTAGTGAAACCACAACCGTACCGCGGTGTCACACCGTTTATTTCCAATCGGTTATTTCCGTTGAGTAGATGTGGCTATTGTTAGCACGGTGACGTCACGAACCTCATCGCTCTGTGCGCTGACATTAACAACTCCGCTCCCGACGCCGTGCACTCACTCGACAACCACATGCGTTTTCTCGATCAACTTCTGTCGAGTCACTCTAAGATCTGCAGAGTACTCATGAGGTTGTCTCGAACAGAAGAGCGGACGTGGACGTTCATGAGCGGACGTGGTCTGACGAGAGATGGTGACTAGAAATGACATGTATGTGATCTTACTGTGACTAGCTGATCGAACCAACAACAAAGCGCTGAGCAGCATCTTCTGACGTCACGCAGGCTCGAACGCTTCTACTTGGGGAATGTTTCAAACAAGTGTCTGATCAAGACTACTGACTACCTACTTGCCGACAGATAATAGACTTATCTTGGTTATGGCTGTGAATTGTTTCGGGCGTTCTTTTCGTGTTGATAATTGAGTGAAGTAATCGACCAACTATTGGTCTGGTAAGAATAGTTCATAGTACAGGCAATAGTAGTGGAGCTGGCATTGTGCCATTGGCACACTCCCCGCTGAAACTGAGCTCTCCTATACTCTACAATTGAACATCAAATCGCATGCAACTGCATACATTTGATGCATTCAAAAATCTCAACTCTTGATACTTTGCCTCATTTATTGAAGTGTTTATCAGATCTTCCATACTTCCTGTCTTACCATTTGAAACATTCGTAATCCTCGGCCGAGTTTGTCTTCCTCGTGTAAAAGAAATGAAAAGGAGATATCAAAAATATTGAAGCATCTCTGATTGATTGTTTTGTGTGTGAGTGAGTGAGATGTTTTCATCTTCTTCGCAGAAATTAATTTCAGTGTTTTATGTTGTCTGTCTTTCTGGAGGCGATCGTTCTTCCGTCGATATAGGTCAACTTGTTTGCCAGTTGTGTGAGAAAGAGTGCCATCAATTGGTCGCGAGAAGTCGGTAGTCTGTTATCCCACGATTCTAGATTCCAAGAGCATGCATTTATCAATGATTAAACAGGGGAGAGTTTCCCCGATTGTATTCCGTGGGGAAGAACTAGCACACATAACAGCAGATCAGATTCCCCGTCCCCCGCTGCAGCTCGAGTGAGGTTTTCAAATCACTTCCTTATCTCTCCGAGACTAGCTGTGATAGAACAGCCCCTAATAAGCGTACTAGTTCACTGCTGCTAGGAAAGACAAGAGGACGCCAGGTGAAGATAATAGATCGAATTCTGTCCTGAAGCAGTCGAGCAAAAAGGCAATCATCGACCGAACAATCAGAATTAATCATATATTTTTTCTATCTAATTATCCCACTTCATAGATGAATGCACATATTATCGCAAAACAAAAATCGGACGAAGACGCATAAAATGTCAAAGGCTACAGATCAATTAGCCTTCTGAGTTCATTGACCAAATTCGCTGAACAATCATTTTGATCCGAATAAATGAACACAACAGTGACAGTGAAATTTAGCTCAGCTGATAGAGGAAGGTTTACCAAGCAACGTATCAATTGTCATCTCAATGCTAACTATCTACTGGACATCGTGTATGTAACGGTATTTTTCAACTAGTTTTTTTCCAAAATTTTCTCAGAATTTTCAAATTTTTTTTCATTTCAAATTTTGAATATACTATTTTAACCTTGATACATCAATATATGACAAAATATGCGAAACGTTTTTATCGGTGGGTTCCCCTTAAATTCTCACTTTCTCACTTCTTTGAATCTGTGTATAATTTAACTGAGAAAATTGATGTCAAATCTTGCTTCAATCAGAATCAACTTATTTCTTCTTTAGGTCAATAATCCAGAACTCCGCTACCATATAAGAAGTATAACCAAAGAAGACCAAAACACATATTACTATGAACAATAAATAAAATGATTACATTATAGCATTCCATATTTTTCTTTAGTTGGCGGGCCTATATATAATACATATTTTCTTTTTCATTATTTTTCTCTCTCGCTCTGAAATGCCCATCAACCCATCAGGCCACAGGAGTGTTCATCACTGTCTCCTGCTAAATAGTTACAGATTGTTTTGCTATCAATAATTATTGCCTATACCAATCAAGATGTGTCTTGGAAGTTGAAGACAATTGTTTCTTATCCAAGTATATTCCTTTGTGTGTTACTCATGTTTTCATTTTGTTCTGATTCCTTCCTTGTGAATAAAACTCGCTCTGTATAGAGGAGTGAAGTTTTCAGGCTCTACAACCTGGTACAACGAGATTGTGAAACACATTTTGCAATTCAGGATATCAAATAAAAATGTTTCGATTTAGCATTTCATTTTATGGAGCTGTTCTAGAGATCAAAGCATTACTTCAAACATTTCCAACTGTACTTTACAAGATATCATTTCACAATGAAAACCAAAGAAACGGAGTGATATTTCATTTACTGTTTTACATGAACGTTGCATTTTCACACCAAATAGCATTAGTAACTTGGTATGAAGTGTTTCATTGAAATTAAATGAAATCACAACATTATGACTTGTGCATATTGAAGTTCATCTAAGAATGCCACTGTTGTAAGTTATGTCTGCTAAATAGCGTGTGCAAGGGTGTGCCTAGCTGAATCACGTGGTGCATGAGATCTCATCTCCAGTCATCTGGGTGCTGTGGCTACAGAGTGAACTTATAACACTCTTCGACTTCCAATCACAACTGGAAATAGAAAAGCGTCATTCTTCATCGGAACTGCAAGAGCAGTGTTCAAGTCACCCATCCGGCTCAATTAGTCAAGGCTCTGCTTTGGAAACTTGACGTCAACACGTACTTGGGTTCGAGTCCAGTATACGCCATAATCATCCGCTCGTTCGTAGCCCCCAAATAAGCTAGCTGTTGATGGGATGCTGTCGCTCCGACTTGTTTTGAAGCATGCCGTACGAAGCGACGAGATGGCTCGCATGTGAACAACGCACAAGCGTGCTTCTCGCGGCTCTTCAGAGCTGTAGGGCGGGTATTCACTTCACCATGCTATTCACATGGGAGGCATTCATAGATACAAAACGTGAATAACAAGAGAAGTTGGATTACCAGGACAACTGTACAAGTCGATATGTGACCTGACATTTTAAACAAATAACCAAATTACTTCTATTCATTCTTAACCGTTTGTCGTTTGGAATAAGTTGAAAGATCCACTTGAACACTTAGTTTGTATCGCCGTTCTGACGCGTTACTTATTCCGCCAGAGAGGAAGATATTCGACAGTTTCAATGTAGGAGATATTTCGTACTTGGATATGATCGTAACGTGGCAGGAAACTTGACTGCCTTGATTCGACATCCTCAGCTTAACCCAGCTGTTGGGATCAGATGATTTCAATCACTTTCTGGTTAATCACTTTCCAGGTTACAACCAGCAAGCTATCATAATGATATAATCGAATACACATATAATACACACAGCGTAGTGGTTAACGCGCTCGCTTCATGTGATCCGGCAGGCGAGGGGAATTCCGAACCCAGTTCGATCCCCGCCGCCGACCATCTTTACAGAGGTTTCTCATGGTTTCCCTCTGTAGTCTAAGCTAATGCCAGGATGGTTCCCACAATAAGTCGGCAATGACCGCTTCCTTCCCACTATCCTTTCCATTACCCAAGAACCTTCATCTCATCATCCCATCATCTCATTAATCATCCATCCGACGCCATTAGATCTTAGTTGTCATAACAGTGCGTCGTTAAACCCTATTAAAAAAAATATATATATATATATATATATATATATATATATATATATATATATATAGAGAGAGAGAGAGAGAGAGAGAGAGATGTATTTATTGTTATATTGGTGTGTGTGAGTGTGTGAATCTAAGCCAGCCGCGAAGACCTGACTAAGCACAAGCACAAGCACAAGCACAACTTCTCCGAGTGGAACGTATTTTTCCAAGAGTTGGGTCTCGTCTGTTTTTAGATCTTTGATAGCTTTTAACTGGTTTAGTTTATAGGACCACGTTCTAGAGAGAGACCCTCTCAGTATAATCACCAGCAACGAGAAATCGTATACGAAACATAAACGCGTGGTAAATAACTGAAATTATTCCCGAAAGTCAATTCGTAGTGTTTCGAGTAGGTGACAAAGGTGTCTGCATATGTTCTGATTCGATTGTTTCTCAAATATGATGTTGTTACTGATACTGCACTTTATTGCAATAAATTATCATTTAAATGTTGATAATTTCAACTATATTGTAGAGCTAATTCGAATTTGTTAACGACAATAATCATTTTGTATTCAATTAGTCAAAACGAACAGGTAGTTTTGAAAGGTTTCCATAATAAAAGTCGAAATTCGTCGTCTTATTACATTTCTCCTATGGTATCGAGAACTCTAATAGAACTCGAAACCAAATCGAATGTGGGATTAAACTTTCAGCAAGAAAATTCTATATTCAATATTCGTTTCTATACATTTCTCTCCCTTTGTAGTTCGGCTGATTCAAAACAGAAAGCAATACGCAGAAATGAAGAGAAAATCGAAGAATTGTCCCGAAGAAACAGCGCTATATTTGCTCGAGATGCTTGTCATTTTAAATCATGTTCACTGTCGTAATGCTTGGATCTTCTCAGAACTATTCCACTCGATTCTGTTTAAACGGTTATAATAATCCCACTCAGCTGCTCGAGATGCGTATCGACTTCACTGTTGGTATTTAAGCTGATTCGCACGGTGGAAAAGTGAGAAATAGATTACTCCTGATAAATACACATATTTCAATTCAACGAATTCAGTAGGGCCTAACGTGAAAGTGAATTAATAATTTGACCCGCACAAATACAAACCAAAACAATTTCTACCATTTTTCCAGTGAACTGGCAAATCTTAAAACTCTGGATGTAGTAAATCCACAAAAATAATCGTAAAATCTTAACATTTTCCGCCATAATTATAATCTGTTTTCAGAAAAGTGTTTTCATGAGTTCTACCATTTTATTGTCGAAGATTCAATTACATTACAGTTAATTATGTTAATATCCTGCTAACTAAAAACCATAAAATGGATCACTTGGTCAAGACTTACTAAAATTCGAACATTTTCGATTGACCACGGAAAGTTTCAAGCTTTTACAAGAGTGTGTGTGTATGTGTGATACCAGGTGTATCGAGCTCTTCTAATATATTTGTCGACACGCTGGGAAACCGGCGAAATGTTTCTGTACATTCCAGTAACAATTCAATTGAATGGCGCTGCATCAGTTCAAACAAAACTCGCGTATTGGTCAGAAGTGATAGATCTCGTTTGTACACCGTGTGCAAAGCCTTGAGGCGTCCAAAGTCCCCGCAGAACGGAGGGTCCCCGCCGGGCCGATTTCAAACATAGAAGATCATAAAACTTCAACAATGCAAGATACAAAGTTAACAAATACATCATGAAATGCAGACAAAATGTTTCGAAAATTCTAATTATTTAAAATTTAAAATAACAATAGCGGAAAGATCAGTTATATGTTCATTTTAGTACCTTCAAAATGATTTGTCCTTCCATATTCATAGGTACACAACTGACATTTTATGGTTTTGAGCTGTACCCCCGTGAAGATCATTAAGTATACATGAAATTGTCCTTATTCATCTTGCAGCTTCGAGAAGGATCCTTGTTTCTGTTGAATTAGGATTCAGATGTACCATACCATTCGAAAGTATTTAGCACAAATTCTTATATTTCACTCAATCGGTTCCAATGCACTCTTGATACTTGGCCTTCAAGGAAAACATAGTTGTTATATTGTCCAATCTCTTTTGCATCTTTCACAACAACTCTACGCCTCCAGCGTTCTTCTAGAATGGACAGAAGATCGAAGTGCCTATCCGTCGGACCAGAAGAACATGTTGTGGGTCTTTATCAACGCCAAGGAGCTCAATCTTCATGTTATATCGCGGGTACGAGATCGAGCCGCGGGTACGAACAACTTCGTGATGAAAAATAACGTTTCCTGATGAAAAATCGTAGTGAAAACCGCTGTCCGCATTTCGGTCCGAATTCGTTTCGTACGACAAGGAAAAACATAGCAGTGAGAATCTGCCTTTCGGACAATTCAGGTAGCCTGCAACAGCAAGACATCGACGACGACAACAAAGCCAGTCAACTATTGCTAGTGGTAGAAACTGAAGTCACCGTTGGGCGTGGGTTCGAGTCCCGCATAGGGCATGGGTTTTTGTAAACATCCTTTCATCTATCATCACTACATAGATTCATTATCACCCGATCACTCGTACCCCCGTATAACCTAGCTGTTGGTGGGGTCGTTAAGCAACGTACACAAAGACAACAAGAAAACCGATGAGAACGTCCGCATGGGCTAAAGCTCGACGCTGTCCCAGTAGCTATACAGCATATGTAGAAACGTACCTGCTTGCCTCATGTGAGGACAGGCTACTGTGTGTGTTTATGGCTCATACTATCAGCAACACGCCAGACACAGGCATGTAGTCATGACATAGGCCGTTTATAAAGTGTGAATCATAATGAAATTATTCGAGCAATTATAATAATCAAGCTAAATGACCTCAACTTACTCATAAAGTACGTTGTCTAGCGTCACGCAAGGAAGTGTAATTCATCCTTTTACCATTCTTTATTCAATTACACGCACACGTTATATATATATATATATATATATATATATATATATATATATATATATATATATATATATATACACTTGTAATGGTGTTGTGATTCATTGAAGCAACGCCCAGCTGTCGACTTGAGCGTCGTCGTGTCCTCTAATAGGCTTAGCACGAATGATACACCGATGTAGGGAAATCAAATGAAATGTATAATGACACGATCACATGTGGAAACCATGTCACCAAGTGATGACGAGTCTGCTCAGTATAGTATCAATAATAAGTTGTATTATGTCCATGTCATGACGGATGTTTTTCTATCTGTACTGGTATATATTAATATTTGAATTGATAGTCAGAGTTTTACAACTAGGAATTTCGGTGTGCACACCTGACTCATTATGCTGGAATCACGAATAACAATTTTGATTCCATTGATTCTTTTAATTTATTTTATGTTTTTACTCCATTGATGCTTTTTTATTTTTTCATTCGACTTGATTTTTATATCATTCAGTTCAAGGTGCACATGATTCCAGCAATTGTTAATCCCTGGTCGATAATTTCTCAGTTGGACAGAAAGTGACCATTTCCAGTATAGGCCCATGCCAGGTGAACATGATTGTTTTTGTTGATGACATATTCAAAATAATATCTGGCCATCATCCCAGAGTGCGTTGATGAGCTCAATAGTCTGTTTACTTTGCTAACTTGAGACTAATGCTGAATCTCGAGTGAACACACAGAGAAGAATAAAACGCATTGGTACAAGCGTTGCCATAGAAACCTGAACGTTAGCGGTGGTGATGGTATTTCAAGACAGCTATTTATAGCAAGTGGGCCGGACGGTAGAATCCAGGTGAACTTGAATTTTTCGAATGCGAATAAACTAGTAAAACGCAGCAAATTCGTTGTCAAATGAGCGAGATTTGTATAGGTATGCCATGTACTGTAATAGAAATCTATACATTCTCAACATCTCAAAAAGTTTAATTATTACAAATGGGAAAACGTTCCTATTTTTCGTCATTTTATCATTATGGTTTCGTTTCAAAATTATAATAATCAATTTATCACAATCTACCTGTCTGATTTTCACCAGAAGCTAGTCAGATCCTACTTAGAAGATGAGTAGTGCCTCGTAAAAGGTTTCCCTCGTGACCTGTGTGGCACGCACATGCGAACGGAAATCTTTGCTCTAGCCCAGCCAATCCCCCAACCTAAGTGCATTTCAGTGTCTTCAAGAACATCCTTACCGGCATTGTTCTACGCCGTCAAGTCCTGCTATCTCGGCCAGAGGACGTGGGTTCGATCAGTTTACCATCGACCACCTCTTGCCTGAGGCGTCTCACAACAGACGCCCAGTTGAAAGCAGTTGAAAGCAGACTTACACGCCGCGGAATAGGTGTGGAACGTATTTTATGCGGAATCCGAATCAGTATCCTGATTTTATCCTCCATTTTAATGGACAGAAATGTCGAAGTATAAGCAGACGACTCTACTCTAGCAGATGATGACACTACGGTGACTGATCTCAACATCAACTGATCTTCGTTTGACACTACAACTACTTGTGAGGAACCGCGTCGAATGTAGAGATGTGCTAGAGATGCTTGGCTAATATTCCAACACGTCTTGATGCACGCAGACCTGGGTCCGAACACAAACCGCCTCGTCCTTTTCTCCACATGTACCCATATCCTGATACTTCAACATCGCCTTCAACTGTCTCGTCCTTTTCTCCACATGCACCCACATCCTGATACTTCAACATCGCTTTCAACCGCCTCGTCCTTTTCTCCACATGTACCCACATCCTGATACTTCAACATCGCTTTCAACCGCCTCGTCCTTTTCTCCACATGCACCCACATCCTGATACTTCAACATCGCTTTCAACTGTCTCGTCCTTCTCTCCACATGTACCCACATCCTGATACTCTAACATCGCTTTCAACCGCCTCGTCCTTTTCTCCACATGCACCCACATCCTGATACTTCAACATCGCTTTCAACTGTCTCGTCCTTTTCTCCACATGTACCCACATCCTGAAACTTCAACATCGCTTTCAACCGCCTCGTCCTTTTCTCCACATGCACCCACATCCTGATACTTCAACATCGCTTTCAACTGTCTCGTCCTTCTCTCCACATGTACCCACATCCTGAAACTTCAACATCGCTTTCAACCGCCTCGTCCTTTTCTCCACATGCACCCACATCCTGCCTCGTCCTTGTCTCCACATGTACCCACATCCTGATACTTAACATCGCTTTCAACTGTCTCGTCCTTTTCTCCACATGTACCCACATCCTGATACTTCAACATCGCTTTCAACCGCCTCGTCCTCTTCTCCACATGCACCCACATCCTGATACTTCAACATCGCTTTCAACTGTTACCGAGGACAGCAATACCTCATCACAGAGAGTGCATTGTAAAACGTCTCTGTGCAGTATTGTCTGCAATTCGACTTGTGTAATACAATAAGCTGATAGTCTACTTCTATAATTCTAGATTCAGAATATCTATCCAATTAAGGGTTGCTTAACAACACAGAATAATGTACAACAAATGATGTAATCTGAAGATTGAAAAAGGAATATGATGGTGGACAGCAATTACAGATAAAGTTAATCTAAAATAATAGAAAGCAAAAGTCTAGGGAACGAGAAAGTTGATAAACTAGACAAGTTCGAAGTTTATTGAAGAGAAAATAATAATGCCATTTCTGATTGTATAGATGATTTCTGAGAATTATTATTCATTCACGAATACTTGGAGAATTTAATGAATTCCCAAAATACAATAACACCGAACTAATGACATATGGGATTCAAATATCAATTGCTTCGAATATCAATATCAATTGAGGATCTAATTAGTTTAATTAGTAAGATTACCATCAGTTGGCGATACAACAATGGTGGTGGTGAATATGTTTCAGCATAGACATGCACACAACAGTGCAAGTTGATTTGCCCAGTAGAACCAACTCGTTGAGCCGCCGTTCCTTATACCTAGCTAGCCTGTATACCTAGCTGAGCAATACTCGACACTTTGACCTGGGGAGTTAGTGCTATACATGCCTTATCGGTCCAACACCGAGGGACACTTGCAACAGACTCACAAGTAAATGAGAGGGAAGTGAAGAGTTTGATAATAGTTGCGGGATCCGAACCCCGACCCCTGACTTATTGGATGACCGATAAAGATTGTGGGTACTTGAAAAAAACACGGTTCCGTTATGTTCAAGCTTCGTCTTCATTGTTCCATTGTGTCACTGGGCAGAAATCAGGTGACCCCCTAGAGACTACTGGTTTTGGTTACTCTCCAAATTATTGTCGCAATGCATCGGTGGTAATTACAGTTATAAACCGTTTTATTTTATCTTCACGAATTGTATGATCACAACATAGATAAGGACCACAGGGAGGATAGAGTATAACGTAGAAGTACTGCAATGACCTAAAACAATTATTTTCGAATTTCGACCTAGTTTAAACGAAAAGCACCATATTGTCCAATGCCTATAACATCTACACAAGTTAATAGTTCGGAATCCAGTTCAAAAATGAACGGCAATATTGCTTTGGCACAGTTGTTTTGAGAGATGGTACGCAAGTCTGCAATCCTATTACACCCTCAATCCAATAGGAACCAATATTATTTATAGAATAGCTTTCGTTGATTACCCTGAATGCATATTCGTTCGATACATATTTCAAAAATATATAAATACAAATGCTCAGAGAGATTTGAAGTACGGACCGGTGCTCAGTTCTCGATTGGTTGGCGATAAAATTTGCGCAAACATTCTAATTCATCAAGTTATCTAGTGCCTATATTTGGTCGTCTTCTACAGCTAAAGGTGGAGCTATAGCCTGTCTTCTCAACTTAATTGTCTACTCAAATTGGCACTGGTTTGTCCATTGCTGATTGTGCTCTCGTCATGTTTTGGTCAGAGGAACCAGCAGAATGATTTCAAATGTTGTGTTTCTACCAGGGAGGGCTGTGGACATGAACAAATGTTGTCTGGAATGTATTCAAATGATCATTAAAGAGATGAGATGTAGTAGCCTGCCCCGCACGTATTATTTATCAAGCATCTATCTCTCAAAATCTTTTGACCGATTACTCTCCAAAAGTATCCAGTTCCAAGTTACAAGATGTATTGCCCGGAAACCAATCAATGTGGATCGGTTTTGCCGCTCTACCTCTGAAGCACATCCCTACAAACAGCACTTGATGGATTCTCCGCTACCAATCGAGAGATCCATTTACAAAAATACACTTCACTTTTATTGGATAACCTACCAAATGAATAATAAATATGTAGTGTATATATCCTATCGCTCTAATACAACGCGGCTAGTTGCTTGCTCACTGTGACGCAGTTGATACAAGTTTCACCTCTAACGCAACGACAAGTAACCCTGGGGCAGTTCTCGTTCTGCGGCGTGTTCATTACAATGAGCTTGTTACTGCTCTGCTGTGTGATACCTCAAACTGAAGCAAACCATGCAAATGGCTATTTGTCAGACCGGACGTAGGTGACAGCACAGCTTGTGTTTTTGGTTAGATTAAATTGGCTTAGAATCGGTTTGTTAGGTAGATTAAATGCGGTTGATTATGTTAGGTGGATGGAGTTGATGATGTTAATTTGGGGCGAGTGCAACAACAGTAGGCTAGTAGCGTCTAGTCCGATGGCTGCCGTACAAAATACAGTCAATAAAGCCTTACAAGATCTCGATCAGGCACTAAACTACTGACGCATGGGAAATTAGCCAAGCGGAAACGTGGAGGCGATCTTCGTCCGATGGAATATGCAGATAGTAGAAGGGTTTTACGACGCACTCGAATCACTACTGAGGCCCTGGATTTCGATCATTCGTTAAACACTCCGTTACGTTAATCGGGTTACTATAAGGAAGGTAAGAAGAGTTGATCAACTTTCATCGAGCTATTGACAAACTGGGACCAAGATGTATTGGCGTATACTGATACTGAACATCAAGTTACTGGATAGTGCGGAAGGATAGGAATTTCCGGAAATAGTTTTGAAGTTTGACAAAAATATCCTAAATGATTGATATTTAGAGAATCACTGTGACGGGTGGATAAGTTAGCGCGCTGTACTGTCATTCAGCAGACCGGGGATCGAACCTCGCCATGCCTGATCATCTTGACAGAGGTGCAAAGAGTGGTTTCTCTGTGTCCTTGAAGTGAGTTGCTTACGAACAGGTCACGACCGACTCCTTCCGACTGTTCCAGAAGCCTGATGAAATAATCTAACGTACCATCTTCCCATCATCTCAATCATCATGCAACGACGCCAATATATCGTGACCATCATGGGAGTACGTCGTTATATAAACCTTTTGTAGATTTAATCATTGGTATTTGTCAGTGAAAAGAGTGGAACATATGAATGTCAAATATATGTACTTGGAATCGTGAATCTTGGGATCGAAACGAAGGCTGTTCGCTTGTTAGAACACTTGATTCACATAGCCCCCCCCCCCCCACATCAGTTCACGTTTTATATACGGGGCAAATCAGATGGGTGACTGTGACATCACCAGCCCTAACATTATCGTTACGATGTTCGAGTTTCAAACCATCTTGCAGACTACAGAACGAAGTGTTGCTATACATCGGAAAATAATTTGTGATTATTTTATAGTCATTTTATTTTATATAAACTAAAAAAGAGTGTGTAAAAAAGAGGGGGGCAAGGTCAGCACATCTCGAGGCGTTTCGATCAAGTAACACCGTCTAGACTTTCTCTGATTATTATTTGAATGAAATCAGATAATTTCGTAGTGCTGTGCTGCTCTCAATCGATAACGTACTACGCTTCAGGTTGATAGTCTTACCGAGCACCCCCCCTCCCTCCCTCCCCGCTCAGAACCCACTCGCAGGCTTGATCTTCTCCCTTCACTCGCGCCAACTCGCACATCACAATTCTCGGCCTGGATTCAAGTTCAAAGTATTCTGGCGAGGAGAATAAGAGCAAGTGAGTTATGTTCTCCAACTTGTGAGACCATAGACGTACAGTAAGTACACGTGCTTCCGAATCTAGTATTGCTATTCAAATGAAATAGATGCATATTTTACTGCTGATTTCTCCATGGCGTGTGAGTGGATTACGCACGTTGTCTGCTCGTTATATTTCGTATAAAGTATCAGTGCATTTTCCTCGTCATACATCTCTATGTGGCCTGATCGACCATTTCATGTGACCACTTTGACGAGATCGCAAGTGTGCAGTTCAAAGACAACTATTCGATATACTTTCCCACAAATCTCACACTAGAATGATCTTGAATCTCAAACTACCACGCTGAACCGTTATTCAGGCGACCGGGGTTCGATTCCCACCATGTTCGACTATCCTGACAGGGGCTTCTACAATTACGAAATATACCGCTTGCATTCTTATATATATAGAAAGCTTCGACTTTCCGCGTTTTATTCAGTTACTGGCATTATTAAATTGAATTTGCAGAATACGTACAGTACCTTAGAATTCGCTGTAATCTAATCACGAGAAACAGCCATGCACAAAACTGGGATTCTCCTGTCGACGCTACTCAACTGTACCGTTAGCTCAGGGAGTGTTTCGAGCGCTGTTAAAGGCCTGTAGAAACATGTAACAACAATTCTCAAGGATGGAATGATGATACAATATAACATGATGATAGGCCCTGCAATTAATACATTAATAACAATGAACAATACACACGTTGTCATTTTGATATGGACTAGTTCTTTGCCTTGCCACATGTGGAGAATATAGAGATAAACAGAAAAAGACCCGACTTGAGCCGAACGGAAGTCGTGGCTATCGCTTATCCAATTAGAATAATGGCATAGAAGTTACCTTTTTATAGAGTTTGCTCCATCGATTACTTTGCGTTCACGCTCTACATGGTACGCAATATGCATGCTGTAACCATTGTGTGTCAATTTAGTTAATGTACTGCCGGCCAAGATGATGGAACATTGTAATCATGTTGCTGAAGAGGCTGTCAGGCGAGTTCAGACATCCACCTGGTGGATAGGTATTTTAACTCTCATCCTAGTTATTACGTTACGTTATTTACATTTATTTTCCGTGCAGCAAATAACCATTTACCATTCGGCCACATTTACCATGTAACAAGACGAACGAGGGCAGGCGTCTTTGAACTTGGAGCCTGCCAACTCCCGAGTCCAACTCTTCGTCATCTTCATCGTTCCCTGCTCTCCTCTCTTCTTCCGACCCTCTTCCACTTCTTGCCTCCTGTTTCAATCTCCTCTCTCATCTTTCTCCTGGTTCTCAATTCAATAACCGACTCCAACTTGTCTCTCGATATTCTCGTTACATTCATTCTTCTCGTGTGTCCGAACCATTTAGATATTGCTCTTCTCATCTTGATCGATAACTTTTCTTCTCCGATGTCGTTCCTAATCTTGTTTCTTAATTCTTACTCTCTCCTGTCCTAGAAACACCCTCATTTCTTCTACAAATTTCATTTTCGCTGCCGTAATTGCTTTTACACCTCTCCTTTTCGTCGACCACGACACTGGCCAGAGAATAAAAATTATAAGAATTATCATTGGGAAAAATGATATTGCACAACATTAGAATGAAATGTTTGAATATTGGTGTATAGAGCTTATTATCTCCTGATGCTGCGAAATTAATTCAAATCTTAGTGTATATAACTATAAAATGCATTTTCATATCTTACTTCAATTATTGAGGCGTTGAGTAAAACAACTGGTAAAGATAAAATCGAATTTTGTCATAAGACTATGAGTAGCCCTATCACTTGTTTTGAAATGCATTAATTGGAGAAAGAGGGCCATTAAATTATTAGAATTTCACATTTTATTTTCGATAGATACATTATTCATTGGTTTTCTTCTGAAATATCATCATTAGTTTTTATTATGTGTTTATAAATTTTAATCTTTAGGAAATCTTGGCTGTTATTTTACTATTGGTGGAGGTGCCGGGTATGTCGATCTTTTTACCAATTTTATAAATTTGAATCTTTATGAAATCTTGGCTGTTGTTTTACTATTGGTGGAGGTGCCGGGTATGTCGATCTTTTTACCAATTTTATAAATTTGAATCTTTATGAAATCTTGGCTGTTGTTTTACTATTGGTGGAGGTGCCGGGTATGTCGATCTTTTTACCATGTATTTTATAAATTTGAATCTTGAGGAAATCTCGACTGTTGTTTTACTATTGGTGGAGGTGCCGGGTATGTCGATCTTAATCAAAGAGTTTATTTAAAGTCATAGTTCAATAATATTCTTACCAAGAGTATTATTAGGCTATGATTTGAAGTAATGGTCGTGTGGTTGTGCATATACTGTTATATCCTCATCATATGCACTATCTCTGTCAAGTCGGTCATTAGATCCGGGCGAGATGTTCACATCATAACTAGTATCTCTCTGACTCTTGATTCATGAGCCCTATATAACAATACTTCATTTATTTATTTATGTATTTGTTTGTATCATGTTTTCTGCCATCATCTCCAGCTTCATTCATATCTTTCACCATTTTTACTTTGTAATTTTGTTGTCATGAAATTGATTTTTTTCATCATTCTCATAATTCAGCTGCTGTACAAATTATATAATGATATCTTTATAGGCCTATGATTGTTTATTCATCAATATTGTCTATAATTATTTCTTGATTTCATTAAGCTCTACCATTTCGATTTCCAGCTTTGCGGACAGCCGTCAATAAACCCTTTCTCTCTGTCTATTGAATATCTAAATATTGTCATTCTAAAATAATATTGTTAGGATACTAATAACAACAAACGGCACATTGGATATGCGTTTCTCAGCACAGCACAAACATGCAGCTATGTTTCTGGTAACAGCAACTTCTAGCTGTATCTTAAGGAGTTTGTTTATACCAATAAAATTATCTTTTTTCCATCAACAGTTAAGTTATGCGGGGGTACGAATGAGCGGGTGATAATGAAACAATCAAGTGATGATAGGTGAAAGGACGTTTACAAGAACCCATGCCTTATGCGGGACTCGAACCCACGCCCGACCTGACTTCAGCTAGTGATAGTCGACTGAGCCAGTGCGTTGGCTATTTTCTGTTCCATAAACATGATTACATCTGCCTGCTTTCAACGATGAATCAGTTCATAGCGTTGTTCTATGGAACATAGAAAGTGTCGAGAGTAAAACTGTGGAACATGAGCGGCAAAACACATTGTCGGTGGGGCTCTACATTAACGACATCCTTTACATTCATTCATTACAGGAACTCTCTCTCTCGCACCGATATTTACATATGAATGGAAAAAATCCTCTTCCCACCACATCAATTTGAAGAAAAACTTGACAGTGAAAATATACGTACGTCCAATTGAAAGCAATGAAATAACACGTGGTTTGATTGTTCATTGGGGCATCTTTATCACCGCGAGAAGGAAGTTGAACTATATGAGTTATAGTTATTTCAGACGGTCAATTTGGCTAGAGACAGCTATTTTCTTTCGCAACATGTCGTATATCAAGTGAAACTTTCCTCTCAATATATGGAAGAAGATTATGTACCCCTTAACGTATTTCTCATAGTTATTTTCTTTGCTAGGTCTTCTGGCGTACTTGAAGTGGCCCCAGAGTTTCACTTGAATCTTTCTTTTAAAAGCCTTGAAAATACCTCAATTATATTTCTTGGAAATTGCTTTCTGAGATTCAGTATACAAGTATAGAGATTACCGAGAATAAATTCTAGTTCTCTTGGTTTAGAAACTAGATAAATGTGTATGAATAAACAAGCCGCGTTTGTGTTGGAAAAATAATTGTATCTTTTCATATGAAACTTGAGCAAGAAACACGGAAAATGTGATATTCTCAAAGTATTCACTAATGAAAGATATTATTGACTTATGTTCTGTCATTTTTCCATTATTTATTGAAATTTGGAGAGATAATTTTTCAGAATTTCTTTTCAATTCAGCATTGTATGTTGAGTATACTCTACAAAGATGCAAACAAATCTTTTCAAAAGGTTCTGCAGCCACTTCAATATTCATCCAATTGAACTCGTTTATCTGTTGATACCTGCACAAATTACCTTAATTAATCCTTTCAAATTGAACGCGCTCGTTATTGCCATTGTTTGCACGACAAGGTATCGATTCGTCTGACAGATTGAGGCGTTTGATGTCGGAGTAGAACAAAAGACAACTCAAACGACGTTGGGAATGGATTTGTGCATCAATTTCCTTCTGACTACAAAGTAATCCACTTTGGTGGAACATTATGAATATATAATTAAAGTTTTTATCTTCAGAACAAAATATGGCCATAAAATGAACAATTAATATTTGCAAGATATACATCAACTCGACACCTAACATGGTTTCGTGTGTTATACTGTACTCGATTTAGGCCCTATATCAAGACATAGGCGTATGTGCATTACTTCAGTATTACTTGGTATCCCCGTCACAAATATCACTTTCACATTTGCATCGCGGTGATATATTTCGAGTCAGGTGATTCTTCAGGACGATGTTTGAGATAAGAAACGAAACTGCATCTTTCAAAAGCTTCCATCCTCAAGTTGCAGTGAGGTTGTATAATTATCGGAGACGATGCTTTTCAGTCTGTAGGCGATCTATAACACCATGCCTTTCTCAGATAATGGGGGTGAAAATCTAGCGTTTTACTTGTATTAATATAGTCTCGGTGTGCCCCACAATCGAGGCTTAGGGTGACGAGGTCGGACTGTTCGGGGAACCACAAGGGCGATGCTTAGTGTTGCGCCGTCGAAAGATGAACTGGACTATCCTCTCTATAGTTAAAACAACGCGAGCATTGAAAGACAAGGAAAAGCTACAATCTTCGGTCTTTCCATTTCTTTCACATTTTTCTTCGTTTTCTTTCGGTTTTTCTTTTCTACTTTCTGTAAACGGTTGAATTGTTCTTCATATTTGTTTTCACTACTATTTCATTAATCTATATTTATTTCTTTTATCTTGTTGTAATCCTGAATTTGCATCTCAGTACTCACTTCCACTACTGTGATGAATGGACAAAGTGACTGAGTGTATATTTAAGAAGACACTGTGTTTGTATTGTGTGTCTGTGGTCTGCACAATATACCATTCTACTCCGGTACCTTCAGCGCTCTCGAGCTTGTTTAATGGCACCGACAGAATGCCTGGAGCCCTCGTTACCGCCGGCAGCCAAGCTAAGCTGTAAGATGGTATTATGGAATTGGTTTCAGCTTTCAGGTCGCTATTAGGGTGCATTCCGAAACCTACTGGCCTTACTTGCAGTACAGTACTCGCCAGTAGATCCAGTAGGCATTCGAATTTACTGGCTGTACTGGGCCGAATACCTCCAGTGTTTCCAGTACACACAATTTACTGGCGCGATGGGTTTCGGAACGCTCAGTAAATTACTCGGAGTAGGTTTCGGAATGCATCCAGTATACTGGCAGTAGATTCTGGAGGTTTCGGAACGCAGCCTTAGAGTGGGATAGTAGTTAACGTTGCATGGAGGCGAATACTCTCACAACGAAAGACCCAACAGTTGAATGGATATCCTATTACTTTGTGGCAGTAATCAAGTGAGAAATAATGACCATCCAAAATTAGAAAACCGGCACATGTAACGCAGTGGTTAACGCGCTCGCTTCATGTGATCCTTCATTTCGTTCATATCAGTTGTTTTTGTTCCTTGCTATTCGTGACAATCTAGGATTGAGTAAATACAGAATCTGAATGAGTACACATATTGCACCAGAAGCGTGAAAGACAGAGCAACCGGTTATTTGGTCTCGTGTTTTTGTCTGCTCGCTGCAGCATTAATTGCAAGCTTTCACGAGGCGCACTCGAATGACCGGAGTGTTTGTGATATCAAATTGATTTTCATTCATTATGTTACTGAATAAAAATCTAGGATAACGTTGATTCAGGATGTGGCTCCAACACACGCTCTGAACTCGGTGCTCGATGGATTCTACAACCTTTTGATTCCCAAGCACCGATTTAACGAAATATCAGCTTTTTGATAATAACTTTCGAACGGTTCAAGATATCAGCATTCTGATACGGAGGGCCCACAGTTCCCTTCAGTACCTCCAGGGCGGAATAGGTTATAACTCTTCAACAAGCGTATAGCCTGCAGCTAACCGAACACACGTTTCAGCTGTGGACGTCTGACAATCAGGAGATAGACGTTGGAGAGTGTTCACGGACACCGTCTTGAAGGTATGGCAATTATATGGGTTTCCTCGGTATTAGAATGACGATACCTCATACCGTTCGAAGGCATTCTCAGCAACTGATATCTCGCTACTTCCACTCCCACGCCCTCTTCGAAGGCCAGACCACGGCCGTCTGTTAGCTAGCTGTCACGCGGTCAAACGACACTTTTAAAATAGCGATTTATTATTCATTGATTCAGATTGTCAAGAAATGAGCTACATTACGCCCAAGAAAGAATGTTACGCACGGAGCTCGGTGCATGATTGAGTTCGTCCCGAATGCCTGATCGCTCGCTCTTAGATTCTCAAGTCAATCAGCAGCAAACAGGACCAAGTGTGTGACAAACGCAATCGTGTAGAAACAGAATGTTTCCGCTCTCTTTGAAAAAATACTTTAGGTTGGTTGTAATGATTCCAGCATGTGAAAGATAGCTCATAGGTATATATATATGTATTTTATGTACATTATGTACATTTGATGATGAAGCACGAGTAGCATTATTTGCACACTTTCGTTCCCCAGACGTTCATAAATAACGATCATAAAACGTATCTCTATTCGAAAGGGTAGGTTACTATACTAATGTGAATTTCGAAGTAGTCATTTCAATTTCATTGTCTTTCTTAGCACTTGAATGTAAGTACTGTTAGGTGAATCCTGAATTCCAGAACATGTATACGAAATACGGTGTAGGAAAGATCTTACTTTCTAAATAAATAATTTGCCAATGTTTCTACCTTTTGCACATATTCAATTACATTTTTAATTAACTTAGTACCGTAATTACTTTCCGTATTTCGGAGTTGGCGTTAATAGAGGGTATACATATATGATATGTGCTATATTCCGTGGAGGTATTTCAAACATTTCCTAGAGTATATTATTATTCTAGGTACATAATTCAGCACGCAGATAACAACCATTTCATGGCACTCTAGAAGTCCCCTTTCGAGTCCCGCGTGAGGCATGGGTTTTGTGTGAGAGAAAGTGAGAGGGAACACAATCGCCTATATTGCTCATGACGATTCTTCAGGACGCTTATTTTGCCAGCCAATATCGATTTTATAGACGTATTCACGTCAAAATGTGTAAGCAAGTCAACGAAAATATTGGATTTACTGCGTCAACTGCGTGCAACATCGATATTATCGATATTTTATACTTATTGTTTGGTTTCTTCAGTCTAATATAAAACATCTCCTCATAGCCCTATGATCGAGACACCATTCAAAATACTAAATTGCTACTTCATTTATATCATCATTTCCAATACAGTGCTGTAACCGTGTGCTGAACAAAAGACTCGCATCCCGGTATGTCGAATAATTTCTTCACCTTTGGCTTCAATAATGATTCGCGACCTTTCGTCTGCGCCACTGTGTGCCTCTAGTGCCCTAGTGGTCGAGCAAGAACGTCCTACAGTCGAGTTGAACCACGTTATTGATTATAGATTCAGTTCGACGAAATGTGGTGAACAACGCATTGGTTGGTTGCTCTCCACTCAATAAAGCATCTCGTATCTAACTAGCTGGTAAAGGGAAACATACGAAGTCACCGTTTTTTATTTAACATGTGTCATCAACTTTGTGTCTCGTCATTTCAACCTTGAACGTTTCGACGACATGTTTTGTGCATGTCAAGTTATAAACGATAGTCGACTGTATTCCAGTATACGCCCGTCAGTGTGGTGGGCCCGCCACGCAAGAAGCTCCCCTTGCTGCCGCGACAACACTGGGAGTGCCGGGACAATTCAGTTCCGTTCCAATATATGCATGGACTGTCTTGGGACTATATATATCGTCTATGATTACCTCTTTAAAAACGGGATGGATTTTTTTAACGATGTCTTTCTTCCAAAGATAAAATCCCCCTTCTTTCAATCCCGTGTCAAACGGCTTAAGGTGGCAACCGTTACAACTAAAAGAAAAGGGACAAAAGGCTTAGTTTGATCAAGTCTCAGTCAGGCTCATAAGCTCTGCTTTTGAAAACTGTTGTCAAGTTGGGCATAGTTTCGAGTTCCGCATGAAGAATGAACTTTTTAAGATATCATTACTCTATTATAGCTGCTCATTTCCCCCTCTCCGCAAATAATCTAGCAACTGGTGGGGTAATCATCATCATCTCGGTTTACTGTTCGAGGTATTTGATCGACAAACTATCATTTCCATTTTCCTTCGTCACTAAAACTAATTGGTTAGAGCTACGTGAACCCTCTGTCATTTCCCGCTGGCTCAGTTTGTGTGGAATATTAGAGTAGGCCGACATCATTTTATAATATACCTCTATTTATATGACATATTTCCTGGAAGCCGTATTGAAGTGAAGTAAGTATTGGTTGCGGTTACATGGAGTGGTCGATCAAATCAAATCAAAATGCATCCTCCCAGACATTAATTGACATCATACGCACTAAAACTTATAGTACAATCTATGAACAAATTAGCGTTAAATTATTCACAGATTTGTTCAAAATTTGAATATAAATTTCGGAATGAACCATTTTATGTGACTTCAAGTTCACGTACCACACTAATCAGCAGAAATATCTATTTGGTTGCTGTACAAAACAAAATACTGTTTTATGTTCATTTCTTATTGAACCTCAGTTTACAAACAGTCCGATTAAGAGATTAGTCAATAACTAACACAGGTCGCCGAGGTTGATAACAGATAACTCAATCTCAGGGTTTTCAAATAATTCCGCTGCTTTTTCTGTTTTTTGTCGCCAATGTTTTCTGACGAAGATTGTAGAATGTAGGCCTATAGTGCTGTCACGTAGAACATCAGTTTCTCGATGAAATCATCAGTAAATAACGTATGAAATAATAGGAAACAATAGAATAAAGTATCAATTATCTTATCTCTAGACTATTCGTCCAACAACGACAGTCAAGTCGCTTTTATAGCAACGACCACGTTTTATAATTCTATCACCGAGTGAATACTGTCTGTTTACAACCCCAGTCAAGCTTAACGCATCTCTCCACGTTAATGGGACCTACTGAAACCATCACATTTTCAGTGTCAATATGACATATAAACAACCGTAGCAGCTTTCCATTCAGAGGAGTATCTCTTCTGCAAGACTGGCGAGTGGAGATGCGTGATACAATAGGTCACATGCTACATGGATGTAATGGTATGCAGTGAGCTAGAAACCGATCGCAAGAATCACGAGCGTTAGTGGTACATACAACAGTCCTATTTGTCCACCTTTGTTTTCATGAAATTTCAGTCATGAGCATTTTCGATAAATATTGTCTGTAGGCCTAATTTAATTTATGTATATTTGTTTATTCTGTATCTTGCTCTGTTCAAGTTTTATAATCATTTGTACAAGTGTGAAATCACCGTGTCAGGCATGTGTACTAGATGATGCACTGCCATGCTGAGGATATCACTTGAGGGTCGCGATTCCCACGGTGGGTGTGGGTTCGAGTCCCGCTTAAGGCATGGCTTTCTTGCATATCCTTTCATTCATCATCACTTGCTCATCCGTGCACCCATATAACCTAGCGGTTGATGGGCTCACTAAGCACTATATAACAATAAATAACTAGATGGGTATTAAAGAAAAAAAATTTTGTGCGTTATAATATGTAGGTTGATCAAATCGCGTGGTTTTAAATGAAATCAAATACGTGGATTAGGGTTTTCCTCATTATTTTCCCATCATTTTCAAATCGTTCTTAGGTAGGCCCACTGAATTACATTGAAGCAATAAACGTTCCTCTTTAGAAGCGTGAGCTGTACCCGTATGCATAACGCAGGTGGAGGTGCCGGGTTCACGTCGAACATGTTTTTGACGGATTATTTTACCACAGTTTGCGTAGGATTACAATTCACTCGTGATGCGTAAGCCACTTGAAATATACAATACTCAACTCTCGAATACTACGCAATCAAACCAATTTCACGCAACTAGATATCGGATGTTCATGGCGTCTCAAGTCCTTTCATTAAAATAGAGCAACAGTGGACATCCGAGGATGGAGTCAAGCATCAAGTATCATGTTTCGAGCCGTGGTTCAAGCCTGGAGATGAGATCTTTACCGAAACACGGAATGGACCATGTAAGTTGGTCATGAGAAAAATGTAACAAAATAATACTTTTAATTCAACTTCGTATAACAGGCTGAATGATTATCTTGAAAATGAGTCAATCACTCACCATATAGGCCCAAATCTTGAAATCAAAAGACAATGTTTAAGAAAACCGGAAATCAGAATTATCAAATAAACATTCGATGGATTTTCCACCAAACCAATACGTTTGGATGAGACAAAAGTTGACAGCCGTTTCAAGTTGATTGGTTTGTCGATCTCGTCTGAGACGTTGAGCAACAACTGACGTCGGTAGATGAATAAATGCAATTCTTGACATTTTAACTGTCAAGACGGGAGATAGCAGTAAAAAGATGTAGAAACGACCCAAAATACATGCCACGTCTATATATGTATAACTCTTATACTTCTGTCTACTTATTACACCACTCTTGACTATTTGCATTATATGTAAATACTGCTCACTCTATATTTTAAACTGCACTTTTTCGCTACTGAAACTCCTTTAGAAGATGTTGATAAAATGAATCATTCAAAAATCAGAAATTGATAATAAATTGATTAATTAAAAGCGCACAGATATGAATTTTAGAGGAAAAAATGAATCACGAACTGCTTCGCCGGCACATGCAGCACAGTGGTCAATGCGCTCGCTTCATGTGATCTGGGAGGGAGGGGAATTCGGGCCCGGTTCGATTCCCGCCGCCGTCCATCTCACAGGAATTTTTAGTGGTCCCCTCTGTGGTCTAGGCTAATGCCAGGATGGTTCCCATCCGTTTCCTGCCCGCTATCCTTCCCATTACCAGAGAAACCTTCGTCTCATTAGTCATCCATCCGACGCCAATCGATCTTCGCTGCTGCGTTCGGCAGAGACTATCACAACTTCTTTCTTTCAGTTGGTCCCAATATCAGTTCTCCACTCTTGCCACACATCCACTTCTGTTCTTCCCTCCTTCCCCTCCGCACACCATTCTCTCATTTTCTCCTCATTCCTTGTATTTTCTCAAGCTTTTCTCGGTACGCTCTCCCCACAGACATCCTTACTTCAAATGGTGAAAAAATATTGTCCCATTTATTTATTTTCAATTTATTATTCTTGAAAATACAGTAACTACACTTGATTACCGTCTTCGATGCATGAAGTATTTTGAATATGAAAAGACGACTTGTACTCTGACTGAAGGGCACAGTCTATCAAGAATCTGTACCAACTTCATCGCATTAATTGAATAAAATCAACGTTCATCAGAGATAAAATTGAATTATTTTCCTACAAAGAATTTCTACCTTTCCACATAAATCAACATTGACAGCTAGGCTTTGAAAGAAATGTTCAGTAAGATCTTTTCAACTCACTGTACGCAACGGAGAAGAAATGTTTGACTTATACAAACAATATTTATCCAAGTTCTCTCGAAAAATATGCAAAAGCACGCAAAAGCTTGAAACGAATTGCCTTATTGACGTTGGAACGCTGTAGTCTACACTTTCCACATCTTGAGAACTGTTATCAGCAAATATGTAAAAGTCATACGCACAGATGAGATCATATTGAATAATAAATTTAAATAAAAACCACCCACATTGTCGCGATATTTGTTCGCACACTGAGTGGACCACGTGTGTACAGTGCCTGCTAGTTTCAGTGCGTGAAATGTAAGTCCATTTTCTTCAGAGAGCATTTAATGTGGCTTGATCGACCACGTCATGTGACCGCAAGTGGCAAAGAAGATTCAGCTTGAGGCGTCTGTGTTATTATAAAAGTCATGCATGTTATTCACTGCACCTGGTTGGGCCAACCTGTTGAGTGGCTAGTTCTGTTTGGTCTGTTTGAACGAGGGGAAGGAGACGGCCGTGCCCCAACATCGGAATATTGCCAGACATTTGTCGGTTCCTAACTCAAGCAAAGGATGAAGTAATGAGACCTCTTGGCATTGAACCTAACCTCACACACCATACTTCTACGCCACAGGTAACGGTCAGGAACACAAGTTGGAACCATTGTGTGATAAATCAGAATCTTCGGTATTGAGAGTAAGCTAAAAACTCGTATGTTGATACCTTCCAGTTTTGAACCAAGTCTCTTAGGCAGTGTTCACTTCCTTCCTTTAACAGCAGATGTGAATCTCACAGCATTTCACAGCAGAACAGCAGAATTTCAAAAAAAAGCATTGATACGAAGTTTATGATTATCGATGAAAAATTCATGGAGCTTTCATGTCCACTCTCTTGACCTCCCACTGCAATTGACAATGAAACATATGCAATGTCCAGCCACCTGGACTCGAGTACCGTGTCTTCTGCTTATTGGTGGTGATGGCTTTACACTAGCATAGTGTCTCAACAACCTTCGTGGTTTACCCGTTTCTTTCTCAATACTCTAGCATAGCAAAACATAATCCCTGCAGAAAACTGGTTTGGGACTCATTTTATAATATCGATTGATTAGCTTCACACCAAAACAACTCAACAAAAGTGAATTCTCGAAGCAGAAAGTCAAGTATCGAGCTAGACTGAAAACATCTACGAAAAGATACAATTGATTCTTGATTGTTGAAAAATGAACATATAAGACACAAATTTGCCATCGTGATGGGGAAGTGAAAATAATTAAATTGTGTTACTTGAATCGTTTCTTGAACATTGTAAGAGAGAATGCACTCATGCACTGAAAACATTTGCTGTTGTACATTTTCATTTATTGACACTCCCATCGTAAAACCTCATCATTGTTGGTACTTGAATCCTCACCCATTATTGATGTGACAAAAACATTCATACTTCACACTGAAATTGGCCCAATAGTTCAACAAACCCCACAGTCTATGTCTACTACTTCCCACGCGAGCAAACTGAAACAGCATGTCACCAGCTTATTCATTGACAAATCCATAAGCAATTAGGCAAGTAGCATCACATTGACTCAAATGTGAGCGATTTTTGTAATGCGGGTTATTTTCATTCTTTGTATGAACAAATTATAAAGATTTATAGGTTGATTGATCAGAAATTTGACGACTTTTTGAGAGGAAAAATTCCCTCCAGAACTGTTTCCCAAGACATGTTGACAAATATTCTTGAGATTGACTGTAATATGTTGGCTGGAATGTCCTCGACTCTGGACGACTGATTGGGACGACTGGATTAACATGATAAAGAGAGATTTGAATAAACAGAGACGCAAACATCTTTAAAGGAAACTTGTTGAAAATGACAATTTGAATAAGATATTTCACTCGACTTGAAAAAGAACTGAAGTACCATATTTTATTCCACGCATCATAATTCAGATGTACTAATGATGTGCTAATGAAGAGGATAGTTTAGTATAAACAAACAAGATTAAAGAACTGTTTGCTTTGCCAAACACTTCGGACGAGCACGAGTCACTGAATAGCAGTACAGTGTCATCGGCGTAGGTTATAATTTGGCCATCTATTTTCAAGTCGCGTAAAACATTAATATAAATAGGAAACAAAATTGGACCCAGTACAGTCTCTTGAGGCACTCCATATTCAATCTTGGTTCAAAACTGAAGGTTGAATTGATTTTGACTTTCAAATGATTCAAGAGGTAGACTACGAATACCCAAACTTTCTAATTTGCTAATAGAATATGATAACCAACAGTATCAAAAGCCTCGGCTAAGTCTAGAAAGATACCAATGGCATCCCCCGATCCAAAGAATAGTATAACTCACTCGTGAGTTTGAGTATGGCGCCATTCGTAGGTCATCTTGGTCGGAATCCAGACTGAGTTTTTGTTTTTTTCTGAGTTTTTGATGGTATATTGTTTTTATCCAAACAATTCATTAATCTAATTTTGATGCATTTCTCTAACAATTTTGATATAGCCTATGTGATAACAATTAAATATGTCTATAATTGCCTGATATATTTCTTTCACTGTTTTTATGAATTGGAATAATAATGGCAGTGTTTAGTGCTCGAGGGTAAATACCAGTCTCAGAGAAGAGATCAAAAATATGAACTAGTGGTTTTAATAAATATTCTTTAGTCGCCTTAATCGCGTCCGTTATAACATCATCAAATCCAATTGCTGAATTGTCCTTTAATTGGGTTATAGATCTCTGATCCCGAACTCAGAGACTGGAGTTAGGAACATGTTAGAGTTTGTATTGTAGTTATTATTTCTATTAAATCTAAATGTATTGTCTTTGCCTCGAAGTTTAGGTATTTATTAGATAAATTAGCACCAATATTCGTGAAGTATTTTACAAATTCGTCAGCAACTTTCTGAGGTTCTCTCTCGGAACTATGCATTGCCATCGACTATCATTTCATTTACTTGATTACAATTATCATTCACTTTCCTACCAGAAATTTCATTCATTACAGACCACAGTTTATTCGGACAACTCGAAGAGAGATTTATTATATCTCCATAGTAAAGACATTTAGTTCTGTTAATAAGACGACTAAGAAAATGTCTAAATAATTTAAATTAATTATTCGTACCATTAAGATGATTCAGATCGTAACTAGAGCGTTTTGTTTTTTGATTATCTCATGCGAATTGTCTCTTTTTCTTATAGACACTATCAAACCAGAAGTAATCCATGGTTTCATTTTATGTTTCTAGATTCAGCCGAAATCGATTTTGTTCTGCTGACTGAGGAATTATTAATATGACTTTTAAATTGTACCATAAAAGAATCGAAAGTATTGTTTACATCAGTGTGGCTAAAAGTTTGACACCAAGAAGGTTTCCAGCAGTTTGTCACCAAGAAACTTGATCACAATGACAAGTTTAATAAAAAACGGGCAAGTTTACAAAACAGTGTCTAGATTTCCCATTCAGTTCAAACAAATATCTCTGTTATTTGACAGTGCATATGCTGTGTCCGCCTCTAGCTTGATACATTATCCTAACAATGACCTGTCTGACGAATACTGAGTCGCGTGGTTTAACGACGCTCGAAGTGGGTCGACTCTTGACTTGCACGGTCCAGATCTGCTGGAGGATGAGGACGAGAGTACAAGAAGCTGATTCAATTTAATCGGGATATTATCGATCGATAAGAGCTCGGTAGGAAATGAAAGATTCTTGGGACATAATAAATCCAATAACAAGCAAAATAAGTAGAGCATCATGAGTCATTGAAGTAATGAACAAACATTTACAATTCACAGGAATAGCAGAAAAGTATAAGTATCACAATCCAATCTCATGGCCGACCGTGCAATAGTCAAGCAGAACTGGACGGATTATTCCATGTACAATTCAATTGCGTGATGCGACATCTATTTCATTTTCAATCAAATTTACACTGGTTGGGATGAACAATAATACAAATAATAATTAATATTAACAATACAATAATAACAATATTTAAAAAAAACGAAAATAATAGAAATATCAAAAAACATCGGTCTGATCTGGTTTGAGTGAAAGTTTAGTGAGTTTGAATATGCAATGTGATATCTAAGAAATGTACTAGTATTTGTAAGAAGCCACGTAACAATTCAAATATTGATTCAGAGAAACAAAAACAAGCGAAACTTATTTCAGTCGACTATCAGGGAAGGAAGCGAAAGGTCCAATCGTGAAAATACAACCACGTTTGATCATCAAATGGATAATCAAGAATCGTGACCAAAGAATCCTAACAGATTATTCCAACTGATTTATTCTTGCCTATATGTAAAATAAGCAGGAAAAACTCGTTACTGTAACAATCTCAACACACCCGTGTATAATCTAAGCAAGTGCTTTATTCTCTTGAAAGTTGTGATTCTTCTGTACAGAAACATTCGAATTCATATATACTCTCAGTTGTATTTCTCACTTGAGATGCCACTACCTATATAAGCGTAAATGTTTACATTAGTATCACTGGACTTTCTTGGCTCTTTCATTTGATTGCTTAAATGTGGAGTGTCCCGTAGAGTACGCAAATGACGACTTGCCAAAAGTTAGCAAATAATCAATATAGTATAATATAGTATAGGCCTAAATAATATTTACAGTTCCAATTTGGTCCTAAATATACGTAATTTGTATATAGGGCCTATATGTTGCAGTAAATGTGAAAGGTCGAAGTTGATGAATGAATGAATGAATGAATGAATGAATGAATGAATGAATGAATGAATGAATGAATGAATAAATGAATGAATGAATGAATGAATGAATGAATGAAGAGCACTAACGATCGGCGGCGGTCTTGCGACGATAGTTACACTGATAGGTAGGACTTTGAATGTAATTATGTGAAACCAAACTAATGCATCTCACTGAATGACATTATTTATAAGCACAGAAATGATAAATAGGATAGAGAATATGACAATTGTAATAGTATCATTGATAAACTGTCATAATGCAATCTTCGGATTGATTCTGTGATTAGAATAGAACTGAACGTCCGTTTGACTCAGTCAACCAAGGCACTGGTTTAGGAAGTGAAGTCGGGCGAGGTTTCCGATCCCGCTTGAATCAAGGGGTTAGTGTAAACATCATTCCATCCATCACTTGTGCTCATGCATATCCCCAAATAACCTAGCTGTTAGTGGGGTCATTGGACAATCGATTCGTTACTTTGAAACATCAATTCGATATCGAATTGGAATATCTCTTACATCAATTACATGAAGGTACATAAGTTCGATATCGAATCAACGACGATGTCGATCGGAAAATGATGACAATCCTAAAATTAGTAAAATATTATTCGTGGAAGTTTTCTCGTTGATCACAGTGAAACATTGAAAAGCATTTAAAAATATTTGTTTTGTTGCTAAACGAAGTTGCAACTCTAAGTGTAGAGTCACTCCCCTCCCCCACACACAGCCTGTGATAATACATGGTCGAAACGACTTTCAATCTAGCATTCTTTGCAATTCAATGCTGTTCGAAAATCGACAATTTCAATATTCTGTTCAATTTTCGATAATACTGTTGTGAGCTGAAGCCACATTGACACGGTCCAAGTTTTCATCCAAGTCCATGGATTCAAGGGTTTGTCCAAGTACTTTGACAGCAACTTGGATGGAACATTGAACGCCTGTCTACACGGTCCAATATATTGAAGACCATACACGGCACATTAATCCCAATAGTTGAACATGCTGATCGAGTACCTTGATGACTTAGTAACAGCTGACTGACAATCAGATATGGCGGGAGACTTGTGTGACGTCAAATCCTCTGATTGGTGGTGTCATCAAAGGTTGGACGAAAAATAGGAATTTCCTAAACGAAATGACTTGGATGAAAGGATGTGTCCAAGGGTTGGATGAGAGCTTTTAGCTCCAAGTTAACAAGTTGTACCGTGTAAAGGGGCTTATGGCTGGCACCTACCCCGCCTCTTGTCTTGTGAGCCTCTAGTGACGTGTGTTTGTGTGTTGCAGGATTGCAGCATGATTCGGGCGCCGGTGCAGCCAGCACCACCGCCAGCACAGCCGCGCCGGACAAGCCTCTGTCCACCGCCTGGCAAACAGCGCTCAGCGCCACGGCCATGAGCGCCAACAACAAGAAGCGGCCGGTGCGCCGGGGAGGGAAACCGCCCCCCGACCGGCCCCTCAGAGCGCTCTTCTTCCTACCACTCACGAATCCCATCCGGAAATTTTGTATTGATGTTGTAGAGTGGAAGTATCCTTTCAAAAAAAAAGTATGTGCATCTCTATTTATTATAATCAACATATTGAAAGTAAGTTATCTATCTCATCAAAGTGAAATTTGAAAGCGAGTCAATATTTTACTCTCCTAGGTTAGACGTCATATTCGATCAATACATATGGCTACAGTAAATATGTTCTATTGTATTTTGTGACAGGGTTTCCTGCTTCAAAGTTATAGTAAACATTGGATGTTCTATGGAAATCTATCAAACATGTCAAATGGAGAGGCAAACTCTTTGAATAGTGTGAATACATGGACAGAAATAGCTGTATGTGAATATAGCGTATCAAAGAGTTCGGTACAATTACCTAAATTGGCGAGTGAGAGTCGCCAATGTTCGAGTAGAAGCCTCGCCCAAGTCGAGCTGTCGGCTGGAGAGAGCTGACAGCAACTGAGCGTATTGAATATGTAGACCCTATTAGTAGAAACCTCAGTTGACGGTGGAATAGGAGACGACACTAGACAGAGAGACGGCTGAAAATAGTTGCATCAACTTGTATATAACAATATAATAAATGAGTGTTTATAAAATGAAAGAAATCCCTCTGAGGGATGTAGGTTATTAAATATAACGCCGTGATGAGATACCGGTATGAAGAGACTATAAATTCATATTTTTAATCCAGTTGATTATCAGAATTACCGGTATGTAGAAAATTCTTCATTTAAATTCCATACAACTCATCGGCGCTTTTTATCATATTAAATATTGAATGCTATATATTTATGAATTCTGACTATTAATTCTTGTATATCAAATATTTATAGATTGATCTAAATATTAATAAGTTGATCTGAATATTATTAAATTGACCTAAATATTGATAAATTGTTATAAATATTAATGAATATATATATATATATATATATATATATATATATATATATATATATATATATATATATATATATATATATATGAATATTCAATCTTGAGTATTCATCTTGGCGTGGTATCGAACAATAATAATGGGATTAATTTGTGAAAGAAGTTTTTGGTGGAAGGGCCAGATCATCTATGAATTAATATCTATAAATTTCTATAAATTGATATGAATATATACGAATTGATATAAATGTTTATAAATTGATATAAATATTAATAATTTCATATAAATATTCAGCAATAATTGTATGAATAAGTTATAGTCTAGTGTTTTGGTACGGTACTTGGGACCTCCTCCTAGCTTGGGACTCGACGCGCAATGGCCGACGCCGACGCCGACGCCGACGCCAATATATCTTAGTCACCATTATAGTACGTCTCTAGAACCCAACTTAAATAAATTACGTTCTAACCTTTCCAAAATATAAAATCTCGGTGGTTCGACAGTTTGATAGTATTCTGATATAAGATACGTGAGCAAGTGAATCAGTTGATGAGTGGACCCGGCTACATGCTGAACACCCGATCGCTGCTGTCAAGGTTCGAGAACACCCGATCGCTGCTGTCAAGGTTCGAGAACAACTGGTCGTGTCGTGAATATCTGTATTTAGCCCCCCACGTCATTCGAAACACCGTTCACCGTCCGTGTCATCTTTCACACCACGAACACAAGAAAATGACACGTTCTATTTCTGGCTGGGATTCAAATATATTGCTGAGTAATTGTTGCATGGTTAAGTCGTGACCTACTCCTCAATCTCGCGCCGAATTCACTAGAAATATGTGATCCAAATTCTGTATCGAGTCAACCTAGATGTTGTATCAATTAATAAAATAAAGCCTACTTCTGATTGGTAGGTTAAAAGTTCGGTGGCGAGAGTTCACGCCGTGAAAGCTTACACGCCTAGCTGGCGCCCCTCGTGAGAAATATACAACCACGTGGTAAGGGCTATTGTAGCTCAGGAGTTCAGATGAAACCGGAGTTAATTTAGTCACACTCATTCAGACTTGAAATTAACAACCACACTGGAATAATAATAATAAAAAGTATCGTCACGGACTGTCATCAACTCACTCTGACAATTAAATATCGATGATTTTAAAATATTCCCACTTCCTAGCTCAGCCATCTGAGGCACTACTTTATGAACTGATATCAAGACGGACGTGGGTTCGAGTCCCCAATAATCTGTCTATTGGTGGGTTAGTTGATCAAACAATAAGCAACATCAATTTGGAATAAATTTCGCGCTAACAGTGTATTATAATAACAGCCAATAACAAGAATTGTACGTAACGCCTGTTCACCACAATGGAGCGTTATATCGCAAATCTGATTAGACGCTATTTCGCAATGATTTCGAGTTCGGATAAAACCCTACGTATCTTATCAAATGAACTGATTGCAGAATTGTAAATGAATTCGATTTTCGAAAACCAAGCATTCTAATAAAATCTGTTGAATGTCATGAACTTTGTTCAATAAAGTACCGGTATTAAGCGTTTGCACATCAAATGTGGCTCTATTTTGTCCTGTTTAAAAGCCTAGCCAGCAGACCAAGACGATCTGAGGCTAGTTGTCCTCCAAGTCAAATGTAACAACTGGAGAATACAAAGTACTATCTGAGCTCGCCAGTTGCATTTGCCAAGCGTGCCTGGAATCATAATGCCTGCCGTGGACCAGGGTGCTTGAATGATGACCCGACGCCCTCCGCCCACCTCCACCTCCACCTCCTCCACCTCCACCACCTCCTCCAACTCCTCCAACTCCTCTAACTCCACTCTGTCATCGTGCCTCCTTCACGACCGTACTCACACTATACGCTCTGCAGACATGTTATCACTTCAATCACCTCGTTATAAATCAAATAGAACGTGAACTCTCATTAAATTGGACTTGTCTTTCAGTATGTGATTTATTTGTCAAATAAATCTCCAAGCTTAAGTCTTCCTACTAAAAACGTTCAAGAACGCGTCACTTTGGATTAAACCAACCGACCGCGAATCTGTTTTAATTTCTCACTGATTGTGTAGGAATAGAAAAGGAGGAAATGAGATTTTCTCTTCTGTTGGAACATTATTTACCGCGGTTTTATTCTTTTGCTGTGCTGATTCCAGCTAAAGTGTCATCCAAGTATTACGGCGCCTTTTCAGTCCACGGACAAGTGCGAATAGCGAGCAGGATAATGTATTGTCCTTACCAATCAATCAATAACTCTCGATCAAACAAATGCGTCTCTGCATGATACTTTCAATCTTTTCATCCTGGATAAAACGTCCGGATACATAAATGCTGGGATGGTTCCTGCAATAGAGGTCAAAACTGCTTCCTTCCCACCATCCTTCTCACTCTTCAGAAACTTTCATCTCATCATCCCAACAATTGATCCGACGCCAATAGATCCTATAGTTATCATTCCAGCACGTCGTTAGGCCCCAATCAGATGAAATAATAATATGTGTGCTATTGAATACACTTCATTTTGAAAATCTACTTCACTAACAACGTCATTTCAAGTAGCAATCAGCACCGAACGTGAAAAACGCTTGTTTCACATCAACGGGCGACTTGCAAAACACTCCGTGTCAGATTTGTCAATGAAAGCTGAAAAGCTGAAATTGATGCAAATGGTTTGTGATTGATATGATACTTTGAAACGTTCTATTCGCTCGTAATATTTCCTCATCAAGGTCCCACACCACATTGTTTTCTCACGTCGAGAAGTTGGGCAGGTCAATTGGAGTTAATTACAAGTTAGATAACATTTCGGTGCTATCGTGAACATAGTTATCTCTTCGGATACAAGATGGAAGAAAGTCTCGTTGATATGTTGAAAAGTGTGATCGTCTAGTGCATAACGCGAGCAGGCAAAGTGATCCGATACCACGAGCCGAGGGTAGGCCCTACTGGGCATACGTGTGCAGAAGAAACCAATCTCTGGCTACAAACTGAAGACAAGTGAAACAGAAATGTTGACAACTAGGCTGGTGACAGTTGGCGTACACACAACAGGTAGCTGAGGGACAAGGACAAGATTCAATTCATTGAAATGTCCATTTTTTGGAACTGATTTTCGGAATTTTTTTGGAACAACTTTTGAAAAATAAGATTTATCAAAAATATAAATACAAAATAAGCACATGTCTCCATTTTTAATGCATACCAAATTGTATGAATTAAAATGACCTTACTGTTGTCATGCAAGTTTCATTGCTACAGAGATGAAGGAAATATACCTTTGTTTGACCGAGGATTTATAGCTAGAGCTCCATGGTGTACCCATGGGCCAGTATTGCCAAGTCCAGTTACTTAACCTCATTCTGAGACATGGTGAAAAAGTAGCGCGGGTGATGAAAAAACCTAACTGTCAGTTACCGTTACTCCCATGTTGGTCATTCCAGAGTTATGGATTATAAATACCTACGCAAACTTGATGGTATTAGCACAATTGTTCTACTTGATTCCAAACAAAATGTTTCCTAGTGAACAATGCTTCTGTCGCAAGTGATCGCTCCATGTCTGCCCATTCTTGACGACACCCTGAACATTGCTGCATAGCATCCACCTTCGTTCCCATCAGAACATCTATCCGTAACACCTATATCTGAGCAATAAGTTACTGATATGATTGCACAGTCTACCGCTTCACGAAATACAATATTTAATTGACATATTGACATTCGAAAAACAGGAGCGAATTTTATAATGAAGACGGATTTAAATTTATTGGAATACAGACATAATTTTTCCAGAACTATCAACATACGAGACAAAATCGATTCCTACACAGATTTATTCATAGTATGATATTAGAATAAATGTAAGATAGCCTCAGCTAGTTCCGTTTCAGCCTCAGTTGCGTTTTTGTGTGATAAACTACATACTTTATCGTCTTCACCTTCTTGAATCCATCCCAGATTCATATTCAACCAAACTCTGATCTCACCACGCTTTGAATCAATTTGGCGTCCAAACGGCCATCATTCTCGCTCCCAAAGTCAGGCTTGGAAAGGTTCTGCACATAATACAAACATTGTGCATGAGATGCATTCCGCTTCGCCGCATCTTCTACGGAGAAATGGAACAATCCCATTTTAAACGAAAAGAAAACTTTGAGAATGTTCATTTTCTCAAATTTAGTTCACATATCCCGGCACCAATTTTACTCACTGCACTTTTTCCAACTCTCCAATACTTGCAATAAAATAAAAGCTTAGTGTCAGTAATTATGATCGTTAATCTCGTCAACTCGTACTTCTATCAGTGATGATACTGCGCGCTGGAAGCCACAAGGGAGGCATTTCTGTTCCCGGCAATCGGCTCTCATCCTGTGCCATACAGATTATGTCCTGCGGCAATAGACTGGATCATAATAAGCCATCTAGAGCTCGAAACGAAATGATTATACTAAAATAGCAGATCCATATTGATTAATTTGATGGAAAGTCATCTAGGTTATAAACAATAATCATGCTACAGCAGAGACAGCGTATGGGTTCTACGTAAGGCTAGTCAAGTGAATCGGGGCGGACGAACATACACGAGGTAAATGGAACATCAACTGAGCAGACATAATCTGGTTTACCATAGAAAATAATCTGTGAGCCTGAAAAATAGATTGTATACTGGAAGTGTATTTGGTACACTTCTGAATAACTAGGAAAACGCAATATGTGTTACTCGTTGATTGAAGAACCGATGAAAATAAAGCGTTTGATTGATCTTTCAAAATGGCGGTACTGTTTTTTTTTCACTAAATTGAGGAAGTAATTGATACTTGAGATTTTGAACAATGTGATTTTTCTACCTTTATACCCAACATTACATTATACTTGAATACATTCTCACTTATGCCATAACTCCAAAATGAGTCAATCTACTCATTTTGTATTTTAGATATGGAAGGAATGAGACGAAAGGAGTTTCTTCAAATCTGTATATTATTTCACTTCTTTTCATTGCCGTATACGACCCTTCAACAAACTTCCACCCAAGTATTTCAACAAAGTGCTTTTTTGTATTTTAATACACATTTCAATAAATGAAGTATACACTCCATTCAAGAACTTTTATATCCATTTCTTCATTCCTCAATATTATTCAATAAGTTCTTGGAACTTTTTCTACCGAACGATAAATAATAGTGAAAGAATATAATACTTTCGCTAAGAAAAGAATATTATTGTAAAATTATGAATACAATAAAAATAACTGCGCATAACTTTATAGACAGCGAACTTTTTTCAGTCCCTCTGCCTACTCAGTCAGTTACGTCACTCCGAGTCCTGCATAAGGCATGTTTTTTGTACTAATAAGGACGAATTATTCTCTCATTCGAACCCCAAATAGCGAAGCTGCCGGATCATGATCAAAAACATCTCAAATCAAGTTCAAGACATTGACGCCTCGGTTGTCAGCACGTTGCTCGTCAATCATTTCTGCTCTCATCTTGCTATTGCTAGACTTAGTTCGTTGTATTTCTAATTAAAGCTGAATCTCTGTTGGAAACTTTGTTCTTCTTGGTCCGTCGATACCAGATAGACATATGAGAAGTTCGATTCAATCAAATACACGAGAAATCGAGTTGCATTTCGAAGTCGATATTTTCGAAGAAGCGATGTTTTCAATACCCTGATTCTGTATCGAGATAATGTTCGACTTCGCTTCAAACGATTGTAAATATAACTAGAATGGCATGATGTTGCTGAGACTTCTATTGAATACCAATGCCACGGACAAACTTTGGTACAATAATGGTTTTTAAAATATAGTTGTAATTTTTCGAAATTCGATATTTTCCATGAAGAATTAATTTTTCAATTCACGAATCGCTTGCAATTTCCTACAGAACGACAACTCTAACCAAAACACAGAAGTTTTAATAGACTTGAGGATATTCATGCAAGTTTTGAAGTAAATAATTCCAGACATTTGGACGAAAACATTCTGATCAGTTTTTCTCACTCCATGCCAAGTCAGACAACCGTAAGCCCAGTCAGAAGAATTGAGATTATTACAGCAAGTTCTTGTGATGGAAAACAGCCATCTAACGAATATATCAACTCATTCGTTGAAATTCCTTGTTTTCGCCATTTATGAGCAATCATAAAAACTCTGAAATCAACTAGAAACGTCCGGTCACGATAATGGTGGAGGTGCCGTGATCTTAAATCGCATGCATGTTGAGTGTATAATAAATAAATCAAAGACATCAAAAATGCGATGAAAAAATATTAAAATTCACCGCTGCATATAGAACGAATATTTTAATGAAAGAATTCTGTTGAAAACGACATATTTTCATTTGGTACTTGGAATGAGTTGTGATTTATTTGAGATCTGTGAATGTTGATACGTTTTTCGCATGCCGTGTGCTAGTAGGCATGTATCTATAGGGACCAAGTCAAAACTACTGGCATTACCAATTTAAAATGAATCACAATTAATTCAGAGCACCAATGAGCATATGTATGAATCAGCACGGTAACATTATTCCTTGTATGACCACGATTCGGTGAAACCTTTCTCGTTGTTGCAGCAGATTCTAATGTTCTAATGCTGTATTAGTATATCCATGTGCAACCATCAGTAGCAGTTGGGTAACATACATCGTAGGAACAATCAGAAAAAGTGTCACGCGCCTGCAAGACGCGTTCCCGATACAATATTTAGTCACCAAGAACAGCGCTGTAGTGGCGACATGTGCAAGGATCGTGAAACCATTCGACGGCATCAAATGTGCTTCGTCGAGCCCACAAACTGCACTCAAAAATCAAATCGATTCGGTAGGAATATATAGGAATGTCAATTCATTATAACGATTACCCAGTAACCTTAGTTTCAACATACACAATCCGATTTCGAATTCGCAATTCCATTAAATGAACGACACTGTAATCTGTTTCTGAATCGGTTAAATTTGAGCCCGAATGTTCGTAGAACACTGATTGAAATAGCATTTCTTTTCTCATGACTTCTCGCAGGTAGAACTGAGAGCTACGAACTCGTCTCGTACAAACACCATCTCTCGCATTATTCAAACGCCTGTAAGAAGTGTGTTGATTCACAATCACGTCGAGGAACAGAAAATATATGAAATGTAATACGAAAATTAGAGGCAAGCTATTATTTTTGATGAAAACATTACGGTCATTTATTTGCCAACAGACATATAGGTTGTTTGGGCCACTAATAATAGTATTAGATGGATGATGATGAGATGCCTTGGGCGAGACTCGCACCCAAGACCACTTGACAACAGTTCTCTCATCTCATTAATCATTCGTCCGACGCCAATAGATCTTGATTTGTATCACATTGCGTCGTTAAACCCAATATGAATAAGAGAAAGGAAGATTCAAGAGAGTATTACTTGTCAAGGACAATAGACACGGCCTGTAATCACATCAACTACGAATAAGCGATAATATGGGCATGCATTTCAACTCAAGTCTTTACTTACAGTTTCATAATTAGTTTTATCATACTGCCGGCCCATTAAAGTATCACAAAACAATATGTTATTACATATTGAATTGTAATTTTAAATTTCAAATAACAAATTATAATTTTCATTCATCTAACTACCCATAAAAAATATATGTAATAATCACGGGCACAACTCATATCAGTGGGTCATCCTGCCCATTATTTCAAAGGGTATATTGGCCACACACATTGCTTGCATTTTTTGATGATTTGTTAATGAAATTCGGCATCACAAAAACTGAGATACATGTTTTTAGTTGTCGAATATATCAGCAAAAGATGTAGACGTTCATCACCCTTATATGTGTATCACATTCTCATTATAAAATTATAAATCGTAAAACGTGGATCGTAAATCCCCGGCCTCAGTAACGATCCCTGTAACACCTCGGCTACATTGGAGTACGAAGTGGCGGCTGTGTAGACAACAATTGAGTGATAACAGGTAGAGGAACGTTTATAAGAACCCTTTCCTACTGCGGGAGTCGAACCCGTGCACATTTGATGTCAGATGTCATAGCTCCAACCATGGTCTCTGAACCAAGCAGACGGCTTATTATTCTGATATTGGACCAAAAAAACAGACAGCAAAAGACTCGTACTGTGGTTTTTTTTCCACGTGCGATTATACCCATACATATATATCGTTTCACTTCCACCTGTACATTAAAACAGAAAATGAGTGACAATCGTGAGTCAAAACGAAAACATCGTATGAGTCTTTGAACGTGTTTTTTGCATGTGTTTTATTGTCTGATGTCATGTAGAGGCTTTACGAAGCTAGACTGAGGTAAATTAATAATCAGAGTCCTGTTTGCTATACGAGCCACAAAGGCTACCGATCAATATGGACAAGTCCAACATAATAACATGGAGTACTTCCATAGAACGAGAATAATATTCACATACTGACAATATCTATTCATGTTACGAGGCAAAATTGTCGACTACGAGAAGTACAAGTGGCAGAAAGAACGATTCACTTCAATGCGGGTATTATTGCCAGTGGAGATATTACATGTTGAGAAAAGGAGATAGATAATATTTTTATTAGAAATTAAATGTCTATGGAATTAAGTTTGGTCGTTCAGAAACATTATATTGCTTTTTCATCAGTTGGTCACTGTCCACTGTGAGGTAGTTGCTCTTGAACGTTTCTTACTAATTTGATTGAATTCGTGTCGTGTAACTGACGTACCGTACTCTAATCTACAACAGAAGACAAATAATGTTGAAGCTATTGCTTTTCCAATTTCATTAATTGTTTTATTAAATAATATTATCTGAAATCAAGACAGGAGTGTACCTTTATTAATGTGTTTTGTTCTCTGTGTACGGTTCTTAATCATTTTCCTTAATTCAATTTGTCAGACCTTTTGAGTACCTGATTCTGTTGACCATCTTCGCAAATTGTATTGCATTGGCTGTGTATACCCCTTACCCAAATAGTGATTCAAATAGCACAAACTTAGCTTTGGTAAGTATAACATAGTAATAAGTATTATTAATAGATAATAGAAATAATGCGTATACAGTCTTAGCATCAATTTTGTATGTGGCCATCATTCAGAATATCTTTCGGGTACGTATAGTTTTTAATTATAGCTTGAAAAATAGTTGAGATATATTTCTATATTAATTGCAAAATAAAACATACGTTTAAAATAACTTTCGAGCTCATGGGAAGCCGTTCTTAAATAGAGCAGACCACATATTCCATTGATGAAATGATTTGGTATAGTATCACGTTTTATCTCATTAGTATTAGTTGACAAAAGCATGATAGTTCTATTATAAATAATGTATGTAGCAAGTAGGACAGCGTGGCAGTCTATTGCTCACGCATTGGCGAGTTGTTGCGTGGACTTTGGCTACATCATGTAGGCTAGTGGTGGCCCATTCACCCTCTCCTTTCCACTTTCCCTCACTACCGTCCACCAACTTCCAGCTAC